>CM051706.1:1666329-1753829 GCA_028022725.1 Lycodopsis pacificus | reverse complement strand
ACCGAAGAACAGTGGACCAAACACAGAAAAGAGTCAGCATGATGTCAGAAGGGCCCCAAATCCCTAAACACACCTTGTTCGTTTCACGAGGTGACACTGAACCTGAAAGACACCTGAGGCCCGCGCTGAGCTGTGAGAGAGCTGTGTGAACATCTCACTGTTTTCCTCCGCAAACAATGAGACAAAGACACCCCGCTGTGCAGAGAGCTCCCCTGTTGACAGCTGTCTCTGCAGCGAGACGAGTATCAGCCTTACCATGTTTGTCCGCGCTGTGATTTTGGATGAATACCGCAGAAAGCCGCAGCATTACGCTTCTTTTCACAGCGCTGCTATCACAACACATCGGGGCTTTTTGAAAGGCTCTGCTGTCGCTGACAAGCCTGCGCTCTGCTGAGAACATCCTGTTCATGGGGGTAGATGGGTGAGGGGGGGGGGGGCTGGACATCTCCCGGCTTTGAAAGTGATCTGTACATCCACCACCTCGGGGGAAACATCCTCATCTTACAAAGACCACACACATACATAAACGTTCACATATGCACAGAGGACCCCCATACACAAAGACATTCATGGAGGTGAGGACAAGAGATAGATCGTTCGCGGTTGTTTCTGAGGCCTGTTGACACACACAGACACACACACACACACACACACACACACACACACACACACACACAGACACATGCTGCCCCTGGCACAGATTACCTACCATAAGCCACAAAACAATCTGATTGGCCGACGTGTCCCCCGGTGCCCTGAGGCCGTGCTTAGCCGGCTGATCTTGGCAGGAAGTCAGACTGCAGCTTGAGTTTCTGCACACCTGGACAGGTACAGGCGGCATTCAGCGACATCCATACGGGGAGACACTACAGGTGAATAGGGTTGAAAACTGAACTTGTAGATATCGCCGTGACAGTTCTCCTGTTGATTACTTACATTGAAGGTGCAGTGTGATCTGACGACATCTAGACGTGAGGTTGCAGGTTGCAACCAACTCAAACTTCTCCCGTGTGCTCATCATATCTAGACGATCTGATGAGTGAAGGTCGGGTTGAGTGTTTCCCACACAGACAAACATTTCTTTAACCCTTAATCATCTGGCTGATCTGATTGTGCCGACAATCAACGACTCAGTGTCATAGATTCTTCCCTCGCTAGAGACTGAAGCCTTGTACTTATAAGTGTCGTCCTGGTTTATAGAAGAATCACCCGTGATGACAGATGAGTTGTTAATATTTAGAATCTGAGACTGAAGTGTAGGGAGTCATGTCATGGTGTTTCTACAATGCTGTCGTTTAACTTCAAAACACGTGGGCACAAACGTGAGCGGTCAGTGAGGACAAATATTTGTACGAAATGATTCAGACGTGTAAACTGATTTGTGATGTTTCCACCTCGAGGTCAAACTCAATTTCAGGGAAAGAAGGGCAAGTGAGGACGTGAGAGAGGAAGAAGTTAGCAAAGTGGGAGGATTCATCAAGATTTATGTATTTCATTGTATTGTACATTGTAAAGTGACAGTTTGAAGGCATCTCTCAACAAACTCAATTTGATTTAAACGCAGTTCAGAGCAGGATTGCACTGAAATACATTAATTCTGCTGACATTTGTTCATCGTAATTCAGGAACAGTAATGTACTTTGGACAAAGTTAATATTTGCTTCACTACGCTCAAACACACACCCACACACCCACAAACAGCCTGTTCCAATGTTCACATGGCCCAATTACCATAAAGGTCCTACGTATATCACCCACACATGTCTACAAGGTCGGGGGGTTTTGATTCATGAAAGGTTGGACATTTTGGTGATTTAAAAAAAATAAGTGTGTGTAAAGTCAAGGTATTTTTTGGCACATTTAGTCACTTTTGGATGACAGACAAACTTTAGATCCCTGAAATGTTTAATCACAGGATCCCTCTGATGAAGAGACAATGGTTGTAAAACCTGAACAGTGAAGGGTCATTACACAACTCGTCCTTAATTATTTGTTGCATATTTGCACTCAAGTGTGTTCAAAACTTTATTGTATAGTTTGTATGACAACTGTGACAAATAAACATATGTATTAAACACTTTGACACATTTAAAAAATAATTCTGATTGATCTGTAACATTTATTTATAATCTGTTATCTTTGCTTTTTATCATCGTCTACATTTCTTTTTCTCACGCTTGTGTTAAATCTCAGTATTATTCTTTATTGCAGAGTAACCTTTGAGCACATCCTTAGAGTATGCCACCCTGCAAATGAGCATGCGTCTAATAAAACCACGGAATTCTGAATCTTTGACAACATCTGCATAAAGTACATCTTTTCCAAGTGCAGATGTTCAACCTTATTTTGGAGAATCCAGACAGAAAAGGAAGTGGGGTTACAAAAGAAACTGCCTAAACACTGGCGCTCTCTGTTGGTAACCGCGGGTACTGAAGCTTTACAAAGGGCACAAATACAGAACAATCATGTGAAATATACTGACTCGTTGATAACATATGACCTGAGATGTTATCATTCATCATGTGACTTTTATAAACCATTCTCATTTCCTTATATCCAAATTTCTATTTTCACATTTTTTTCCTGATAAAGCATCATTGACTCTGAGGAGAAATTAGATAATAAAGATTTTTTTTTAGAAAGACAAGCAGTTTGAAATCTGGTGAAGCCGTCGTCAGTGTGGCGGTAAAGTGCTGATGTCCTCTGTCTGCTGATGGTTAGATGATAATATCAGTGTAGTGCAATTTAAAGGGACCTAAGAACGTTGCTTGAGGAACTCCCTCAAAATATAGCCATGACCCTGAACACTAGTTGCGTATTTACTGCTTATTGCGTCTGAGGAATCCCCCCAAAAATATAAAAAATGTCAGTTAATAGTTGCTGTTTGCTGCCATCTTGTGGCCCCATTGGGTGTTACATCTATAATTCATACTTGGCACTGTACTCTGAATATTGATATATATTATTGACTATATAATAGCTGAGTGATAAACAACTGGACAGAGTACCTGAGGTTGTGTGGTCAATCCTTGTGAGGTACAGTGACTTTGGAAGTCCAGCGCGCAAAGAGGAGTAAAAAGCTCTATGAAACTATGTGTTGAAGGTGAATTAGCTCAAAGTGATCGAACACGGGTTAAAAAGCCTGAGGTTGTGTGTTCGAACCCTATATTAGGTCCGAATCTCACAATGAAAAGATCAAATATGCAAAGAGAAGCTTCAAATGTGTACTTGCGTTGTTGGCGCACGAGGTTTTTTCAGGACACAAAAGGCGCTCGTGTTGGGTTCAAGTCCCCGGCACCAGGGTATGTGCAACCATAAACAAAATAGTTATAATATCTTTCAATTTGAACTCTTACTCCTCCAACTAAGCTCTGCTGGCAAGTTAAGTTTCAGTTTACAATAGTCACGTGCTCGCCCACTGACCAATCACAGCGCACGCTGGACCTCACTGCAGAGCTGCACTAATGCTGACGTAGCTATAGGCCGGCTAGCAGGTGCTGACACGTCATAGAATACGCCCAACATGTCAAAGTAAAGATCTGATTGGTTGAACACTATGACAATCAACAATATCGTCGCCATTCACTTAAAGTGCACATGATGCAGGTGTGAGTCTGCAGGCCTCTGGCTCTGTTCTACCTAGAGACACAGAGGTGAGATCTGATTGGATGAAAGCTCTACTTAAAACAAGCTGCAGTGGAAGCAGAGCAGCTGAGGAAGACAGCAGCTGTGCAATGAGAACATAAGATAATGGGGAAAATATTTCTATAAATTATAATACATGTAGTGTACTTAAGAAAAATGATTAAATTATAAAATAGCTATAACTTTGATAACTTTGTGATTCTGTTTCGGCCAGCAGAGAAGGCCTTGAAGGCCCTGACGGCCCGCCACTGCGATCCATTGATCCATTTATTCCGTTTGCACATTGACACGATAACAGAGCACCACAGGATACTACATGACAGGATAGTACACCTTGACACGGTCAGAAACTGTTCGCTTCCCGTCCACACACACCTGATTCTCCTTACCAGCCACTTACATATATGCACTGTTATGTCAATGTGCCACCCAGTGTTCAATGTCGGAACTGCACATCGAAACAACCCCATGTTTCCCTCAAAGACAAAAGAAAACAACAAAACCACATTATAGCTTGATAGCACATGAATTTAAGAAGGTCATAAAGGATTTAAATGATAAACCAGACATTGTATAAATTCAAGAAACATGGCTCGGACCACATCTAGATGTAGTTATGGCGGGATGGCAGACGACATCAGTCTGAGTGAGAAGTGATGGAAGTAAATGTAAAAAGATGATGTCACTTTTATAGATTAAGGTTAGGACACTCATGACTCAATGACACGTTATAAACACCATGAAGAAGACTCTAGAGTGGGGTAAATGTAAAGGAAGTGTTGAACAGTGTGCAGAGAGAGAGACTGAAGAACAGAGTGATGGACACAGGAAGGGAGTGGAGCATCAAAGGACTGTCAGAGACAAACACGTTCAGTTAAAAGGGCTTTATCTACATCTATGAATGGAACAGGTTTCATATCCAGAATATAACTTCTATATGAAGTTTATTTTAAATTAATAACAATAAAATGATTGTGTTTCATGACAAATGTCATAAAGTCATGTTGTTAAACACTCCCGTACAGTAGGTGGCAGCATGAACCGTAAACGTTGGTTTGTAGTCCGCCAAAGATCTCAGAAGAAGAAGATTCACGAAAGCTATTGAGAGTTTGTTCCTCCTCGTTGTAAACCGGTTTCCCTCGTGAGTTCTACTCTTTTAGTCTCACAGTTCATCAGGTACAAACACACAACCGGAGTGAACCACCAGAGCCCGCATGAGTCTGTTCGGGCTCTGAGGTTTACCTCAGACTCATCTCTGTTAGCCACGAATGCTAAGCGAAGCTAGCGTAGCGTGCTAGCAGGAAATAGACGGAGACGGACCTACGCGGCGCTAGTCGGAGTCTCTGTTCGATAGAAACTAAACTGTGTTTTTCATCCACCCACAAAGTCCACGTGAACCTGTCTGAGTGGACTCTGTGTCGTCTCGCTTCTTTTAAAACGTCTGGATTGTCTCCTGGTGTTCTACGGAGCTAATGAGGTTAGCATGCTAGCAGGAAGTAGACGGACCCGAGCAACACAGCGCAGGTCAGAGTGAGAACATGGCTGCTGAAGAGATATTTGGTGTGTTTGAAAGAACCACAGCAGATTACGAAGAGGAACTTTCTCGTTCAAAAGAGCAGAACGAGCGACAACGGAAACTACTGGACGCTGTTTTCATCCCTCAGCTTCGGTTACACAGAGCAGGTTGGTTCAGTAAACACTCAGCATCTTCAACACACAAAGTAGATGAGATGAGAACGTGCAGCGTGTTGAAATCTAAAATATGTTCACGTCACATAAGAGAGCGAACGGAATTGTTTCCTGGTGCTAGTAGATCCTGGGTTAATATTTCAGTTCTCCTTGAGGCTGAGGCTGCTGACATAGGTATTTGCTTGATATTTTCACATAACTCTTCTTTTTGTTTCCCCTCAAGTAAAGTTCCAGCTACTGCACTCATGCACTCCTTGACAACCTCTCCATCAGTGAATGGCTTTATGTTGACCCAAAATCCAAGCAACTTTCAGGGAACATTCGTAAGCACGTTGTTGGGCAGTGAATGCTTTTGTTAATATTCTGGTGGAACGTTCATATTGGGCTCTTAAATCGTTTATTTTCTGTTCGGATTGGAGTGGGTATGTTTGGTTGAAAGTTTTATGTTTGGTCTCGTAGTGCCGTTTCACATTGGCGCTTTTAATATTGGCCACGGTATCTGAGCATATGAGACAGAGGTTTTGTAGCGCGAGCAGGAATAATCTCTCTCACTGCTCTCGCTCGCTCCGTCTCTATCACTGCTCTCGCTCGCTCCGTCTCCCTCACTGCTCTCGCTCGCTCCGTCTCTATCACTGCTCTCGCTCGCTCCGTCTCTATCACTGCTCTCGCTCGCTCCGTCTCCATCACTGCTCTCGCTCGCTCCGTCTCTCTCACTGCTCTCGCTCGCTCCGTCTCTATCACTGCTCTCGCTCGCTCCGTCTCCATCACTGCTCTCGCTCGCTCCGTCTCCATCACTGCTCTCGCTCGCTCCGTCTCCATCACTGCTCTCGCTCGCTCCGTCTCCATCACTGCTCTCGCTCGCTCCGTCTCCATCACTGCTCTCGCTCGCTCCGTCTCCATCACTGCTCTCGCTCGCTCCGTCTCTCTCACTGCTCTCGCTCGCTCCGTCTCCCACCTGTCTGCGTAATCTCACCCGACTCACCATGCATTTTGGAATAAACATTCGATTGGCTGAGTAGCATCACGTGATATTATTTACAATGCATGTAATTGGTCAGTGTGTTTCCTGAACTGCTGAACGAGTGCCGTAAAGGCCAGAAAGGCCGGGTCCGGATAGGACAGCGTCTGGGTCCGGATCCGGATCTGGACCGCGGCCCGCCTATTGGCGACCCCTCTAATAGGGTGTACAAAATGGCACAGGCTGTTCCTGACTCCTACTCTAATGTTATAGAAACAAGAACAACTCCCGCAAAGAGAAACTTTGTCTCACAGCCAGGTAAAACACATGTCAGTTTTTAGTTAGTTTTAGTTTGAATGAGGTCTGAATATGTTCTACAAAATGTGCAACGTGTCTCCCCACATTATAGGAAAGTAGTGATATCAGTGCATTAGTTGTTAACATGAAATTACATTTTCTACGGTGTTTATGTAATTCATTATTTTCCACAGATGTCCAGCAGCTGTTGGTGGTTAAAGAAGAGCAGCAGGAGTGGAGCTCCAGTCTGGACCAGGAGGACCCAGAGCCCCCACACATTAAAGAGGAACAGGAGGACCCAAAGCCCCCACACATTAAAGAGGAACAGGAGGACCCAGAGCCCCCACACATTAAAGAGGAACAGGAGCACCCAGAGCCCCCACACATTAAAGAGGAACAGGAGGACCCAGAGCCCCCACACATTAAAGAGGAACAGGAGGACCCAGAACCCCCACATGTTGAAGAGGAACTCTGGACCAGTCAGGAGGGAGAGCAGCTTCAAAGTCTGGAGGAGGCTGATATCAAGTTCTCATTCACTCCTGTGAAGAGTGAAGATGATGAAGAGGAAGCTCAGTCCTCACAGCTTCATCAAAGACAAACGGAAAAGATGGAAACAGAAGCTGATGGAGAGGACTGTGGAGGACCAGAACCAGGCAGGAACTCAGATCCAGATAGACATCCCGAACCAGATACTCATGAGAAGACTGGAGACTCTTCTGACACTGATGACAGTGGTGATTGGAAGGAGACCAGAAAATCTCAGTCGGGTTTAAACTCTGTGAATAATGATGAAGTTACTGTCAGTGATTCAAGATGTAGTGCTGGAGAGAAACCTTTCAGCTGCTCAGAATGTGAAAAAAGTTTCACTCAAAGTGGAAGTCTGAAGAAACACATGAGATTCCACATAGGAGAGAAACCTTTCAGCTGCTCAGAATGTGAAAAAAGTTTCACTCAAAGTGGAAGTCTGAAGAAACACATGAGATGTCACACAGGAGAGAAACCTTTCAGCTGCTCAGTCTGTAATAGATATTTTTCAGTGAGTCGACATTTACAGACACACATGCTAACTCACACAGGAGAGAAACCTTTCAGCTGCTCAGAATGTGGTAAAAGTTTCACTCAAAGTGGAAGTCTGACGAAACACATGAGATGTCACACAGGAGAGAAACCTTTCAGCTGCTCAGAATGTGGTAAAAGTTTCACTCAAAATGGAGATCTGAAGAAACACATGAGATGTCACACAGGAGAGAAACCTTTCAGCTGCTCAGAATGTGGTAAAAGTTTCACTCAAAATGGAGATCTGAAGAAACACATGGTAAGTCACACAGGAGAGAAACCTTTCAGCTGCTCAGAATGCAGTAAAAGTTTCACTCTAAATGGAAGTTTTCAGAGACACATGCTGACTCACACAGGAGAGAAACCTTTCAGCTGCTCAGAATGCAGTAAAAGTTTCACTCAAAGTGGACATCTGAAGAGACACATGGTAAGTCACACAGGAGAGAACCCCCTTTGTCGGTAGCTGCTGAGCTCCAATCCACCTGGGCATGCAATCAATTTGCCTCCTTTTTTACTGACAAAATTCAGAAAATTAGACAAGCAGTCAGTGCCTCCACATCAACCACAGGATATGTGTTGTCCCGATCTCTGAATAACATCCATTCAAATATGACACAATTTCATTCAATCGACCGTAGAAGCCTAGAAGACATTATACAACATCTGAAGTCATCCTCCTGCTGCTTGGATATTCTACCAACACACTTTTTCAAAAATATTTCAAACTGCATGACCACTGATCTTTTACAAATTGTAAACACATCCCTTCTCTCAGGTGCCTTCCCACAAGCCCTAAAAACTGCAGTTATTAAACCGCTCCTAAAGAAGGCTAGTTTAGACTCCGCAACGATGAAAAATTATAGGCCAATATCAAACCTCCCATTTTTAAGTAAAATAATTGAAAAAGCGGTTTTCCAACAGCTGACCAACTTCTTGGCCGTAAATAACTGCTTTGATGTTTTCCAGTCAGGCTTTCGACAGCACCACAGTACTGAAACTGCTCTTGTTAAGGTTTTCAACGACATCCACTTAAACATAGACAATGGCAGAAGTTCAGTCTTAGTGTTACTGGATCTCAGTGCTGCATTCGACACGGTCGACCATGCCATACTCCTAGAAAGACTAAAAATCTGGGTGGGACTCTCTGGCACAGCACTTAACTGGTTTGAATCCTACTTGAAGGACCGAGAATACTTTGTCTGTAGCTGATTACACATCAGAGCTGACAAAAATGACATGTGGTGTTCCCCAAGGTTCAATACTGGGGCCTCTTCTGTTCAACATCTACATGCCTCCACTAGCTCAGATTATGGAAAACAACAAAGTGTGTTATCATAATTATGCAGACGACACACAAATCTACATAACTATGTCACCAGGGGACTATAATCCCATACAAGGGCTGGGTAACTGCATTGAACAAATCAACAACTGGATGTGCCAGAATTTTCTTCAATTAAACAAAGATAAAACAGAAGTAATTGTTTTTGGTACCAAGGACGAACAATTGAAAATCACCGCTCAGCTTCAATCACTGATGTTAAAACCCACAAACCAAGCCAGAAATCTAGGTGTAGTTATGGATTCAGACCTCAACCTGAACAGCCATATCAAGACAATTACAAAATCAGCCTACTATTACCTGAAGAATATATCAAGGATTAGAGGACTTATGTCTCAACAGGATTTGGAAAAACTTGTCCACGCATTTATCTTCAGCAGACTGGACGACTGTAACGGTGTGTTTACAGGTCTCTGTAAAAAGTCCGTCAGAAAGCTGTAGCTGATTCAGAACGCTGCAGCTCAAGTCCTCACTAAGACCAGGAGGGTGGATCACATCACCCCAGTTCTGATGTCTTTGCACTGGCTTCCTGTCCAACAAAGAATTGACTTTAAAATCCTGCTGTTGGTTTACAAAGCACTGAATGGTTTAGGGCCAAAATACATCTCTGATCTGCTGCTACCTTATGAACCATCCCGACCCCTCAGGTCGTCTGGGACCGGTCTACTTTCTGTTCCCAGAGTCAGAACTAAACATGGAGAAGCAGCGTTCAGTTGTTCTGCTCCACATATCTGGAACAAAGTCCCAGAAAGCTGCAGGTCTGCTGAGACCCTCAGCTCCTTTAAATCAAGATTGAAGACTTTTCTGTTTGCTGCTGCCTTTAATTGAACCACATTCAATTAATATATTAATCAATTTCCTGCATTTCTGCATTTTACTATGAAACTGTCTTACACTGTGTTTTAATGAATGTTCTTAATTGTTTTTAAATCTCCTTTTCTTTTGTCTTATGTTTTGATGCTTTTAATGGTTTTATGTGCCGGCCAGTATAAATACCTTGTTTTGATTCTGTGTCTCTAGAGCACTTTACAACTGTTTTTCTGACATCTGTATGGTTGTTTTATGAGTTCTTCATGTGGCTCCACTAGGTTTCTGACGTATTATTTCATGTGGTTTTATGAGGAGAACGAAGTGACATTTTACGATAACGATTTTAACTCAAAATAATGGAGTTTTTTGAGATCGTAACATTGATCGTGTCTCTACTCAAATAAGTTTAAATAAGATTCGTTGTTATTTACCTTTATACGTGAATTCTACATGCACTTGATAGAATAAGATTCGTCGGTAATAACGTAATACGTGAATTTCAAACAGGTTTTTCTAAGTGTTTTTGACCTAAGGATAAAAGAAACGTCATACAGGTTTTGTGAAGTTTTCCTAAGGCATAAAGCACCTCAACTTTGCAGTGACGATTGCATTGTACTAAGATAGCGTCGACGTCCACACCAGAAGAACATGGGTGGCAAAAATTGAATTAATGCGGCAGAAACACGGAGAGTCATGTTTTAAATGTCTTCCATACTGGTAATCAATTTCCTGCATTTCTGCATTTTACTATGAAACTGTCTTACAATGTGTTTTAATGTTTTAATGAATGTTCTTAATTGTTTTTAAATCTCCTTTTCTTTTGACTTATGTTTTGATGCTTTTAATGGTTTTATGTGAAGCACTTTGAATTACCTTGTTGTTGAAATGTGCTATACAAATAAACTTGCCTTGCCTTGCCTTGCCTTTAGTTGTTCTGGTTTTGATGAATTTGATATTAATTTCACTCCCTCACCGGTCAACAAGACCCTTAGATATTTGAACTCCCTCTCTTGGGGCAGTGACTCATTTCCATCTTGGAGGGCGGTATCCACCGATTCCCTGCAGAGAAACATGGCCTCAGACCCGGAGGTACTGACTCATCCTGACGGCTTCCCACTAAGAGTGTTATACTTTCAGATATCAATATACTCGTTGCATGTAATCCCATATTGCTTAGAGACGTTTCAATTATTGAATTGCTTTAATGTGTGACTTTCTATCATTTATCAAAATGTGATCATACGTGCTTGTAATGTTGACTGTTATGTTAAAGCTAATGAATTAAGTGAACTTTGGGTTGAACTCACTCTGACATGATTGAATGACAGCCAGCAGAGGAGAACGATTGTAAATTCAAAAACTAACTATTGTCTTAGTTAGGGGACATCCTGTTCAGTGAGAGCTAGACAGACACCTTCTACAAAGGAGGGGGCTAGCAGAAAAGCATTCGACTTAAAAAGTAGGTATGTCAGAAGGGATAGGACTATTGGAACTGTTTTGTCCAATGATTTAAGAATGTTCTGTTGTCTACCTTATGGACCCGGAGGTTGCAGAAAGCGGCAATGAG
This sequence comes from Lycodopsis pacificus, assembly GCA_028022725.1. Lineage (NCBI taxonomy): Eukaryota > Metazoa > Chordata > Actinopteri > Perciformes > Zoarcidae > Lycodopsis > Lycodopsis pacificus. The sequence goes on along the minus strand of CM051706.1, from coordinate 1,742,465 downwards.
AAGGGTACAAATAGGAGACAAAGGAGCGAGGCTTCTGGACGCTCTTCTTAGAGCTCTTCAGCTTTTTGAGAACTTGGTACATTTGAGGTTTTGTGTGATCTATCATTTCACTTGTATTACTCATTTTTGTAACCCTTTTCTAAACTTATTGTAAAAACCAAATAAAACTGGATTGTATTTTGTGCATTCCAACCAAAGTCCAGTGTTGCTCGTCTCTGGTGGGGCCCTGATAGTCTCCTCAAGGTGAGGGAGCTCTTCCCCTGGGATAGGCTGACAGTAGTACATTTATTAGACATGTGATCTGAATGAGATTCCTGTTACAAGCTGAGGTTAAGATGGTGTTGTTCAGCATTGTTGTGATTTACTAACTTCGTTGGCTCAGATTGATTCTGAAGCTCTGCTGACGTATCACATGTGATGTTGCACTGTTGGTTAATAATGTTGAGACATTAGCTGAAGTGTATTAGGAAGCAATAGAGGTTAGATTGGTATCTAAATTAAGGGTGTTGGGTTGATTGGATGGTTGGTTGATTGGTTGGATGGTTGGTTGATTGGTTGGTTGTTTGGATGGTTGGTTGGTTGATTGGTTGGTTGATTGGACGGATGGTTGAGTGGTTGGTTGATTGGACGGATGGTTGGATGGTTGGTTGGATGGTTGGTTGTTTGGATGGTTGGTTGGATGGTTGATTGGTTGGTTGTTTGGATGGTTGGAACACCACTTTTATGATTTCTTTAGGTGTGAATACAATCAGCAGAAGTAAAAAGCTAACATTAGGCTATAAAGGAACTCCACCACGTCTCCACCACTAAGCTGAAGGAGGACGAGTGTTCTAGTGAGACGTTTAGTCGTCTCATTTAGACTCTGGTGGACTAAATTCACCAGAGGGGTTTTGCTTACCTATTTTATCGTACAACAAAATGTTCAAATCTCTTAAACTTGTGTTAACCACTGAGATTATTTCAGACACCTATCCAGAAACACATTGAATTTGAGACAAGGGAACAGGAAGTGTAAAAATGCTGACTCGTTTACAGTTTTTAGGACTCATTCCTGCATCACTCTGCAGACTTCACATGTTTTCGGTCATATTTTTATCTGCATTGGCTTCCCTGTTTTTCTCACAGCCTATAGTAAAACCTATAAATGCATTCTTTCCTTCCATTTATGAGGTATATAATACACTTTTTTCTTTGTAATCTCATTTGTTTCACCTGTCGTGTTATTATCCAGATCATTTGATTGCCTCCCATTGGTTGCTGCCACTATATAGGCTACACTTATTCACTCCTCTTTTAGCTCTTCTTTGGACTCCTCACCAATAGACTGTTTCTCTCTCACTCACACAACCTGATAAATGTGCAGCGAAATGTGCCTTTAATGACACTGATTGATCGGGCCGGATACGCTCCTGCAGAAAGTTTGAAGTTCAGAGCAGGATTGCACTGAAATACATTAATTCTGCTGACATTTGTTCATCGTAATTCAGGAACAGTAATGTACTTTGGACAAAGTTAATATTTGCTTCACTACGCTCAAACACACACCCACACACCCACAAACAGCCTGTTCCAATGTTCACATGGCCCAATTACCATAAAGGTCCTACGTATATCACCCACACATGTCTACAAGGTCGGGGGGTTTTGATTCATGAAAGGTTGGACATTTTGGTGATTTAAAAAAAATAAGTGTGTGTAAAGTCAAGGTATTTTTTGGCACATTTAGTCACTTTTGGATGACAGACAAACTTTAGATCCCTGAAATGTTTAATCACAGGATCCCTCTGATGAAGAGACAATGGTTGTAAAACCTGAACAGTGAAGGGTCATTACACAACTCGTCCTTAATTATTTGTTGCATATTTGCACTCAAGTGTGTTCAAAACTTTATTGTATAGTTTGTATGACAACTGTGACAAATAAACATATGTATTAAACACTTTGACACATTTAAAAAATAATTCTGATTGATCTGTAACATTTATTTATAATCTGTTGTCTTTGCTTTTTATCATCGTCTACATTTCTTTTTCTCACGCTTGTGTTAAATCTCAGTATTATTCTTTATTGCAGAGTAACCTTTGAGCACATCCTTAGAGTATGCCACCCTGCAAATGAGCATGCGTCTAATAAAACCACGGAATTCTGAATCATTGACAACATCTGCATAAAGTACATCTTTTCCAAGTGCAGATGTTCAACCTTATTTTGGAGAATCCAGACAGAAAAGGAAGTGGGGTTACAAAAGAAACTGCCTAAACACTGGCGCTCTCTGTTGGTAACCGCGGGTACTGAAGCTTTACAAAGGGCACAAATACAGAACAATCATGTGAAATATACTGACTCGTTGATAACATATGACCTGAGATGTTATCATTCATCATGTGACTTTTATAAACCATTCTCATTTCCTTATATCCAAATTTCTATTTTCACATTTTTTTCCTGATAAAGCATCATTGACTCTGAGGAGAAATTAGATAATAAAGATTTTTTTTTAGAAAGACAAGCAGTTTGAAATCTGGTGAAGCCGTCGTCAGTGTGGCGGTAAAGTGCTGATGTCCTCTGTCTGCTGATGGTTAGATGATAATATCAGTGTAGTGCAATTTAAAGGGACCTAAGAACGTTGCTTGAGGAACTCCCTCAAAATATAGCCATGACCCTGAACACTAGTTGCGTATTTGCTGCTTATTGCGTCTGAGGAATCCCCCCAAAAATATAAAAAATGTCAGTTAATAGTTGCTGTTTGCTGCCATCTTGTGGCCCCATTGGGTGTTACATCTATAATTCATACTTGGCACTGTACTCTGAATATTGATATATATTATTGACTATATAATAGCTGAGTGATAAACAACTGGACAGAGTACCTGAGGTTGTGTGGTCAATCCTTGTGAGGTACAGTGACTTTGGAAGTCCAGCGCGCAAAGAGGAGTAAAAAGCTCTATGAAACTATGTGTTGAAGGTGAATTAGCTCAAAGTGATCGAACACGGGTTAAAAAGCCTGAGGTTGTGTGTTCGAACCCTATATTAGGTCCGAATCTCACAATGAAAAGATCAAATATGCAAAGAGAAGCTTCAAATGTGTACTTGCGTTGTTGGCGCACGAGGTTTTTTCAGGACACGAAAGGCGCTCGTGTTGGGTTCAAGTCCCCGGCACCAGGGTATGTGCAACCATAAACAAAATAGTTATAATATCTTTCAATTTGAACTCTTACTCCTCCAACTAAGCTCTGCTGGCAAGTTAAGTTTCAGTTTACAATAGTCACGTGCTCGCCCACTGACCAATCACAGCGCACGCTGGACCTCACTGCAGAGCTGCACTAATGCTGACGTAGCTATAGGCCGGCTAGCAGGTGCTGACACGTCATAGAATACGCCCAACATGTCAAAGTAAAGATCTGATTGGTTGAACACTATGACAATCAACAATATCGTCGCCATTCACTTAAAGTGCACATGATGCAGGTGTGAGTCTGCAGGCCTCTGGCTCTGTTCTACCTAGAGACACAGAGGTGAGATCTGATTGGATGAAAGCTCTACTTAAAACAAGCTGCAGTGGAAGCAGAGCAGCTGAGGAAGACAGCAGCTGTGCAATGAGAACATAAGATAATGGGGAAAATATTTCTATAAATTATAATACATGTAGTGTACTTAAGAAAAATGATTAAATTATAAAATAGCTATAACTTTGATAACTTTGTGATTCTGTTTCGGCCAGCAGAGAAGGCCTTGAAGGCCCTGACGGCCCGCCACTGCGATCCATTGATCCATTTATTCCGTTTGCACATTGACACGATAACAGAGCACCACAGGATACTACATGACAGGATAGTACACCTTGACACGGTCAGAAACTGTTCGCTTCCCGTCCACACACACCTGATTCTCCTTACCAGCCACTTACATATATGCACTGTTATGTCAATGTGCCACCCAGTGTTCAATGTCGGAACTGCACATCGAAACAACCCCATGTTTCCCTCAAAGACAAAAGAAAACAACAAAACCACATTATAGCTTGATAGCACATGAATTTAAGAAGGTCATAAAGGATTTAAATGATAAACCAGACATTGTATAAATTCAAGAAACATGGCTCGGACCACATCTAGATGTAGTTATGGCGGGATGGCAGACGACATCAGTCTGAGTGAGAAGTGATGGAAGTAAATGTAAAAAGATGATGTCACTTTTATAGATTAAGGTTAGGACACTCATGACTCAATGACACGTTATAAACACCATGAAGAAGACTCTAGAGTGGGGTAAATGTAAAGGAAGTGTTGAACAGTGTGCAGAGAGAGAGACTGAAGAACAGAGTGATGGACACAGGAAGGGAGTGGAGCATCAAAGGACTGTCAGAGACAAACACGTTCAGTTAAAAGGGCTTTATCTACATCTATGAATGGAACAGGTTTCATATCCAGAATATAACTTCTATATGAAGTTTATTTTCAATTAATAACAATAAAATGATTGTGTTTCATGACAAATGTCATAAAGTCATGTTGTTAAACACTCCCGTACAGTAGGTGGCAGCATGAACCGTAAACGTTGGTTTGTAGTCCGCCAAAGATCTCAGAAGAAGAAGATTCACGAAAGCTATTGAGAGTTTGTTCCTCCTCGTTGTAAACCGGTTTCCCTCGTGAGTTCTACTCTTTTAGTCTCACAGTTCATCAGGTACAAACACACAACCGGAGTGAACCACCAGAGCCCGCATGAGTCTGTTCGGGCTCTGAGGTTTACCTCAGACTCATCTCTGTTAGCCACGAATGCTAAGCGAAGCTAGCGTAGCGTGCTAGCAGGAAATAGACGGAGACGGACCTACGCGGCGCTAGTCGGAGTCTCTGTTCGATAGAAACTAAACTGTGTTTTTCATCCACCCACAAAGTCCACGTGAACCTGTCTGAGTGGACTCTGTGTCGTCTCGCTTCTTTTAAAACGTCTGGATTGTCTCCTGGTGTTCTACGGAGCTAATGAGGTTAGCATGCTAGCAGGAAGTAGACGGACCCGAGCAACACAGCGCAGGTCAGAGTGAGAACATGGCTGCTGAAGAGATATTTGGTGTGTTTGAAAGAACCACAGCAGATTACGAAGAGGAACTTTCTCGTTCAAAAGAGCAGAACGAGCGACAACGGAAACTACTGGACGCTGTTTTCATCCCTCAGCTTCGGTTACACAGAGCAGGTTGGTTCAGTAAACACTCAGCATCTTCAACACACAAAGTCTAAAATCTAAAATATGTTCACGTCACATAAGAGAGCGAACGGAATTGTTTCCTGGTCCGGACCGTTTTTTAGCGAACATTCCCATCAAATCCTATCCTCGTTGTAAACACTGGGTGCTGTTGGTTTTTCGGGGATATTAACTTGTTTCAGAGTTGCCAAAATTACCATCAATGCTGTCAACACATCCGGGACCGCAGTTCTGTCCTTCACAATAAGATATCACGCTTCAACAACGCCAAATGATGCAATAAAAGCTCCTTCATTTCCATTTGAGTGTATACCACCACCTGCTGGATGTTTTGTTAAACTCTTCTCATGTCAATCACTTGCAAAACACCAGCTGATGCATGAATTTAACAATTATGTACACGTATATTATATATAACAATTACTATTATAACACAGTGCAGAGTAAGAGTTCTGTTACGACTAAAAACACAAATATTCATGATTGAAAAGCTACATTGTTGAAGCAAAAGACAAATTACTTTTTCAAAAGATTGAAAAGAATGATGCAAACATTTATTTAAATATAAACGGGACAAAAAGAAAATTAAAAATTAAATAAAAAATCAGGACACAAACAACATTTATAATAATCATCCTCATCATCAGCTCCTCGTCTCAGCCCACACACATGGTGTGATGCATGAGTGGCAGCTGTCACACTGGACCCACGACACCAATGCCTCCGAGCTCTCAGGAGGGTCAGGTTTCCTGCACCGGCCGAACCCCCAAACTGTCTGCTCCATCGATTGAACACCAGGCGAGCTGCAGCTTTCTGGACAAGCTCCAGAGGTCTGATGGCCGACGCCGGGGCACCAGCAAGTAGAGAGTTGCAGTAGTCCAGGCGGGAGATGACAAGAGCCTGGATGAGCACCTGCGCCGTCTTGTCGGTGAGGAAGCGGCGAATCCTCCTGATGTTGTAGAGCAGGAATCTGCAGGAGCGTGTAACTGATGAAATGTTTGCTGAGAACGAAAGTTAGTCATCCAGGGTCACACCCAGGTTCCTCGCAGTACGAGTTGGTGTCACCACGGTATCGTCAATGGTGATGGACAGGTCTCGGTGCGGGCAACCCTTCCCCTGGAGGAACAGTAGCTCGGTTTTGTCCAGGTTGAGCTTGAGGTGGTGTGTCGTCGTCCACTTCGAGATGTCAGCCAAGCACGCAGCGATGCGTGCCTCCACTTGGGTGTCACCGGGGGGAAATGACAAGACCAGCTCGGTGTCATCGGCATAACAATGGTAAGAGAAGTCATGCGAGCGAATAACAACCCAGAGATGTTGTGTAGAGCGATAAGAGAAGGGGGTCTAGGACTGAACCTTGTGGAACCCCCGTAGTCAGCATGCGTGGTTCCGACACGGCCCCCCTCCATGTCACCTGGTAGGATCGACCTGTCGGGTAGGAGGTGTTCCACCTCGGCCAGCCTAGTAGACCTTACCCCGGGAGGCATGATGTCGCAGTTAATGCACGGCTTCTCCAAGAGGCTCTCCATCAGATGCTCGAGGCCAAGACAAGAGGGGCGACGGTCATGACCGTCTTCAGGCTGAAGAGGAGTCTTACATGTCTAACAGCCAGGGGTGATAAAAACGTTCAAAATACTTTCTCATTGGTGTACAAAGGTAATGGACAGCCATCAACAATGATAATAGCGATATTAGCGGTCAGCAAAAAAGAAGACTCCTTCTCTCACCCCGTCCTTCTATTCATCAAACTAAACCACGGAACAGCATATATCCCATTGCTATCCCCAACACCATGTGACTCAATTACCGTGAGTGACCTAATAGGGCAGGGGTATTCAATTAAAATTCCAAAAGGTCCAGATTGAGAAAATCTCCTCGGGCTAAGGTCCGGAACATTACAATCTAACTCGCGCCACTTAGTGCCATATATAAATGTATTCAAGAAGCCTAGTAGTAGTGACGTCTCTGTGTAGTCAACAACGGTCAAATCCAATAAAGAAAGTAACCCCAATCCGCATATAAACCGCACCGGTGTAGAAGCCGCAGTCTCAAAGCGTGGGGGGGAAAGTAGCAGCTTATCGTCCGGAAAGTACGGTACGCATGAATTATATTTTAACAATTATTATTCTCAGTTTTCAAATTTAACTGGATGGATTATAAATAATACATAGAAATACATAAATAAATGTTCTCTCATTTCACGTAAAATAAGGGCTCCATCTAAAAATAAAGTGCTTGATTTTAGAAAAATGAATGAAAATGAAAGAGTGGCTGGAGTTAACTTTGTTCTTCTCTTTTGTTAAATCATAATGGTCTGTCAACTTAATTATGAACAATTGAACAGCGTTAACACTTTCTCTTTTATCTTTCGTTCCCTCTTACATCCCACCCTTTTTCTTGTTTAGTGAGAGAAATGAGCTGTAGCTTGTCCTGCCAGGATTTTAAATCTGGGTGCTTTATGAATATTTTCACCCAGCTGTGCTAGTAGATCCTGGGTTAATATTTCAGTTCTCCTTGAGGCTGAGGCTGCTGACATAGGTATTTGCTTGATTTTTTCACATAACTCTTCTTTTTGTTTCCCCTCAAGTAAAGTTCCAGCTACTGCACTCATGCACTCCTTGACAATCTCTCCATCAGTGAATGGCTTTTTATGTTGACCCAAAATCCAAGCAACTTTCAGGGAACATTCGTAAGCACGTTGTTGGGCAGTGAATGCATTGAGGTTTTGAGGTTTTGTAGCGCCAGCAGGAATAATGAACAAATACGAGTCTGTCCATTCTTTGTTAAAAGCTCCGTTTTCGAGGTCCACTTTTCTCTTTTTAGAGCACGCCATGTTAACTTGCTTCTCCGACTTACTTACTTCTCTCACTGCTCTCGCTCGCTCCGTCTCTCTCACTGCTCTCGCTCGCTCCGTCTCCATCACTGCTCTCGCTCGCTCCGTCTCCGTCACTGCTCTCGCTCGCTCCGTCTCCGTCACTGCTCTCGCTCGCTCCGTCTCTGTCACTGCTCTCGCTCGCTCCGTCTCTCTCACTGCTCTCGCTCGCTCCGTCTCTATCACTGCTCTCGCTCGCTCCGTCTCTGTCACTGCTCTCGCTCGCTCCGTCTCTCTCACTGCTCTCGCTCGCTCCGTCTCCATCACTGCTCTCGCTCGCTCCGTCTCTCTCACTGCTCTCGCTCGCTCCGTCTCTCTCACTGCTCTCGCTCGCTCCGTCTCCATCACTGCTCTCGCTCGCTCGCTCCGTCTCCATCACTGCTCTCGCTCGCTCGCTCCGTCTCCATCACTGCTCTCGCTCGCTCCGTCTCTCTCACTGCTCTCGCTCGCTCCGTCTCTCTCACTGCTCTCGCTCGCTCCGTCTCTCTCACTGCTCTCGCTCGCTCCGTCTCTATCACTGCTCTCGCTCGCTCCGTCTCCCACCTGTCTGTGTAGTCTCACCCGACTCACCATGCATTTTGGAATAAACATTCGATTGGCTGAGTAATTGGTCAGTGTGTTTCCTGAACCGCTGAACAAGTGCCGTAAAGGCCAGAAAAGCTGCGCAGGTTAAAACAGAAGCGCTCCGCCAAAATGTAGAATTCTCAATTGTCCACCAACCACTGCACTTTCCGGACTACATATACTACCGGTATATAGGCCGCACCCGCAAATTTTTAAAAGAATAAGGACCCTTTCCATAGATACGCTGCACCGGGCTATAAGCCGCAGGTGCGCAGGTGTCCCCGTTGAACGACAAGATGCTTTTAACAGTACTAAAGTTGTCTTCTTCTCTGAACATCATAACATATCAGACTTGCTAGCGTCTAAGCTAATTTTAACATTACCGCCAATGGAGAAATGCTAACCGCGATTAGCATTAGCGAATATAATATATCTTCGTAGCCTACATCTTTTCATGCTTCATACAGACATACTTACATTACAGACTAAGGTCTCTCAAGGCTACCAAACGGAAGAAGTAAAATGAAGCAGCGTGTCTACATAGCTCGTAGCTCTGAATAGCATTTACGGCTAACTGGCTTGGCCAGTTGCTGCTAGCACAACAGCTATTCAGAGCTATGAGCAACAACAGTTTTTGCCTCATTGCTTTTAGATTCTAATGAGAAGACACGCTGCTTAGTTTTACTTCTTCCGTTTGGTAGCCTTGAGAGACCTTAGTCTATAATGTAAGTATGTCTGCATGAAAAGATATACAAAGATATATTATATTCGCAAATGCTAATCACGGTTAGCATTTCCCCATTGGCGGAATGTTAAAATTAGCTTAGAAGTGAGCGAGTCAGACATGTTATGATGTTCAGAGAAGAAGACAAGTTTAGTACTGTTAAAAGCATCTTGCCGTTCAACCTTTTTTGTTGTTTTTTGTTTTTTGTTATACGTCCGGGTCCGGATAGGACAGCTTCTGGGTCCGGGTCTGGATAGGACAGCGTCTGGGTCCTGACCGCGGTCCGCCTATTGGCGACCCCTGTAATAGGGTGTACAAAATGGCACAGGCTGTTCCTGACTCCTACTCTAATGTTATAGAAACAAGAACAACTCCCGCAAAGAGAAACTTTGTCTCACAGCCAGGTAAAACACATGTCAGTTTTTAGTTAGTTTTAGTTTGAATGAGGTCTGAATATGTTCTACAAAATGTGCAACATGTCTCCCCACATTATAGGAAAGTAGTGATATCAGTGCATTAGTTGTTAACATGAAATTACATTTTCTACGGTGTTTATGTAATTCATTATTTTCCACAGATGTCCAGCAGCTGTTGGTGGTTAAAAAAGAGCAGCAGGAGTGGAGCTCCAGTCTGGACCAGGAGGACCCAGAGCCCCCACACATTAAAGAGGAACAGGAGGACCCAGAGCCCCCACACATTAAAGAGGAACAGGAGGACCCAGAGCCCCCACACATTAAAGAGGAACAGGAGGACCCAGAGCCCCCACACATTAAAGAGGAACAGGAGGACCCAGAGCCCCCACACATTAAAGAGGAACAGGAGGACCCAGAACCCCCACATGTTGAAGAGGAACTCTGGACCAGTCAGGAGGGAGAGCAGCTTCAAAGTCTGGAGGAGGCTGATATCAAGTTCTCATTCACTCCTGTGAAGAGTGAAGATGATGAAGAGGAAGCTCAGTCCTCACAGCTTCATCAAAGACAAATGGAAAAGATGGAAACAGAAGCTGATGGAGAGGACTGTGGAGGACCAGAACCAGGCAGGAACTCAGATCCAGATAGACATCCCGAACCAGATACTCATGAGAAGACTGGAGACTCTTCTGACACTGATGACAGTGGTGATTGGAAGGAGACCAGAAAATCTCAGTCGGGTTTAAACTCTGTGAATAATGATGAAGTTACTGTCAGTGATTCAAGATGTAGTGCTGGTGAGAAACCTTTCAGCTGCTCAGAATGTGGTAAAGGTTTCACTCGAAATGGAGATCTGAAGAAACACATGGTAACTCACACAGGAGAGAAACCTTTCAGCTGCTCAGAATGTGAAAAAAGTTTCACTCAAAGTGGAAGTCTGAAGAAACACATGAGATTCCACATAGGAGAGAAACCTTTCAGCTGCTCAGTCTGTAATAGATCTTTTTCAGTGAGGGGACATTTAAAGACACACATGGCAACTCACACAAGAGAGAAACCTTGCAGCTGCTCTGAATGTGGTAAAAGTTTCACTCACAATGGACATCTGAAGATACACATGAGATTCCACACAGGAGAGAAACCTTTCAGCTGCTCAGTCTGTAATAGATCTTTTTCAGTGAGTGGACATTTACAGACACACATGGTAACTCACACAGGAGAGAAACCTTTCAGCTGCTCTGAATGTGGTAAAAGTTTCACTCAAAGTGGAAGTCTGTATACACACATGAGATGTCACACAGGAGAGAAACCTTTCAGCTGCTCAGAATGTGGTAAAGGTTTCACTGCAAGTGGAAATCTGAAGGCACACATGAGATTCCACACAGGAGAGAAACCTTTCAGCTGCTCAGTCTGTAATAGATCTTTTTCAGTGAGTGGACATTTAAAGACACACATGGTAACTCACACAGGAGAGAAACCTTTCAGCTGCTCGGAATGTGGTAAAAGTTTCACTCAAAATGGAGATCTGAAGAAACACATGAGACGTCACACAGGAGAGGAACCTTTCAGCTGCTCTGAATGTGGTAAAACTTTCACTCAAAATGGAAGTCTGAAGAGACACATGATATGTCACACAAGAGAGAAACCTTTCAGCTGCTCAGAATGTGGTAAAAGTTTCACTCAACGTGGAAGTCTGAAGAAACACATGAGATGTCACACAGGAGAGAAACCTTTCAGCTGCTCAGAATGTGGTAAACGTTTCACTGAAAATGGAAGTCTGAAGACACACATGAGATTCCACACAGGAGAGAAACCTTTCAGCTGCTCAGAATGTGGTCAAAGTTTCACTCGAAATGGACATCTCAAGAAACACATGGTAAGTCACACAGGAGAGAACCCCCTTTAGTTGTTCTGGTTTTGATGAATTTTACATTAATTTCACTCCCTCACCGGTCAACAAGACCCTGAGATATTTGAACTCCCTCTCTTGGGGCAGTGACTCATTTACAACTTGGAGGGCGGTATCCACCGATTCCCTGCAGAGAAACATGGCCTCAGACCCGGAGGTACTGACTCATCCTGACGGCTTCCCACTAAGAGTGTTCTACTTTCAGATATACTCGTTGCATGTAATCCCATATTGCTTTGAGACGTTCATGGATAGGACTATTGGAAGTGTTTTGTCCAATGATTTAAGAATGTTCTGTTGTCTACCTTATGGACCCGGAGGTTGCAGAAAGCGCCAACGAGAAGGGTACAAATAGGAGACAAAGGATCGAGGCTTCTGGACGCTCTTCTTGGAGCTCTTCGGCTTTTTGAGAACTTGGTACATTTGAGGTTTTGTGTGATCTATCATTCCACTTGTATTACTCATTTTTGTAACCTTTTTCTAAACTTATTGTAAAAACCAAATAAAACTGGATTGTATTTTGTGCATTCCAACCAAAGTCCAGTGTTGCTCGTCTCTGGTGGGGCCTTGGTAGTCTCCTCAAGGTGAGGGAGTTCTTCCCCTGGGATAGGCTGACAGTAGTACATTTATTAGACATGTGATCTGAATGAGATTCCTGTTACAAGCTAAGGTTAAGATGGTGTTGTTCAGCATTGTTGTGATTTACTAACTTCGTTGGCTCAGATTGATTCTGAAGCTCTGCTGACGTATCACATGTGATGTTGCACTGTTGGTTAATAATGTTGAGACATTAGCTGAAGTGTATTAGGAAGCAATAGGGGTTAGATTGGTATCTAAATTGAAGGTGTTGGGGCCAGGATCCTGAAGCTGCGCTGAATAACCGAGCGAGGTTCCTAACCACACGGGGTTCCTCTTCCAGCGGTGGCCCTTTAGAGCGGGGCCATCCTGGAGTACAGCCAGTCCTCCCACACCTGTTGCGCGCACACACACACACACACACACCTAAATCCGTTGATATCGGTCAATCGGGAAGGCCGACGTTTTTAGCCTGAAATAAGTGATACGACGGTGGCTAGTGGTATTAAGTTATCCTGGTTTTCGCATTTCTAAGCAGGCTAAGACAGTCTCGCGTGTAGATTTTGGGGGGTGCTTTCATTACTTAGGTCAGAGGTTATTGAACAAGCCATCTTCCAGCGCTTCATTCGCACTGGGAGGGGGTAACTGTTATGCAGCTAGGCTGTACACCTTCTCAGCAGCATTTCCTGTACCAACAACCAGGAGAGAGCTGCGCCGTTTCCTTGGGATGTCAGGATACTATAGACGGTTCTGCAAAAACTTCTCCTCTGTAGCCTGACTGCTTTAACCAGTCCCGCAAAGCCCTTTGTGTGGTCTAGTGAGTGCAAACAGTCTTTTGAAAGTCTTAAGAGTATAATGCGTTGCACTCCTGTCCTGACTGCCCCAGATTTCTCCTCGCCTTTCAAGCTGGAAGTTGATGCCAGTGCAGTTGGAGCTGGGGCAGTTCTTCTGCAAGAGGATGACCAGGGCATCCATCGTCCTGTGAGTTACTTCTCACGGAAGTTCAACAAACATCAACTTCGGTCTTCCACCATAGAGAAGGAAGCTCTGGCAATGTTGGTCGCCCTACAACATTTTGAGGTTTACCTTGGGTCAAGTGTTAAGCCTATTACAGTTTTCACAGATCATAACCCTCTTGTGTTTATATCCAGAATGTATAACTACAACCAGCGTCTTATGCGTTGGTCTCTGATCATTCAAAACTACAACCGTGTCATAAAAAGGGTCTGAAAATGTTCCTGCGGATACTTTGTCTCGTGCGCTGTGTTATGAGTGGGGGTGTTACGTGTTGTGTTTTCTCCCCTCCTGCCCTTCTTTCTTTCTCTCTCCCTCATTTTCCTATCAGGTGTCAATCAGTTGATTGGGTTCCACCTGTGGGGGCCGGTTGTGCTGCTCCGTGGGTTGCACCAACTTCAGGCTGGCCAATCAGCAGAGTGAGAGCCAAGAATAAAGGCAGTAAACCTCAGCAGTCAACAGGGCTTCATTAGCTACGTCCCCATTCAGGGTCTGCATCCTTCGGAGGACCCAGCCTTCGCGGTCTATGTGGGCCGGGCCCTTTGAGGACCGCAAAGGCTAGACCATGCAGTCTCCGACATGAGACGGCCTACCCTACAGAGGACTTCCTGTTTGCGTCAACAGCTGTTCCTGCCCCGCCCCCCCCCCCCCCCCTCCCTTGCTGCTCCCATCGCCTAGAATCCCTGTATATATATATATGTATATATGTATGTGTATATATGTATATGTGTATATATGTATATATATATATGTATATATATATATATGTATATATGTATATATATGTATATATATATTATCCCTGCTCACAAGGATTATAAATATATACACATAAATACATTAAACTAAAATATTTTCAGCATATATACTTTGAAGTTTTTAGTTTAGTGTTTTTAATCATATAGTCAAAAATTCATTCATAGTTTATTTTCTTAATGTTTTTCTAAATTAATAATCAGTTCATTAAATCAGTTACTATGTTAAATAACACCTTTTCAGTTGTAGTTCTTGCAATTAAAACAATGTATTTATCAATAACTTTATTTGATTTCATTCACACATACATATATATTTACATGTACATATATATACAGCAATCCTAAGGCAGAGGAAATCAATCAAGACAGTTCATATTAACAGCAGCAAAACAAATGTCAGCAAACGTGTTTATTAACTTGCAGTAACACATTGCATATACTTTATATTTTTTAAGTAAGCTACTGTTAAAATTAAGGTTTTGCTGATTTTCTGTTATTAGGTGCCATTTGTATCACTGCAGGCGGTCCTGTGTCGTATGACAATAGATGCATAGATTAGATAAATACTGCATCGATGTTCTCATTCGTCTTCTTCTGTCAATTCTGCTATTTTGCATGTTTAGGGGCAGAATTGCATAAAATACCAGATGTGTTTATGCAATGACTTCCTCAAGTATGTGTTTTCATTTATTAAATATTATGTCTGTTGTTTCTGTTCTGTCACTCAGTCCCACACACTTGTTACTTTAACCACCAGGTGCCCCTGTTGTTCCTCTTGTATATTGTTTTTCATGGTGTTGAGAAAATGTGTTATGATTTACGTTAGATGTTTTACTTGGTTATTTTTGTAGCCCTTGACTACTAATGTGTACATTGAACCGAGTACATACTGTGATGTGAAGTTATTGTATCTGTGTGTAGTTGAATGAAATCACACAGTTCTGTTTTACATTGTTGAGGGACCAGAGGTGCAGAAAATAATCAGAAGGAAGTTAATTGGTGATATTTTATCTTCCACAGAAACAAATAAATGTTAGAAAACAATCACGAGTCGTCTCTTTCCATGCCCTACCCACAACTGTTACATGTGGAAAATATGGAAGGTAACTGATGATCGGAATAATCATTTACGATTTCTTATTGTAGTATGTCGTATTCTAGTGCTTTTATTTTGAAGGTTACATACCACGCATCAGCGGAACCGGATGTTCCTCCATTATCAACATGGCGCCTAACGTTGTTAGCAGCAGCAGCGTCTCTTTGTTGTGCTGATAAAGTCTCAGTTAGCTCCATCAGCACTGATCCATCAGCGGCTCTGTGTCTGGATCAACATGTCTGAATGGACTTTTAGCTCTTCACCTTTTTTTCTGGATGTTTTTCCTCCGACTCATCTCCCGGTAGCCTACAAAGCTATTGAAGTTAGCTTAGCATGCTAGCTGGAAACAGACCGACGGTACGGAAGTGATCAACACAGCGCGAGTCAGAGTTTAATGAGAGCAAACGGTGTTTGTGACGCAGTTCGTGTGGTTGTGTGAAAATGTCTAAAGTCCAAATGCTGAGATGTTTAGTCAACCAGCGACTAACTGCGGCTGCTGAGGAGATATTTGGTGTGTTTGAAAGAACGATAGCAGAGTACGAGGAGCAACTTTCTCGTTCACAAGAGCAGAACGAGCGACAACGGAAACTACTGGACGGTGTTTTCATCCCGCAGCTTCAGTTACACAGAGCAGGTTGGTTCATAAACACTCAGCATCTTCAACACACAAAGTAGATGAGATGAGAACGTGCAGCGTGTTGAAATCATGTGTTGTATACCACCACCTGCTGGATGTTTTGTTAAACTCTTCTCATGTCCATCACTTGCAACACACCAGCTGATGCATGAATTTAACAATTATGTACACGTATATTATAACAGTTACTATTATAACACAGTGCAGAGTAAGAGTTCTGTTACTACTAAAAACACAAATATTCATGATTGAAAAGCTACATTGTTGAAGCAGAAGACACATTACTTTTTCAAAAGATTGAAAAGAATGATGCAAACATTTATTTAAATATAAACGGGACAAAAAGAAAATTAAATAAAAACTCAGGACACAAACAACATTTATAATAATCATCCTCATCATCAGCTCCTCGTCTCAGCCCACACACATGGTGTGATGCATGAGTGGCAGCTGTCACACTGGACCCACGACACCAAACCCTCCGAGCTCTCAGGAGGGTCAGGTTTCCTGCACCGGCCGAACCCCCAAACTGTCTGCTCCATCTCTTCAGGAGCGTGACCTGTTAACAGAGTATTTCAACTTTTAATGAAAGAAAACGATCAGATGTTCATGGGTTGGCATACAAAGAGAGTGAACATGAAGAACACTACCGGTGGATGTCGTGGGTCCAGCAGACGAGGAGCTGGATGATGAAGGTCTGGTCTCTGCAGGTTGGGAGGCTGTATGAATATCAGAAAAAGCATAAACATCTTTTGTTTACTCTCCATCATGACTAATGTCACCATCATTTTATAATATTGATTGTTTTTTTCAGATGATATAAAGTACACAGTGGGGGGGGGGTTGGGACCCATGGAGGCCACACCCCACTGCTGATGTTGAAGACGCTAAAATAATAATCATATTATATTTCTAATCATAAGAGCCACTGCTGGCTTTCAACAAATGTACATACAGTCTCTCTCACTCTCAAACACACACACACACACACACCAACATTATTTGCATCATTTGCTAGATCATTGTGCATGAAGATACTTTATGTAGCCTGGCTTATAAAAAACAAAAAAATCTTTTTATTTTACTGATGTCTGCTGTTACATTTCAGGGGCAACAAAAGAACAGCTGCCTACCTTTAACTAGCGCTATGATTCTTTGTTTGTTTTTTCACGCTTCTTTGAAGAGGGTAGGTTGGGCTGGATTCTACTGCCCTGACAGGCGGAGGTGAACCTCACATTACATTACAGTCATTTAGCAGACACTTCTATACAAAGCGACTTACAATAAGTGTATTCAACATCGGTATTCAAGAGAACTACTAGTCACCAGAAGTCATAAGTAGGCTACATCTCCTCTTTTTAAACAACCATCTAAGAGCATAACCCAGAGCCACAGTACAGTGCAGAAACAAACGAAAACAAAAAGTGCAAGAAACTAGTATGAATACAAAAAGTGCTCAGGGTAGTACTTCTCGAAGAGGTGAGTTTTCAGCCTGCGCCGAAAGATGGGCAGCGACTCGGCTGTCCTGACCTCAGTGGGATGTTCCTTCCACCACTGAGGGGCCAGGACAGAAAAAAGCCATGACCGTGAGTAGGGACCTCTGAGCGACGGGGCAACCAATCGCAGCAGAGCGAAGTGGTCAGGCGGGGGTGTAGTGCTTGACCGTGGCCTGTAGATAGGAAGGAGCTGTTCCTTTTACTGACCTGTAGGCTAGCACCACAGTCTTAAACTGGATGCGAGCTCTTACAGGGAGCCAGTGTAGAGAACGGAGAAGGGAAGTTGTGTGGGAGAACTTGGGGCGATTGAACACCAGGCGAGCTGCAGCTTTCTGGACAAGCTCCAGAGGTCTGATGGCCGACGCCGGGGCACCAGCAAGTAGAGAGTTGCAGTAGTCCAGGCGGGAGATGACAAGAGCCTGGATGAGCACCTGCGCCGTCTCGTCGGTGAGGAAGGGGCGAATCCTCCTGATGTTGTAGAGCAGGAATCTGCAGGAGCGTGTAACGGATGAAATGTTTGCTGAGAACGACAGTTGGTCATCCAGGGTCACACCCAGGTTCCTCGCAGTACGAGTTGGTGTCACCACGGTATCGTCAATGGTGATGGACAGGTCTCGGTGCGGGCAACCCTTCCCCTGGAGGAACAGTAGCTCGGTTTTGTCCAGGTTGAGCTTCAGGTGGTGTGTCGTCGTCCACTTCGAGATGTCAGCCAAGCACGCAGCGATGCGTGCCTCCACTTGGGTGTCACCGGGGGGAAATGACAAGACCAGCTCGGTGTCATCGGCATAACAATGGTAAGAGAAGTCATGCGAGCGAATAACAACCCAGAGATGTTGTGTAGAGCGATAAGAGAAGGGGGTCTAGGACTGAACCTTGTGGAACCCCCGTAGTCAGCATGCGTGGTTCCGACACGGCCCCCCTCCATGTCACCTGGTAGGATCGACCTGTCGGGTAGGAGGTGTTCCACCTCGGCCAGCCTAGTAGACCTTACCCCGGGAGGCATGATGCCGCAGTTAATGCACGGGTTCTCCAAGAGGCTCTCCATCAGATGCTCGAGGCCAAGACAAGAGGGGCGACGGTCATGACCGTCTTCAGGCTGAAGAGGAGTCTTGCATGTCTAACAGCCGGGGGAGATAAAAACGTTCAAAATACTTTCTCATTGGTGTACAAAGGTAATGGACAGCCATCAACAATGATATTAGCGGTCAGCAAAAAAGAAGACTCCTTCTCTCACCCCGTCCTTCTATTCATCAAACTAAACCACGGAACAGCATATATCCCATTGCTATCCCCAACACCATGTGACTCAATTACCGTGAGTGACCTAATAGGGTGTACAAAATGGCCCAGGCTGTTCCTGACTCCTACTCTAATGTTATAGAAACAAGAACAACTCCTGCAAAGAGAAACTTTGTCTCACAGCCAGGTAAAACACATGTCAGTTTTTAGTTAGTTTTAGTTTGAATGAGGTCTGAATATGTTCTCCAAAATGTGCAACGTGTCTCCCCACATTATAGGAAAGTAGTGATATCAGTGGATTAGTTATTAACATGAAATTACAGTTGTCTAAGGTGTTTATGTATTTCATTATTTTCCACAGACCTCCAGCCGCGGTTGGTGGTTAAAGAAGAGCAGCAGGAGTGGAGCTCCAGTCTGCACCAGGAGGACCCAGAGCCCCCACACATTAAAGAGGACCAGGAGGACCCAGAGCCCCAACACCTTAAAGAGGAACAGGAGGACCCAGAACCCCCACATGTTGAAGAGGAACTCTGGACCAGTCAGGAGGGAGAGCAGCTTCAAAGTCTGGAAGAGGCTGATATCACAAAGTTCACATTCACTCCTGTGAAGAGTGAAGACGATGAAGAGGAAGCTCAGTCCTCACAGCTTCATCAAAGACAAACTGAACAGATGGAAACAGAAGCTGATGGAGAGGACTGTGGAGGACCAGAACCAGGCAGGAACTCAGATCCAGATAGACATCCAGAACCAGATACTCATGAGAAGACTGGAGACTCTTCTGACACTGATCACAGTGGTGATTGGAAGAAGACCAGAAAATCTCAGTCGGGTTTCAACTCTGTGAATAATGATGAAGTTACTGTCAGTGATTCAAGATGTAGTGCTGGTGAGAAACCTTTCAGGTGCTCAGAATGTGGTAAACGTTTCACTCGAAATGGAGATCTGAAGAGACACATGGTAACTCACACAGGAGAGAAACCTTTCAGCTGCTCAGCATGTGGTAAAGGTTTCACTCGAAATGGAAGTCTGAAGAAACACATGAGATTCCACACAGGAGAGAAACCTTTCAGCTGCTCAGAATGTAATAGAGCTTTTTCAGTGAGTGGACATTTAAAGACACACATGGTAACTGACACAGGAGAGAAACCTTTCAGCTGCTCAGAATGTGGTAAAAGTTTCACTCTAAATGGAGATCTGAAGAGACACATGAGATGTCACACAGAAGAGAACCCTTTCAGCTGCTCAGTCTGTAATAAACGTTTTGTGCTAAATGCAGAACTGATGGTGCACATGATAAGCCACACAGGACAGAACCCCCTTTAGTTGTTCTGGTTTTGATGAATTTGACATTGATTTCACTCCCTCACCGGTCAACAAGACCCTGAGATATTTGAACTCCCTCTCTTGGGGCAGTGACTCATTTCCAACTTGGAGGGCGGTATCCACCGATTCCCTGCAGAGAAACATGGCCTCAGACCCGGAGGTACTGACTCATCCTGACGGCTTCCCACTAAGAGTGTTCTACTTTCAGATATCAATATACTCGTTGCATGTAATCCCATATTGCTTCGAGACGTTCATGGATAGGACTATTGGAAGTGTTTTGTCCAATGATTTAAGAATGTTCTGTTGTCTACCTTATGGACCCGGAGGTTGCAGAAAGCGCCAACGAGAAGGGTACAAATAGGAGACAAAGGATCGAGGCTTCTGGACGCTCTTCTTGGAGCTCTTCGGCTTTTTGAGAACTTGGTACATTTGAGGTTTTGTGTGATCTATCATTCCACTTGTATTACTCATTTTTGTAACCTTTTTCGAAACTTGTTGTAAAAACTAAATAAAACTGGATTGTATTTTGTGCATTCCAACCAAAGTCCAGTGTTGCTCGTCTCTGGTGGGGCCCTGGTAGTCTCCTCAAGGTGAGGGAGCTCTTCCCCTGGGATAGGCTGACAGTAGTACATTTATTAGACATGTGATCTGAATGAGATTCCTGTTACAAGCTGAGGTTAAGATGGTGTTGTTCAGCATTGTTGTGATTTACTAACTTCGTTGGCTCAGATTGATTCTGAAGCTCTGCTAACGTATCACATGTGATGTTGCACTGTTGGTTAATAATGTTGAGACATTAGCTGAAGTGTATTAGGAAGCAATCGGGGTTAGATTGGTATAGGAAGCGTATCTAAACAATAGGAAGCGTATCGAAACAACTGCAAGCGTATCGAACCAACAGGAAGCGTATCGAACCAACAGGAATCGTATCGAAACAGGAAGCGTATCGAAACAACAGGAAGCGTATCTAAACAATAGGAAGCATATCGAAACAATAGGAAGCGTATCTAAACAACAGGAAGCGTATCGAAACAACAGGAAGCGTATCGAAACAATAGGAAGCGTATCGAAACAATAGGAAGCGTATCTAAACAACAGGAAGCGTATCGAAACAATAGGAAGCGTATCTAAACAACAAGAAGCGTATCTAAACAGGAAGCGTATCTAACCAACAGGAAGCGTATCGAAACAATAGGAAGCGTATCTCGTTGTTTAATCAAACTCAGTTATTCACCTTTAACCTCAGCGGGATCATCGCACCTCATCCTGCGCTAGCACTGAGCTTCGGTAGCTGCTAATGCAGGACGGTTAATAGACTGTTTCTAACTGGAATAATGTGATTTAACAGCTTTATTTGCTGTAGAAAAGAACCAGATGTGAGCCACGTGTGAAGGCAACATAATCAAATCAAGCGTGAGCGCCAGAGGTGTCCGACGAAAGCAGCAGAAGAGATGATGTCACCTCCTGGACGTGAAACTTAGGACTTCACTCGAGCCTTGACCTGTGATAAAGTCGTCCCGTTAACGTCTGCTGCTCTCCATTGAGTTGCATTTGTTTGTAAGTGGAGAGTAAACAAATGAAGTGAGTGACACAGACATGCTGCTGTGCTGCCACGGCACCATCGGAGCTCACGGGGTCACTGTGTCAAAGGTCGAGCGACTGCTGACTTTCTTTCTCATTCGTTGGATGGATCAGGACCCAGACGTTCACGTGTACAAGTTTGCTTCCTAAAGACTGTTTTGCAACCGATGTTATCGAAAATCCAGACGAGTTAGTGAGCTTCAACATTTCACCAGCTTCAAAAGGTGTGTTTGTCCAGGCGGGTGTAATCAGCATTAGTACCAACAAACCTCGCTCCCCCAGCCAGGAGGCCGCTGTTTGTCCTCCGTGAGAAACAAGACGGAGGATGTTGATTCATAGTAACGTACGAGCCTATTTCACCATCTTTTCCTAAACCGAACTAAGTATTTACAGACTTTACTCATTTTTGTCACATTATTTTGACTTTAAAGTTTGCAATCGTTAATATTTAGTTATTAGAATACATAATGAAGTCAAGCTGAATATCCACTAAGGATCCAGGCTTGGTACAATAGCTCACTTTATAATAAAGGGTTGAAATGTTGTTTATTGAGATAATATCAAACACTGATCCGTTTGGTGGAGAAAAGACGTACAGCGTCACATGACCCAGTACGTCTGTAAAAAAACTACAAAACCAACGTCGCATCTTTTGAGCTAAATGCTAACGTCAGCATGCTAACATGCTCACGTGTTAATAATCGGGACAAAGTTAAAACGCGTTGACTGTTCGTAGAATACTGTTGTTATCTACCGAACAGAAGGAAAGGTGTTCATGAACACAAACATCTGGAACCAGCTGCTTCCTGATTGATCGTGTTTTCGTCAGTTGAAGAAGTCTTGTCGACGTCTGGAGTCGTGATAAGGAGCTGAAGCGGCTGATTGATCGCTGATCAGCTCTGAGGAATGTTGTCTCCTGCAGACAGAAGAATGTGTGTTTATCAGAAGCCTGTTTGCTCTGTCTGCATGCTGCTGATGGGGATGTTGTTGTTGTTGTTGTTGTTGATGATGATGTTAGCTGCATTTTTCTTGGTTGTCATTCTCAGCCACGTTGTCCAGACGACGGACGTGTTCAGACATGTTTAGTGCTGCTTTTGAAACACTGTTTATCTCTTTAAATATATCTACTTATCATCCGTAAGTGGATGAAATGGAGTCTTTTCTCATTTGAAAAGAGCGTTTTGTGACAGAAAACAGAAAACACGAGGCTTTTAAAAGCAGATGCTGCTCGCTCTGTTATCGACTGATGGAAAGTCAACGTCCGTCGGAGCAGAAATGATCCTTGTGTTTCCTTTTCCTCCTGCAGTCTGCATGGCAACCAGGCTGAAGCTCAGGTTTATAATCACACGCATTCTTCAGTCTCATTCTGTTTGCTTCCGAGCTGCAAAGCTCTTTGAATAAAGAAGCGTCTTTCATCTAAAGTTGCTCGATGCAGGAGTTCTATGGAGGAACCCGTCCTATCAGGAGGACTGCAGAGCGGTTGAACACGGATTCCGCTGATCTCATTCAGGCCTCTGGGGAACAGTCCGCTCTGGTTCAGATGTGAAAAGGAGAAACCAAACATTGTTGCCCAACAGCCGAAGCTGAGGGAACGCTTTAGCATACAAGGCCTCAAAGGACGGAAGTCCGCAACTCTTTGAATAAATTAAATCTTTGAAATGAATCTCCTTCTAAAAACATCCAGATTGTTATTCTTTATGATTTGCAGGTTTAATGTTTGACTTGATATCATTTATTCAAAAGTCGTTTCTGAATATTATTTGTTGCTCTCATGAGAACAAAGAGAAGCTTTTTGTTTCTTATCTGCACAATAAAGACCGAAACATAACCACAAATGATTATTTTTATATAATAAAGAAGATTTCACATAAAACATCTTCAAGCAAAAGATTCTTTGAATCTAAATTTTAATAAATAACCAAATTAAATTATTTGTAACAACAATTAAATAAGAAATAAAGTTCTTCAATGTGTCATGTTAATATTAGCTTACTAACACAGAGGACAAATCCTCCTGGAGATGTGCCTCCTGCTCCTCCTCCTCCTGCTCCTCCTCCTGCTCCTCCTCCTCCTCCTCCTGCTCCTCCTCCTCCTCAGAGTCGGTTTGTTTGTTTAAGGGTTTAATATTTAGCTCACACACACACGGACTGTTTCTCTCACCTGTTGACTACCTTCACTTTCAGAGCCGTTAACACACACTGAGGCGTTTAACTGAGCAGCTGACTGAGAGATCACCAGAGAACAGAGACGGACCGACTGCCCGTCCGGCTTCTTCTTCTTCTTCTGAGCGGCTGAGAGATGGGACCTCGTACAGCTGGTAAGAAGTGTCCGGAGGCCGTTATTTCAGCTGATCGTGTAGTGAAGAGGTCAGGGGTCAACAAATATCCTCATAGTTACAAAAAGCGACACGATGTTTAAAGGCCGCGTTTGTTTTGTCTTGCCTTGTTGCCTCAGGGCCGCTTGTTGCACAACGCCGTCCTGTTTGAGACGGAGGGCGCTCTTCCATGCTGTCGATCATAGTTGTGGTAAATCGTAACTTTCACTGGATAACCGAGTAGAGAACGACGTCGTCAGCCTGACTCGGCCCCGTGACGCTGCGTTTACATACAGAGCTGTTGTTGGCTTGATTCAACCTTTGCTTCAGCAGGATGATGTCATCAACATTTGGACTCTCTTTCCACGGTGAGGTTATGACCTCATCATCAGAAGCAGTCTGAGGGTGCGTGACGTGTTTGTTGGTAAATGAACAGAACACGTCAGTGTAACAGTCCAGTGTTCTGCACAAACTCAAGTCTTCTCTTTCAGAGTCACAGCGGTTAAACACAGCTGCTCGTCCAGCGCTGCGTTTACGAAACTTCTTTATTTGGAGAAATGAATCCGGAGATAAATCAATAATAATCACATTTATTTACGTCACACAACACGCGAGTGAACGTGTTGCTGTTGACAGAACTTTTGACCTGACGGGATCGTTGTGTTCCCGACACACACACACACACACACACACACACACACACACACACTTTAAGAAATCATTATGGTCGTGTTTACGGTAACCATGGCGACAAGAGCAAGTAGTGGATCGATGATTATCCTGAACGGGAAGAAGTTGTTCTGATGAGACAAAGGACACGTTTCATCCAACAGCAGATTAACTTCATCGTTTTATTATCGTGTGTGTGTGTGTGTGTGTGTGTGTGTGTGTGTGTGTGTGTGTGTGTGTGGTTCTTCATGCCATATTTTTGAATCAGTAAAGACATGAATGAGAGTCTGTAGACTGTCAGACCTCCGAGCTGTTGACCTGAGAGGAGGCTGGTTGAAGAGGTGAGAGTGTGATGGAGGTCCAGGTTTGCACCCCCCCCCCCCCCCCCCCCCCCCATGTGAAGCTGGAAGTCTGTGTTGGCTTTAATAT
This sequence comes from Lycodopsis pacificus, assembly GCA_028022725.1. NCBI lineage: Eukaryota > Metazoa > Chordata > Actinopteri > Perciformes > Zoarcidae > Lycodopsis > Lycodopsis pacificus. The sequence continues at coordinate 1,717,655 of CM051706.1, read as the reverse complement.
TTACCCATAAGCAGCGTCTTTGTCTGGCTGTAACTACGTGGTGTTACGCTTTTGTTTTTAACACGAAGGCGTTCATGCGCAGCGCTGTGATTGTAACCTGCAGGACTCAGTAAACCTCTACGACACAGAGGACGGATTTAAATAAAGTGCAAACTCACAACTCATGTTCATGGACTACTTGATTGCCTTTGTACAAATCCTGTAGAGAAAGAAGTCCAGTGTGACACGTATTACAGAGAAACAAGGGCTGAATATCCTGAAAACTATCAAATATATTTATGGTCTGTGTGACTCTATATATATATATATATAGCTATATATATATAGATATATATATTTATATATCTATATATATATATATATATGTATATGGACCGAAGCACTTCTGAAGCTCACTAGAAGTTCATTAAAGGGGTCAGAGGGGAGGTTCGGGTCACACATTGTTGAAGGTTCCTGTCTGTCGTTCTTATCTCTCTGTTGACGCGTCGGCTGTTATCAAGACGTGTTTGAACGGAAACACAATCCTTTTAAAGATTAATTGAGCAAGAAAAAACTTGGTCAGTTTGAATTCCGGTTGTTAAAAATGTAAAATAGCTCATCATGATTTCCTCTCCCTCCGTCAGTGGCTCCTTCTAAGGAGGCGAAGGAGGTGGCAGGAGGTCAGGGAGGAGCCCGGCTGAGGAGCTGCAGTGACGGCAGCATATACAGCAGAAGAAGAGTCGGCCCGTCCAACTCCTCCTCCTCCTCTTCCTCCTCCCCGGTGCTCTACAACCCCAAATCAGGTAAAACAAATGGATGTGATGTTTTTGTCAGGCGGCAAACTGCGGTTCTGTAAAGAGAAGCTGATGCTTCATGTGTTAAAGCTGCATTCTCTCTAGTGACCACCAGGGGGCGACTCCTCTGGTTGTATAGAAGTCTATAGAAAATGACTCTACTTCTCTCTTGATTTATTCCCTCAGTAAACATTGTAAACATGAGTTTATGTCTCAATCTCTAGTTTCAAGTCTTCTTCAATACAGCATGATGTTCATTTAGTACATGATGGTCCATTTAGAGTCACACAGACCATAAAGCAGGGGATGCTTTAGGGCGGGGCTACTGTGATTGACAGGTCTCTACCAGAGACGTATACGGCGTCTCTACGTCACTCCTCCTCAGTCCAGATATGGCAATTTCCTGTTCACTTGTTGCACAAAAAAAAAAACATGGCGACGACCGTAATCTAAGATGGCGACGGCAAAATCGCCGAACTCAAGGCTTCAAAACATCCGTCCACACACCGATGAGTGTCTGCATTAATTATGACCTTTCTAACTTTTGTCTTGGTGTTTAGTCCTGAAGAGGCCGGTGAGCACAGAGGAGCTGCAGAGACCAGGAGGACCCTACATCAAGAAAACATTCACCGTACGTCGACAATTTATCCTTTAAACAGCAAACACGGAGCAACAGAAACAGAGTTCCATTAAGCTGAGGACCTCGGTCTCCAGCAGGCACACATAATCTGCATCTCTGATTCAACAACAGCCTGCAAGTGTTCGCTCCCTAATGACGTATTTTATTCCCATATGTTTCACAACTGTTTCAAGCGGTTTCTTTGTGTTCTGGTGGAGTCGGTGGAGTTGTTCTGGAGCCTCGTCGGCTACAGTTTGTCTCTGTGCGCCTGCAGGTCGTGGGCGACGCGGTGGGCTGGGGCTTTGTGGTGAGAGGAAACCGGCCGTGTCACATCCAGGCTGTGGAGCCCTGCGGCCCGGCCGCCGCTGCCGGGATGAAGGTAGGCATTGTGGGAAATGTAGTTGGAGGAAACGGAGCGAAATCATGTCAAGACATGTGCTGAGTTTGCAAGAGAAGTCTGGGTTTTCCTGTTCATTTCAATAGTTTGTGTGGTCGTGGCGTCTCCTGGTTTAGGAACTGCAGATTATTATGCATTCATTCATTCTGCAGACTTTCTGAGTCATTTGTGAGTAGAACGCGCTGTTAACATTGAGTGGACCTCGTACACGGGTTGATGTTTCCGTTGAACTTTCCCGTAAATCACATTTCGCTCCATCGTGGACGTCCACCTGCAGAACCGCCGCCAGGGAGACATGTTTCCCAAAGCATCGTACGTTTCTGCAAACCACGGATACGTTGAAACACGTTGGTAGGTGAAAGAAATGGAGGACTTTCACCCAGGAGACCGCTGTGTGTGTCCCAAGAGAAAACAACAGTTGACGAACACGGTTGTTGTTGTTTGCGGTAGTTGTATTGTTCAGTTAACATTAATACTGCAAGTATATAAATACTACAATACTGTCATCAGTCGCCATTGTGTCACCTTCGTCAGCCACATGTATTTAAATCGAACGACTGCCACTGCCAACAAATTCTGTTGCCAAAACCAAGACAGTCATTTCACAACGTTAACGTTGTTGCATTGCTCGTTTCTCTCGGCGTGATTCAGAAACGTCCACATGTGGTTTGCAGAAACGTAAAAACTAAATTGGGGCGACTGGGTTTCTTTCCCTCCCTCGCTCGTGTTCCTCTCACCGCTTCGCTCTCTTCTTCCTCTGCAGGTTCGTCAGTTTGTGGTTTCGCTCAACAGGCTCAGCGTCCTCAATCTGGACTACCGGACCGTCAGCCACCTGATCCTCACCGGACCCAGGACGGTGGTGATGGAGGTGATGGAGGAGACCGACCACTGAGCAATGAGAGAGACACTGACTCAAGTTCGGTGACTTCGCTGCCGCCATCTTAGATTACGGCCGTTGCCATGTTGTTGTTTTTTCAACCAGTGAACAGGAAGTGAGCATATCTGGACTGAGGAGGAGTGACGTAGAGACCTGTCAATCACAGTAGCCCCGCCCTAAAGCATCCCCTGCTTTATGGTCTGTGTGACTCTAAATGGACCATCATGTACTAAATGAACATCATGCTGTATTGAAGAAGACTTGAAACTAGAGATTGAGACATAAACTCATGTTTACAATGTTTACTGAGGGAATAAATCAAGAGAGAAGTAGAGTCATTTTCTATAGACTTCTATACAACCAGAGGAGTCGCCCCCTGGTGGCCACTAGAGAGAATGCAGCTTTAACACGTGAAGTGTTGGCTTCACTGGGAACCGGACGTTGCCGTCATTCACGTGAACTTAAGGAATGAAAATAACTGTGTATTTGGCTATTATTGTATTTCACAACTTTCAAGACCTAATGATTTAAATACGGGATAATCAAGTTTTTTACCTAAAAAAATAATAATCCGCTGAGTTACAGACGTCTCTTTGTCAATAGAAGTCGATGGGAAAAGGTCTTTTTTTGGGCCCAATGGCATCACATGACGGACCCTCAAACAATCAGAGCCCGGCGCTGTTTGGTGGCTTCAAACGGTTGCGATGGCAACGGCGTACTTTAAAAAATGGCCGCTCCTCCGACCGCCCAGTTCCATTGATTTGAATGGATATTTCCGTTCTACTCGTGTTCCTGCAGGAGGCGCTGTTGTCTTTGTCATTTCTGTTCATTCCAAATGAGCTTCATTCTAAATTTGAAACTTTTTGTTCGAAACAGGTTTTCTTTTGTCAATAAAGACGAAACGTCTTTGACAGGAAACAGAAAAGCCGTCCTGAAGCGGACGAGCGCTTCATACTCATTCATCATGAAGCGGAGAGGAATGGTCGTGTATTCATCTGAAGGTGTTTTTGAGGCACACCTGCGTCGTGTTGTCCTAGAAAGCCGCTGGAAGTGATCACGCCGTTGACACGGCGGTGTTCTCGGTGTTTTCCTTCGTTCGGGGCGGTTTGGACTCTTAACCCCCGTGTGCCACCTCAGCACCTCCTCCTCACACAAACACGCTCCCTGCATGGAGCTCCTCAGCGCCTCCTCCTCACACAAACACGCTCCCTGCATGGAGCTCCTCAGCGCCTCCTCCTCACACAAACACACTCCCTGCATGGAGCTCCTCAGCGCCTCCTCCTCACACAAACACACTCCCTGCATGGAGCTCCTCAGCGCCTCCTCCTCACACAAACACACTCCCTGCATGGAGCTCCTCAGCACCTCCTCCTCACACAAACACGCTCCCTGCATGGAGCTCCTCAGCGCCTCCTCCTCACACAAACACACTCCCTGCATGGAGCTCCTCAGCACCTCCTCCTCACACAAACACACTCCCTGCATGGAGCTCCTCAGCGCCTCCTCCTCACACAAACACGTTCCCTGCATGGAGCTCCTCAGCGCCTCCTCCTCACACAAACACACTCCCTGCATGGAGCTCCTCAGCGCCTCCTCCTCACACAAACACGCTCCCTGCATGGAGCTCCTCAGCGCCTCCTCCTCACACAAACACGCTCCCTGCATGGAGCTCCTCAGCGCCTCCTCCTCACACAAACACGCTCCCTGCATGGAGCTCCTCAGCGCCTCCTCCTCACACAAACACACTCCCTGCATGGAGCTCCTCAGCGCCTCCTCCTCACACAAACACGCTCCCTGCATGGAGCTCCTCAGCGCCCCCCCCCCTTCCTCCGCCGTGTTTGCTTTTCCATCCGCGACGTCTGATTCCCAGAAAGGAAGTGAGGAGTGTGCAGACTCTGTGTGTGAAGGTGGATCAACAGGTTAAACTTTGTTTGTCTGCCTTTGTGCCGCTGCTGCTTTCTCTGTTCTTGTCCAGATGTGATGCCGGTGAATATCTCCCGCGTGTCTGCGCTTTGATCTCTGCGCGGTGATTCTCTTGCATCTTTAATGATGGTGAACAGAAGCAGTTTGTAGGATCGTGGCTGGATATTGTTTTAAAGCGCCGAGGATTCTATTAAGAAACTAAATATCTGTGTTGAAAATGGGTCTCACGTGTGCAGAATTACATGCAGACAATAAGCCTATCGGAGGCTTATATATATATTTAACAAACTACTTTAATATCTATTTTTAAGTTATTAACTGTGTGTATGCTTGTCTCCACCTGTACCTGTAACTGTTTGATTTAGATTGTGAAACTACTTTACGTTGAATTCCTAATGTGAAAAGAAATAAAATACAAATAAATATTGATCCCAGTTCCAACTTTTTCTCTCTCTCTCTCTCCTCTGGTCTCAGTGAAAGTAGGACAACATGGCATTCCTGAAACCTCCAGGTGATTGGTTTGAACTCCGAGCTTGTAGAGACACATTCAGAGAAGAAGAGAAACTGTGGAAAAGCTCCAGAGATGCTGGAGATTTGCTTTCTATAGGTTGCACATCTCCCATCAGCATCATGTGCAGTAACAGATCAACTTTAGCATGAAACATGTGAAATGATTTCTATTTACAGACACCAAACTCAAATATAAAGCAACCGGAGAAGACTGCTGGAGTAAATATCACAAGCATGCTCCAACTGGAGACCAACTGGGAACCAACATACCATCAGCAACCAGTAGAGAGACGCCATCATAAACCATCACGCAGCAATCATGAGAAACCATGACGAAAGATTGTAAAACTCAAAGTCTGACCAAGTATATTTGTCTCATTACGACTCAAAACATCTCTTTTTAGACGATGCATCGTCCTACACTTCATAACAGTCGTGAAAAATAGCTCAAAATAAGTTTTCCAGCTAATTTAAAGATCATTTCTATCTTGAAAAACCTAAATATTACATCTGAACATATTACAAGTGAATTTTCACTTCTTCCATTTGCAGAATTGTTTTTCTTGTGTCAAGCAAAACCACCTTGTTTTCATTGTTTTGGTTGTTTGTAGTCGTTATTGAAGAAACCAGTTTAAGTGCTCACAGATCTTTCCACTGTAATGGAACATATTAGAGGCAACAATTTATAAACCAGCGTATTTTAATGAAACCATTATGAAACCATTGGAAGCAGCTTTCAATGGAAACCACGATAAGGTCCCTATAGAGCGACGTACGACGGCCGAGCAGCTTACGGTCCGTTCTGATCTAACGGAGACCATCAGGACTCCTCTAATGGTTTGAGGAAGGTCAAAGCTTTGATCGATTATTGATTTCATTCATTAAACTCAGTGTCATAACGAAGAGGACATGCTAATGACCGGACGGGGGTCAAAGGCTCACCTGAGACGTGGATCATCATGTAGATCAGGTCCACAGACTGAGATTATTCTGATGTTGTGATGTCTCCAGTCACAGCGGGAAATTACATTTCAACACCCTGGATGGAATAATACATACTAAATATGATGAATACAATGAGAATAATGGATGAGATATTACAGTGTTGTTGAGATGTAAATGTAGCATTATCTTGTGAAATATTCAAAAGTCTTGTTTCATTTTGTTGACACATTAGAGTCGAGGGTTTTTACATTCATGATGTTTTATGACCTATTTTATATCAGAGAACAAAACGTTAACGCGCATAATTATGAACCCCACTGCTGTTTTTGGCAAGCCCCGCCCTGTGCAGCTGGTCGTGGTTACTATTTAGGGTCAGGACATCCCATTGGTCAGAGCAACAAATCAGCCCGGCCAATGCTAGCACTTGAATGCTGCACAGGGCGGGTCTTGCCAAGAAGAGCAGTGGGGGTGGAGAGAACCAAAGCCCCGTTTTTCTTGCATCTACTAAAAATACATGCAAGAAACTCACTGGCTTTGAGACGATGGAAAAATGCTGACTCACTTTTGGGTTTTAGGACTCACGCCTGCTGCGCTCCAATGGACCGCTAGGGTGTTTTGTCACGTTTATTTCTGATGAACAAAATAGATGTATTCAACTCAGACGTGGATGTTTTCTTAAAGATGGCCGCCTTCTTGTACAGTGATCTCATGTCAAATTACAATTTGCTGCTCATGGGAGGAAACGTCTTTCACAAACGGGATGAAGTGACAGATCTGTTGAACATTTAAACGTTGACGTGGTGTCGTACATGTAACGTGATGTCAACGCTGGTTAACAAGAACACTTTTAAAAATGGCACCTTATATCTAAAGGTCGCCGACCTCCTGAATTAAAAGATGTCATGGCCCGTTATATTGTGCTGACGAAGCAAATACATTACAATAAAAAGCTAATTATGGTGAAAGTGTTGCAGCATTCGTGTAGAAAATGGTCTGATGTGGAAGACATTTACATAATCACATGAACTCAACCGCGACTTTTAAAATGTCTTCGTGTCATTTTGTAACCCAACTATGAACTTGAGGGAGAAACTCTCCTTTTCTAGATTGTTTCCACTCTTCTTCCACGCTCCTGACTCGATAATCTTTATGTTTTACAACACCTGCCCAGTGGTGGCGAGAGAGGCGTGTTAAAAGCAGCCCTGAGGCGTTCATACAGCAAACAGCCAGAGGCCACGAGCACAGATCGGAGCTGCTTTTCAACACCTTTCTCTCTGCCGCCTCGCCTCGCATTCAACCAGGGAGGAGGAATGAATAGCTGCAGGGCGGCACGGTGGATGAAGCGGGAAACACCCTGCAAGTCTCAACTGAGAGATCAGCCGCGTTAAGCTGGCCAGAGACGGCCGACGAGACACCGGAAGTAAGGAAAACCTGCCTTCAAATTAAAAGAAGACAAAGAAAAATCTCGAATTTGTGTAAACCAGCGGCGGCTGGTCAATAGAGGGCGCTAGGGCGCCGCCCCACCTTGAGCCACAACAAATAAAATAAATAATAATAATAATAAACTATACAAATTGCCAATATGTGTGTTTTTGAAATATGAAATCACCCGGTAATATGTGTAAAATATGATATCTGCGGTAAATATATGCTGTTCCTGCACGTCCTCTGCACGTGCGTGTGCACGTCTCAGCAGCTCTGGAGAAACTGCCCAAAAGAGGCGGGTCTATGAAGCAGTTTAGCCAATTGCTGATTGAAGATATAAATGTGTGACATACAATTTAGCCAATCAGCGCCCTCACATAGATTCAGCTCGGGGCAGAATCTGCACGTTCCCGTCCGGACGAGTCTCTACAGGCGAGCGCGAGCACTGAAATATATATATATATATATATATATATATATATATATATATATATATATATATATATTTCAGTGCTATAAAGTGTTTCGTCTCTCAGCTCTCTCTGACTTAAATTGTTTCCATAATAAAAGTTATTGAGGGAAATATCAGATCATGAAAACACAAATCTTTCTAATAAATGTAGAAAGTTGTATGTGGTCCTTTTGTTTGGCTACGTTTTCCTAATTATCAATATATACTCAATGCAGAAAATGTAACGATGTCCCCTGTGACTGTTAAACTGATATATTTCACATCATTAGATTATTTCCACTCGTGCATTAATGTAAAAACAGGATTTTACTGTTGGAGTTGGTTGAGCTGGAGGTCAACGTGAACTACTTTTGTGTCAATAGATTAATTGATTGATTAATTAATTGTTTCAGCTGTTCTTAAACTACTGAGTCACTTCATTTATTTTGTAAAAAGCTCTGTTTGTTTTCTATGCAAGAAAAGAAAAGAAAGTGTTAAAGTAACAGGTTCTCTTATTCTCATCAGCAGCACTGGTTTTGGCGGGTTTGGGCCTCAGCATGGATTTTATTTTGAAACGCTTCACCGGTAGTGAGGTGTACCACTCGCTGCAGCTTGACTGGTGGTGGACGGGGAGCGGAGAGTTGTTGGATCGGGATCAGAGTCGCTTGTTGGGGACTAAGTGAGCTTCTCGTTCAGCTTGTCCGGAGGAGAGAGCGCCGGAGCGTCTGATCCGAGCAGGTACGGCTGCTCTTCATTCTCACTCTGCACACATCTGCACACATCTGCACATACATGAAGATCCGCGGAACCTTCTTTCTCTCCACCTCGTGCCGCTGATGGCGCAACGTGCAGATCTCACCTGTGCTCATTTCAATTAAGGGAACAAAAAGAAGCTTCCGGCTGTTTTTATTTACGATAACCTAAAAGTGGTTTAGCAGCGATATGTCATGTGATGTGACCAAACATCTGGAGGGTGCAGGTGTTTACTACAGCACCTTAAAGTGAGAGGGGCTCACCAGGTACAAAGACATGACGCCTTAAATGATCGTCAGTGATCCCAACATGCAGGTTCCAGGCTGTGAACGATAGGAGCGGGTACTCATGTTTATTATAGGAGTTAGAATATGTTTATTATAGGAGTTAGAATATGTTTATTATAGGAGTTAGAATATGTTTATTATAGGAGTTAGAATATGTTTATTATAGGAGTTAGAATATGTTTATTATAGGAGTTAGAATATGTTTATTATAGGAGTTAGAATATGTTTATTATAGGAGTTAGAATATGTTTATTATAGGAGTTAGAATATGTTCATTATAGGAGTTAGAAATATGTTTATTATAGGAGTTAGAAATATGTTTATTATAGGAGTTAGAAATATGTTTATTATAGGAGTTAGAAATATGTTTATTATAGGAGTTAGAAATGTTTATTATAGGAGTTAGAATTATCCTTATTATAGGAGTTAGAAATAAGACAGCCAGGTGTGGTAATGAGCTCGTGAACTCACTGCAGTGATCTACGCTGTGAGCCCCCGAAGGGACTATTTCATGCATATTGTAGTGATTTGTTATGTTTTCTTCTCAAGGTGCACTGAGACAGGACTGCTCCCAACACACCTACAATCCTAAATCTGTTTTTATTACCACAAGCAGAGCTCCTCTCAACACCGACATGGTGGGGAATGCCAAGTTAACTGTCATGTCAATAAATTATTGAAAATCGTCTGGAATTAAAAGTTGGCTGCAAACAGGGGGTGCGTTTTTCTGAATCCTTTTACATCTAGTGCGTCTTTCCTGAGACATTGAAGACGCACCATAATATCTCAGTCGATAGGTGAAGAGTGAGCTCCTCCTATGAATAAAGCTGCTTCTGCAGGAATGTCCTTCCTGTTTGATGCAGTCATGTGTACAGTGTGACGCTTTATAAGCTTCAACTCAATCCACAGTTTGTCTAAAGCGTCATAATAAGATACTTAAAGGGGGAGGACTTCAGAAAAGTTTATTTCTGCAGCTTCATCCATTAAGGATCATTAGAACTTTGGAACAAAGTGCTGATGGGAGGGAGGGGGGAGGGGGGAGGGGGGGGTGATCATAAAATCTGTGATGTAAGGGAACAAGTCTGTACATCATCGAGGGGCGGAGACGAATATCTGTTCATATTTACAATGACCTATTTTCCTGTAGCTGGCGGCTGCATGCTTTTATTCATGAATTATGTTTCAGACAGATTTACAGCGATGAAAAACAACACGTTTCATGTTTCTCTGTAGCTGCACAAACATGACCGGAATAGATTCAGGTTCACAGCTCAGTGTCATAACATTGCAACATAATCTTCGAGGATAATTTATGAAGTGCCATGTAAAGAATTTGATCTCTCTCTCTCTCTCTCTCTCTGTTTGAATCCCTTCATCTCCTCTTTCTCCTTGTCCTCCCTGCTCCTGTCTTCCCTTTATCTCCTTCAACCTCCCTCACACGTTCCCTTTTCTCCGTTCTCCTCCTCGTCACCTTCCCGCTCTCTGTCTTCCTCCCCTGACTTGCTCTTTCCTTTCCTCTCTCCTTACTCGATTTTCCCTCACCACCTCCCTTCCTTCCCTTGTCTCGTCTCCTCTCCCTCCCTCTTACCTCCCCCTCCCCCTCCCCTCTCCTCCAGGTGTGTCGTGCCCTCCCGTCTGCTGCTTCCAGGATGCAGTTCTCAGTCAGACTGAGCCTCTGCCTGCTGGGCTTCCTTCTCGTCTCCTTGTTTCCTCAGCCGGCGTGGGGTCAAGGTAAGTACGTCCACTAGCCTGCTTTCCACTCCAGGGACCAACAGGGTCCCCAAGGCCAGTAGGGGGGTCTACCACACAGATACACGGGACCGGATGCGGCTAACGTTGTGCTTCCTAACGGTGTGCTACAGGGCTAGCCACGGATCTCTGAGAGATCACCCCGATCACCATGGTTTCACCATACCGGCTGATGCAGTCGGTCCTTCTTTGTTCTTGTTGAGCTCTCTGGTGTACAAGGCTCCAGACAATTTGTTTTCGCCACCATCCCGAAAAATCCTTTCGACCACCCAATGCCATCCATCTGTTCCGATCAACTACGGTCCGCTCCACCGCTACGTTCCACGTATAGAGCTAGAAGCTGATACCATCCGTAAACAAAGATAACTGGGTTTCTGCATCACACGGCTAAACGGGGCCAACATCTTCCTCCATCAGCTCGGGTTTCAGTGGTTGTTTCCATCATGTAGTTGAAGATAAAGGTCAACTAGAGCTTTCCCAAAACCCACAGAGCCAAACAAAGCTTCCACTGGTTTCTCATTGTCGTGCTTGGCAGAGTTTCAAAGGGCTTCCTGTTATAGTGCTTCAGGTTTCCATGGGCTTCCTGTTATCGTGCTTCAGGTTTCCTAGGGCTTCCTGTTATAGTGCTTCAGGTTTCCTAGGGCTTCCTGTTATAGTGCTTCAGGTTTCCAAGGGCTTCCTGTTATGGTGCTTCAGGTTTCCATGGGCTTCCTGTTATAGTGCTTCAGGTTTCCTAGGGCTTCCTGTTATAGTGCTTCAGGTTTCCAAGGGCTTCCTGTTATAGTGCTTCAGGTTTCCTAGGGCTTCCTGTTATGGTGCTTGGCAGGGTTTCTTAAGGCTTCCCTTCCTTCAGGGTTTCCCATCATGGTGCTGATCATGGTTTCCGAAGGCCTCCCATTCTGTATCTTCGAGGGTTTCCCAGGGCTTCCTGTTATAGTGCTTCAGGTTTGCCAGGGCTTCCTGTTCTGGTCCTTAGAGGGTTTCCCGTTATCGTGCTCAGCAGGGTTTTTCTCGGGCTTCCCACCAGTTGCTCAGCAGGGTTGAAGGATTCCCTATGGCTTCACCGTTTTGCTGTCCAACAGGGTTCGGGTTAATTGACAGACGGAGCTATGACACTCCTTTGCGTTCAGCTCATTGCTGACCCTGTAAACCTGATCGTGGTCCTGCTGTGGAGGTGTCCTCCTCTGCACTCAACGCTTCATTCTTCGGGTTATATTCTCAACTTCGGCAGCACATGTTGATGTGCAGCTTTGTCCCAAAGACATGGACGTATATTTTGAGGTGTTTTTATTGAAATGATCCCTTTAAGGTTTATTTAGCCTCACTATTCTGTCTCAAGGGGAAAAGCCTTGATGCCCAAATCCTGATGAGAAAATGTGTTTTCCTGTCTGCTGGACAAACGGGTTTGCCGAGTCTGTCAACTCTGTAATTAAACTGCACATGTGTTTAATTACATAATTTCTTCGGGGAAATGTTCAGAGGGCCGTGCTAATGACGGCTTTCTGTGGAACTCAGGTTACAGTGTTGAAATCCACACCAGTCCACCATTTAACCTTTTAGATTAAAACCCGTTTGGGCCTAATGTGCGTATTAAACCACGACTCGCTCCTCTACATCTGGTAACCACTCAGCAGTTGTGTTTTACTTGCAGCCTGTGAGACGAGAGCTCTTCATGTACTCGTGTTTTCTTTCACCTGTTTAACTCGTTTAACTCGTTCAGTCATTAACACAAAACCTCATTAACAGAGATGAAGCTGCTCAACACAGTTCTCACCATGAACAACCTCACACTCCTTTCATCACGTGACCTCGGGATGCAGATATAGATTGATGTTCATGATCTTTAGAGCTGTGCTGAGTGCGTTTTCCTTTATTATGGAAGACGTGATTATGGATCTCAGACATTGTTTGAATCTGTTTTTGAATGTTAATGTGTTGGTGACACATCTTGTATGAGACTGTGGGGGGGGGGGGGAACGCACAACAAAAAGATTGATGTTTTGCTTTGAGCGCATTCTGCTTCACCCGAACACGTTTATGATCCGCCAACTCTCAAAGGTTGTTGCCGTGTTGAACTTGAAACGAGGCTGAACCTGCGGTGGAGAGAAGCTGCTGCCTCAGAGCCGTGACCATGAAGTCAGCGATGATATAAAGAATATCATTTGTACAGCCTTCATGAGTTTACATGATAACAAGCTACAGATGTTCCCTGAAAGATGTGAACAATGAGCATTGGGATCTCCTATTGGCCAAGGTGGTGTTTGTTTTGTCCAACCGACACTCTGAGTTAAATATTCATCGTCACTAAGAAGAGCAACAAATCCTCATTAAGAAGCCAGAACCATGCAACAAATATTTCACATTTTTACTTCAAAAAAATGACCAAAGCATCTGTCAGACTATCTTCACCTCCAAGAAATGTTTCCCAGTCAGTCTGGAGCCTTAACCGTGCCAGTGAAGCTCCATCCTGACGCCTGTGCAACACAGTGTAGTCCGTCACTTTAAGGACACTTGCTCGCTTTTGTCCTGTTTTCAACTGAAAGGCGACCGCAGCATTCCTCAGTGAAGAGGCCAGAGAGGCCCAGAGCCTCGGCTACACCAGCGACCCGGGAGCAGCAGCAGAGTTACGATCCGCTTGGAGAGCTTCCACCTCGGCTGTGTGGCTCGCTGTTAGATTCACGAGTCCGATGAGTTCACGTGTTCTCCAGCAAAACGGCAAAACCAATGGAAGATGCAAAGCTGAGGGATGAATCGACTTCATGCTGGTCATTTTCTAACCTTCTAAAGTGAGTTGGAGTCACGTAGTCATCACGTGATGTCTTGAGTTACTCTGCACCTGTCATGAAATCCGCTGAAGGCCGGAGGAAGGATTTAAGCTCCGGCTCTGTCGAGGCTTCTCGAGCTGATGGAGACGTTTCTGCACCTGAAGGGGAAACGGCAGAAGAGGAATGTGGTCAAATGTCAGCGGCTCTTTTTCTGGGTCACGTCTTTGTACACGGTCGGCTTCACTCAGAGCCGCTGACGGTCTGCTGAGCGTCATCACAGGCTGCAGGACGGGAGCGAGAACGTGTCGGTGTATGAAGGAGAGAAATAATTGGTTTTCCATATTAAGAAGACATTTTTGATATGAAGCGGAAAATGCCTTTTGCCCTCCTCCGTCAGCAGGAAGTGTGAAAGCTTTGCTTTCACTTTGCTGTGGAAGGACAGCGAACAGTGTGTGTGGATCTGTGACATGTAATGTGACTCTTAGTTGATGTGGTGATGCTCTGTGTAGCATCTGTAAGACATTCTGCTCTCGATGACAACACGGGTCTTTTTATAAAAGTGTCTCTTAAGTTGGTAAAGCCTTCGTCCTCCCTCTACGCTGCCTCCAAGGCTTCCTCCTCGCCAACGAGACTTTTATTGTGTTCTATAACTCAGCTCAGCGTCGTCCCTTCACCTAAAAATGTCCTCTGGATTCTTCTGCTTTCACTCATAATTCAAAACGCCAACTCCAAACTTTTTGCGCTTGAAACCCCCCCGGGCGGGTGTGACGGACACCTCTCCAGCCCTCCAGCGGCAGTCGGCTCTGCTGTTTGCACAAGAATCCGCCATGAAAAATAGATGAGAATGAGAATTAATTCTCATCTCTACAGGAGAGGCCCTTTGTCTCCGCCGGGCTGGTTGCTCAGCATCCAATACTTGTCTCCGCGTGAGAATACACTCTCACAGAGAGTGTGTGTGCGTGTGTGTGCGTGTGTGTGTGTAGTGCTGCAAAGGAACCGGCATAAAAAAAGAAAAACAATCACCAAAGCTACATGGATTTTTTTTTATGTGCATGCACCAGAATACAGTCTCCAGTTGCGGACTAACAATACATAATTCATGCACACACACACACACACACACACACCTGGATGCACTCACACAACAAATCAACACATTTCAGCTGCACAACAAACAAAGAGGTGCAGCATCATGTGCCTCTGAAATGATTTGGGATTCGAGCAGCTCTCTGCAGACGAGAGATCGTCCTTTGTTTCCGAGACAGAGCGCTAAAACCGTGAGCCGAAAATCCCACGCAGGCCTCGTTCTCATCCCCAGGTTGGTGAGATAATTGGTACAGTATTCCTTCTGTGTGTAAATATATTTGCCTGCTGTTGAATGCTCCGGCTTCACATTCTCTCCTTTTGGAATCAGGATTATCCTTCCTGTGCTGAACTTGACGTTTTCTTTGCATACCTACATGAGTAGTTGGCTGCACATAACAACATGCATAAAGAGGCGGCTCACCGTTAAAAACAAAAGAGCTGTTTGTTGATCGCTCTCACCAGCTCGACTGCGTGCTGCATTGTGGGAAAAGCTGCAGGGAAGAAGCAGAGAAACAATCCTCCTCTTCTTATTGGTGTCGATCGTCTTTCTCCCTGAAATAAACCAATCTTAATGTTTAAATGTTCATATCGTGCCATGTGGAGAGACATGTATGCAGACACGCACAACACAAACTGCTTCTAAAAGGAGCGTTTTCTGTGAACCGTCCCTTTAAGCCTCTTGTTTATCGTGCATCAGAGCATCAGAGCTCTGCCAGGCGTCAGCCGCGGTGGAGGTATTGAAAGAAGTCTGCGGCAGCAGATGGCTCACCTCATAATGAGGACACAAACACCCCAGCGAGTTTGTGCATTTCATATTTTACTTTCCACCCGCTGGCTCTTTCTTTTTTTAACCAGCTTGGATTGGGGAATGCGTTGATGATCATCTGGGGTTGGGCTCCGCGGCGTGACGATGACAGGGTGCTGTGGTTGTTGACCTGGGGATGCGGTGCTTTACGATGGCCTTACTCCAGTGTCTCCATGTGAAAACACAACGCGTGAAATATAAAGCGTAGCGCTTGGTACCAGAGAGAGCTCGGCACAGTGAGGGTTCACGTAAGGCCGTTGTAAAGCGTGTTTGGATATCGTGAGGCTCGGTGGATGTCGTACATCTGAACACTCCTGCAGAGGAATAGCAAACAGATGCTATTCCAGTGCCTTTCCCTTTGGTGCCCTTGTGTTCTTTTTCTCCTTGCACTTAAAAGGAAGTCACGTTCACTCCTCATCCTCATCCTCATCCTCACCCTCACCCTCATCCTCACCCCCGACGACAGTTTCAAAGCACGGAGACGCAGGAAAGGAAAAAGACAATGAGACGAGGACAAGGAGAGGGATCAGATAGAACAGGGGGGGGGGGATGGAGAGCTTGAGAAAATGAATAAAAGGGAAGGATGCAGAAAGAGAAGGGGGGGGGGGGCAACATCTAATCAGGATGAGAGGCAGAGGCGTCGCTTTGATGCCGCCGGTAAGTGGAACACAGAAGAAGAAGAGCTGCCGTGTCCCCACTGAGACGATGCGTCAATAGAGGAAGAGGAGGATGAGGAGGAGAAGGGGACTTTGTGTCTTCTTTTTGTGTGCGACATCTGTGCAAAGCTGATCTCTCTGATGTGTATCCTCCCACTTGGATGAGATTCTTCTTCTTCTTCTTTCACTCACTCACTCACTCACTCACTCACTCACTCACTCACTCACTCACTCACTCACTCACTCACTCACTCACTCACTCACTCACTCAGCCGCCATAACTCTGGAGGGAGTTCAGTCTGACTTCAGTCACACTCGGGAGGAGAGCAGATCTGTGGAACTCTCTGGGCGGCGACGCCGTTTAATTTAAGGATAAATGGACGTTAGCGTTGAAGCAAAACGTCAGTTATCTGTTGGAGTTGACAGCAGACGTACATCTGTTAGAAACTATAAACCAAAGCGTTTCTGTAACATCTGTCTTCTTTAATATCGCTGGACTGAACTGAACTCCTCCCATTGTTATGGGTGTAATCCACTAATACGCACCGATGACCGCAGATTCCTCCAATAATGAGATGAAGGATATTTGTGGTTTGGACGATGCATGACTGGATTCTTTTATTCATTCATTCATTCATCATTCAAATATTTACATAACTCAGTTATTGCGTAAAGTTGTTTATTTCGGTGTTTTTTCTTCTCTGTCCAGTTTCATCGCCACGGAGATTTCGTGCCAAAATCCTGAGTCCCACCAAGCTGCACGTGTCGTGGAAAGAACCGAAAGGAGAGTTCGAAAGCTACAAGGTTGTTTACTCCACACGACCAGGTGAGAGCCAGCAGTGTGAAGAACACATGAACACATGAACACATTCAGCCGAGGAGACGCCAAATACACGGCCGGGGTAGAGACCTGTCAATCACAGTAAGCCCCGCCCTAAAGCATCCCCTGCTTTATGGTCTGTGTGACTCTAAATGGACCATCATGTACTAAATGAACATCATGCTGTATTGAAGAAGACTTGAAACTAGAGATTGAGACATAAACTCATGTTTACAATGTTTACTGAGGGAATAAATCAAGAGAGAAGTAGAGTCATTTTCTATAGACTTCTATACAACCAGAGGAGTCGCCCCCTGGTGGCCACTAGAGAGAATGCAGCTTTAACACGTGAAGCTTTGGCTTCACTTTCCAGAACCCGAGGTTGCCGCCTGGTCACAGCTCAAAACCAACAGTGTCCCGTCGTCCCGGGACGATAGACGCAGTGAACTCACTGTTGATGTGTCCAGAGGACACGCCCCCTGTTGTAATCCGGTTTAGTTGTAATCCGACTGATCACCCCCAGCATGAAGCTCTGTCGAGGTTTTCATGAGGCTCCAAATGTGGGATTTCTGATTCTTTAGCAGCGAAACAATGTGATGTGACTGTAGTATATTTAGCAGGTGCTACCAAAATAAAGTAGAAATAAATTCAAGAGTAGGTTAATTCAAGTTTCTCTTCAATTAATTCATATTTTCCCAATTTGCCAAGTGCGAATGAGGTGTTTGTGTCGTGACAGACGACTACAAACGCTGCAAAACTCCACGTTCTTCATCCCTGCGTTATCAGTGATTCATTCGTAATAAACACGCAGCAAAAAGAGCAGAAACTGAAACCAAACCATGGAACTGTTTTGGTTTGAGGCTCCAGCGTCTGCAGGAACCTTCCCGTTTGAACTTGATTCGTCCGGAGGTCTGAGTTCATCTGCTCGGCCACGCCTCGGCCGATACGCGGCTCCACACATTCACACCTGGAAGCTGAGCCTCTGTGATGGATTGGTTGTCTGGTGCCTCGCTCAAGGGCTCCTCAGCAGTAACCGCCACGTGATCGTTAGAAGTTGCACCAATGGTGCGCCCAGATGACGCCGAGGGATTCGTCGTAAATTAACCTACAGAATGCAGGTTAATGCACTTTCTGAGCGTTCACAAATCATATTTACTATTTGCCGTTTGACTTTTGCTGGTGGGAAAATATTCTAGTTATGCAGAGAGGAGCACAGTAGTTGAACCCTGAGGGAGAATCTGCCTGGTTCTCATGTGGGGTCACCTGCCGGTTCATAGCTCTGTGCAGAAACACTCCCAGGATGTGATGTAACTCGCAGCGGGGCCGCGGTGGACACCTCTGGTCGACGGCACCTTTTTGGATTCATTGTCGAAGGCTTCCAAAAAGTTTGTGGAAATACTGGAGTGTTGTTTACGGGAACGGAAGTTACTTCTGTCAGTGATTGGATTCACTCCAGGTGTCAATTCAAGTGGGGCTGTGAGGCGACGCTCTGACGCTTGATTGTGACCCATTTACATATCAACGAGGGAACGAGACTAAATATAAGAAGCGTCTGAGTAGAAGCCACAGCAGCTTAACAAAGTTCAGCCTCTGATGATGATCGTCGAGTGGAATCAACTCTCTGAATGCATGCGTTGCAGCCAGGTGCACGTCATGAACCTGCATGAAGAAACTGACCCCAGAGCAGCTTGTAGAGCTGCAGCTTCGTGGGAACGAGGTCGCTGTTGGCTGCTGGTCTCTTTGTCCTGCTGCTCAGGCCTCAACGTCAACGCTTTTAACGGCTGAATGTTCTGCAACTTCAGCTTTTGTTTGCGTGAACGGAAAATATGGGTGCCATGTTTATGCTCGGGTCTTCTTATTGCAGATGTGCAGGCACGAGTCGCTGCTTTCCTCACGATCTCATAGCTGTGATGAAACGTTTCAGATATTCAGCTTGTGATCAGCTCGAGCCGCTCGTGGAGGCCCAACAGTCGGCTTGTTTTATTTCTCAGGGTTTCTTCTTCTTCTCCTCCTCCTCTTCTCTTCTGGTTATCTTTTGCAGCTGAAGAAGTTCAACGAGATGTTTTCTTGCAGCGGGTTTCAAAGGTGCAGCTGCAAGAACTGCTGTCAAATCTGTTCAGATCAGAAAGCTTCAAGAGTTCACTTTGTTCAGGACTTGAGTTACAGCAGTTAAAAAGGTTTACCCAACGTAAGGTGTGAGGCCCAGACGGGGTCCCTCACTGGTGTTTGAGATACTCATACTTTACTCACTACACACTCTGTACAATAAAGCAGCATTATACTGTATCAGAGAGATTTACTCACCGACACGCGGAGGACGAAAGGAAAGAATCATAACTTTTCAGCCTCGTCTGCAGTTGAGGTCCTTTTCAAAGCTAAACCATAAGTCACTGATGATAATGATGTAATGAGCGAACCTTTGGATACTAGCCACCAATATTCATGAAAGCCAAGGTCTCCATAGATCTATTCAAACACTGCCAACGACGGGTCCCAATAGCTCCACACACACTTATTGATCGTGAATTATAGACTTTCACTTTATTTCTTTGTCTGGCGTGAATGTTTAATTTTAATCCAGACGGTTGTGTTTAATCCAGCCGAGCTGCTGGTGCTGTAAAGTAGTTGATACACATCTCACAACGTGGCATCAGCTGGACCAAAACAAACAAAAGTCGCATTCAGGAAGTTTGTGTAATGAAACTGAATTTCCGACTGGGAACTTGAACATGTTTGAACATGTTCGCTTCACTGGCTTCTTTCACATTCTTTTTACTTATTTTTAACATATATTCAAACTGGCTCGAGATTTTCACCAGAAGCTCGATGGCCTCATTTCTGAGACCTGCCCACACAGCTGCCTCTGCAACGTGCTGCCTTTGGGGGTAGTGGCGCTTATAGTTTTAAAGAAAATGAAAACAGAAGTAACTGGAAGTGCAGCGATGGAGTGAGGGAGGTGAATGACGCGGACGCTGGTTCATTGTCTCACACAGTGTTCGTGGAGCTCAGCCTGAAGGCTTCACTGAGCTCGTCGGCTCCTGGTTGAAATGAAGCTGTCACTCATATTCCATCGTAGTTCCAACAGATGCAACAGTGAAATGTGTTTACATGTTTCGGGGAAACTGATTTGACGGAGCAGATGGTGGAAAGTAGTTTTTTTTTTTTTTAAATCAATTAACTTTTTCATAAAGAAACTGTCTTTGATAACTTGACAATTTAAGAAGATTTATTGATGCCAACGGGGACGTTTCTTCTGCTGCAGCAGCAAAAGTAAAATAACAGAGCAGGAGGCAGAAAGGACAAATTCAATTTTACAATGCAAAGAAGACATTGGCACTCTTCTTTCATCCCAAACTCTTAAACTAATCTCTCTCTCTCTCTCTCTCTCTCTCTCTGTCTCTCTCTGTCTCTCTCTCTCTCTCTCTCTCTCTCTCTCTCTCTCTCTCTCTCTCTCTCTCTCTCTCTCTCTCTCTCTCTCTCTCTCTCTCTCTCTCTCTCTCTCTCTCTCTCTCTCTCTCTCTCGTGAAGCCAGGGAATGGAAACCTACGCTTCTGAGTCAATCTATAAACTGCTGACTTCTGCCAAACCTTCTGCTGCTACGACAGCAAAGCACATTTGACAGTATGAGATGCTGAAAGCATCTATTTTACATTTATTGATTTGATTAAGTTCTGTTCCTGGTTTATACCTTTTTACGGTTTGTTTTGCATTTGTTGTCCTCTGGTCTCTGCTGCGATGAGAGCTGTCCTCACCTCAGGCGTTAATGAAGTTCATCTTGCCTCTCCTCGCTCTGTGATGCCAGAGGCCTTCTAAATGTTTCTTTCTTTTCTTTTCTTGGTAGTGTAAGCGATTCTGTCTCCTTTCAAATATATCTGAAGACATTTTCACATATTTTGTTGTTTGAGGTGTAGCAGGTGTGTGAAGTGGTTAGGGTTATGTATAATGCTAGTCTGGTATGGTGGTTTGACATTAAGTCCCAACTGACTCAAATGTTTGAATTAACTTGAATATAAGGACATATATATATATATATATATATATATATATATATATATATATATATATATATATATATATATATATATATATATATATATACACACACACACACACACACACACACACACACACACACACACACACACCTTTTCTGTTAGTAAACATGATGATTCTCTGAACATGCTAACGCTAGTTAGGAAGTTTTGTTAGCCTGTTTTTTTTATAATGGCTGTCGAAAACACAAGTTTCTCTCAATATGTACAGTCACACACTCTCCAGGACCGAGAGAGTTGGTCGAGAAAGTTAACGTAGACCAATGGGACCATATTAGTCCACCCCTATGCTACAGAGAGGATGCCTGGCTAGCTTTAGTTAAATGACGTCGTCGTTCACGTAGTTTTCTGTAACCAGAGTTGGATAAAAGCATGGCGGATTTACCACGCTAGCTAAGTAGCCATCTGTCTGCTAATTAGCTTGATGATTCCAATGTGCTGTCATGCTACATTAGTTCCAACAGCAGGCCATCTCTTAATCTCTCTAATAGTTTGGCCCATTAGCAACATTTCTATTCATCTCTCTAATTATTTAGCCTTCTGAGGAGGTTAGCAGAAGGCTAAGCTAAACTATTAGCATCTTCTCTCCATCTCTGAAATGCTTCGCCGATTTTGTAACTCGCTAAAGCCTCGAATCTCAAGTTTTATAATCTCAAATGTATGTGATATTAATTCTGGCACCCAACAACACAGCAAGGGGACGTTTCCGATAAGTAACTTTTCAGCCCAGTTTTCCATCACCTTATATTCTGTCTGTCTCGTTTTGATCCATCTGTTTTTTGTTACTCTTAGCGTTCAGACATCTTTGCTCTTAGCATCCAGACGTCTGTACTCTTAGCGTTCAGACGTCTTTACTCTTAGCATCCAGACGTCTGTACTCTTAGCGTTCAGACGTCTTTACTCTTAGCATCCAGACGTCTTTACTCTTAGCGTTCAGACGTCTTTACTCTTAGCATCCAGACGTCTTTACTCTTAGCGTTCAGACGTCTTTACTCTTAGCATCCAGACGTCTTTACTCTTAGCATCCAGACGTCTTTACTCTTAGCGTTCAGACGTCTTTACTCTTAGCGTTCAGACGTCTTTACTCTTAGCATCCAGACGTCTGTACTCTTAGCGTTCAGACGTCTTTACTCTTAGCGTTCAGACGTCTTTACTCTTAGCAAATTATCTTGACAAATTATTCTGGGTGTGAACTCAACCTTAAACGGACTGATAGCCGTGGGTTTGTTGTTCTCTTCCTTACATTAATAATTAAATGGATCTTAATGATTCCCTGGTGTGGTCAGCACTTGAATCAGAAACTGTTTCTTCTCTCTGATCATCAGACTTCAGCGGCTGACTGTTTCTCCTTCTCTTCCCCTGGAACAGGTGGAGAGCAAAGGGAGATTGAGGTATCGAAGCAGGAAGCAAAGCTGCTCATCGACGACTTTGACCCCTCTAAAGAATACAACTTTCAGGTAGTTGCTGTCAGCGGAGGACAGCAGAGCAAACCTCTGCAGGCCAAACATGAAGGTGAGAGACTTTCACTGAGTCGCCCTGAGTAGCAACACTCCCCTGATGATTGAGTAAACATCCACACTACTGCATTTTAGTTTTTAAAAACGTTTGCTGCGTTTTTGCCTCCCCACTACCCTGGCGTTTTAAAAGCCCTAAAACGAAAACGTTTGAAACGCCTATGAAGCTGTTTTAGTTTGGAAACTCCAGGATTGCGTTTTAGTCTGGACAGGCAGTAACAGAAATCTTAGAAAACGTGTCCTTACCTGATTCGTGACGCCCCTATCACGTGATCCTTTCACGGAAGAAGACAAACATCATTTGACGGCCAGTGGTTAATTTCATCATGGATATTGCTGCTAATGCCTACATGCGCACGAGTCATACTATTACTCGAGAGCTTTGCAGAAACTGTATCTAAGAAGTGGACGTAGTCATCATAACGTCACCCATTGGTTTGACTGCCGTTCTGAATCCTTGAGTTTTGCAATTTTGCCATCGCCACGATTTACCAAATGAACATCATGCTGTATTGAAGAAGACTTGAAACTAGAGATTGAACCATAAACTCATGTTTACAATGTTTACTGAGGGAATAAATCAAGAGAGAAGTAGAGTCATTTTCTATAGACTTCTATACAACCAGAGGAGTCGCCCCCTGGTGGTCAGTACCGAGATTACAAGTTTTAAGACACTTCGGCATCGGCTTCGGTTGGCAGAACCGGAGGTTGCCACCTGGTCTGGGCAGAGATCGCCGTTGGAAGTAGCCTGATTTTGAAGGCTGATACAAGCGGTGTTAGATTGACGCTCCCAGATCAGTTCAGGCTGTTTTCAGACTGGAGGCTTGCAGATGTAACACCATACAATCAGAAGTTGTGTAAGTAAGTGCAGAGACCAGAAGACACATAGAATCACAGACGACAGAGAACTTCTGATGAACTGATCTCAATGTGACATCAGGCTGCACTTCTGGCCCCAATCAGTGATGTCACAGCGGGTGTGTTCCATCAGCTGTGATTGGCAGAATACCTGCTGTGACATCACTGATTGAGGTGTGGCCAAGAGGGCAGTATGCTTGAAAGTTTGAACCCGTAGAGAGCGACACAGCAGCACTACGTGACTTAGTGTTGGAATGTTTGCACTCTATATGTTCTGTCTTCATGCTGCATTGTTCGGTGATGCCTCCGCTGTTGATGATGTTAACGCTGCGTTTGGTGGAGGCTGAAATGCGAGACAAGTTGAGCAAAGCAGATAAGAATTCAAACGGCAACACAAACAACCGAACGCTCACTGTTGTGGTTGTGAATGCAAAAATACGCCCAGTGAGTTATTTACTGTTTCACTCACTGACATTCAGCAACCTGCTGATATTTACGCCTCATGCTGTGCTTCAGGAAAAACAAAAATAAAAATTACACATCAACCTTTTAAACAAGATTTGTAATGCAGACATCCACAGGAGTGTTTCCTCCAGAAATGCATCACGTCGGTGGAAGAAGTTCTTAGACTCAGCGTCTCTGCAAAACTGAAGAGATGGCGTAATATCACATTATAGACCCTTTTACAGCTTGTCAATAATGATGATAAGTGTTCGCACGCAGTTTGGCAACAGCAGTGCGCCAGAGTGCAGCATCCTGTCGAGCTCTGTAAGGACATTAACCAGCAAAGATGGAGAATGCAACTTCAACAAATTGACTTTCCGTGTCCGTGTACTGTTAGTGAGGAGGCAGAATACATCAGCAAGTGGCCCAGTATTTAGTGAACGGATCGATACATATATTTGGTGGATAGACCGAGTGTCCGTGTCACATGACGCCTTTTTCCTGAGCGTCTTTTTTCAATTGTTCCCGATGAGGAAAAGGGCGCTGCACCCAGCGTCTTTTCTTTTTTTCGAGCACTCGGGGCGCCTCAAGTTGAAAATCTCTGAACGTTACAGAAAAGCGCCGGTGACGTCGCCGTGATACATGGAGACCGACGCTAGCATGACAAAGACCGAAACGCCCATTTAGGAGCAGGTTGAGCGGGCGGACACTGACTACCGCTGGGCAGTGTTGTGCTTTTATTACTGTACGTTTTGTCTCTCCTCACTCTGACAGTAGATGATAAAAAAGCAAAGGCGTGATGCTAGCCTGTGGTCAGTGGTCAGAGTGGTGATGCAACGTTGCACCAGCCAGACATCCCGAGCTTACAATCGTTGGATGATCCAACTTCGTTATCTGTGGTCAAAGTATTTTTTGACATTAAACAAAGAAACAAAAACAATTGTCCAGACCCACTCGAGAGAGACGGAGACAGTCGGAGGGGTGCTCTGTTTGAGGGGGAAAGGAACTGCCCGTCTGCCTGCTAGCATCTCCAGAAAAATTCTGCCTGGCACCAAAGCCCTCTATCTGCAGCCAAGGAGGGCAACAGCTGCGTCAGACAGCTTCTGGTTTGCCGGCGTTCCTCTGGGAGTCAACCAGCTGGCAGATGTTACGCATGTCTTACACCACCTGAGAGCCGCCGGCACACAGAAAGGGACTAGAGGGGAGGGAGATCACGGTCGTGACTACAATGGGAAGCGTGATTTTAAAGTCACAGCACATACAAAATAGAAGCGCTGGCAGGTCTGAAAGGTAGTTAAAGAACTTCCAAGGGACCGTCCACGGAGAGCGGGAAACGATGGAGCAACGTACGATCTGATCGAGCTGAGGATGCCACCAAAACAGACTCTTACTTCGCTGGTTGCACAATGAATCCAAACACACTGATGAATGTATATGATACAGAGCAGACGGTGACGTGACTGTGGATGGCGTCTATATAGACAAACCTTCAAATCCATTGTTATCTATGTAGACGCGCTGAAAAGCGAAAGCAACGCTGTGGCGGTGCGATAATAAATGTCATATGACGAGGAACAACCAACCACAGCTGGCCCATATCTGTTCTTCTGTAAATACCTCTGCTGCAGGAGACTTTAATCATTTTAGTCTGAGCTTTACTATCTGCACCCTTGATGTCTAAAGACGTCTCAACTCCAGTGGAAAAGTCAGCAAAATTGTGTCTCAAAAATCCAGCAGTAAAGCTTCAGTGAAGAATTTATGGTGCTGGAAATCCAATTTTCTGTGTTTGGTTTAGCCAGCGAGGCTTTCTGATAATTTTCCGGAACTTCATCATCGTCATCACAGCGCACAGGTCCTTGGTTGCTTAGTAACTGCAGACGCGACAGAAGTGCAACCCTCAAAGCACCGTGGGTAAATTGATGGAAGCGGCCGAGTGAAGCCAAAGCTTCACGTGTTAAAGCTGCATTCTCTCTAGTGTCCACCAGGGGGCGACTCCTCTGGTTGTATAGAAGTCTATAGAAAATGACTCTACTTCTCTCTTGATTTATTCCCTCAGTAAACATTGTAAACATGAGTTTATGTCTCAATCTCTAGTTTCAAGTCTTCTTCAATACAGCATGATGTTCATTTAGTACATGATGGTCCATTTAGAGTCACACAGACCATAAAGCAGGGGATGCTTTAGGGCGGGGCTACACGGTGATTGACAGGTCTCTACCAGAGACGTATACGCCGCCTCTACGTCCTCCGCATTCTAAATATGGTCACTTGCGTTCATCGCTTGCAAAAAAACATGGCGATGGCCGTAATCCGAGATGGCGACGGTGAAATCTCCAAACTCGAGGCTTCATAACGGCAGTCCACAAACCAATGGGTGACGTCACGACGTCTACTTCTGTTTTACAGTCTATGGACGCAACATGTGAACGACCCCGTACGCAAAACAACAAGCTAGTGTGCTGGGAAATGTTCATGTGTTGCTTGGCAACAGTCAGTTGCGGATATATTTGCGTTTGGCGGAGCCAAATGATTCCAGTAAAACCCAAAACAACAACACTCCCTCTCCTGGGACGTTGCTGTTGCGTCCTCTGCATGAACTCTTGTGCTGACAAATGTTTGGTTGTTGTTGTATGCACTTAATAAAAACACACTGTGAAGCAGCACTTATGAAATATGAATCTATAACAGAAAAGCTGTTGATTCACTGAGATCCTCAGGACCTAAACTTCAATCACACTCTGCCGAATTCATCAAAGCAGATAAGGTTTTGAAGTTGTTCTTCAGTTGCTGCCACTTGGCTGATTTGTTTTCACATAAAAGCTTAAATATACTCATATTTAAATTTTTTGTAAGTGTGTCTTATGGTATCTATTGCGGACGGTTCTATTCTTGGGATTTTATAAATATTCTTTCCCGTCTCTTGAAGATGCTGCACAGAACGATGTTTCTTTATGATCTTCATCAGTAAACGAGACCACCAGAGAGACGGTTTCTGTCTCGGTGTTCTTCATGCTACTTTGATTTGGGCGGTCCTTGTGAATGAGATGAGTGTCTCTGAGCCAGACTCTCTTTGGAGAGAGTCTATTCTTTTGTTGTTCTTTTGTCTATTCTTTTGTTGTTTATCGTGTTTTATTGGTTGATTCATTGATATGCATGCCAGCCAAGTTACTGTGTTGCTCCTCTCCCACCGTTCATTAATGGAGACTCTTTGCATGATGCGTTATGTCTTCTAGCTCAGCAATCGGGCGTCGAGATGGTTCAGTCTCAGCAGAGACGGGACGGCGGCGTCACCGAGGACAACAACGAGATCTCAGAAGGTAAGATCCTCCACGAGGACACAGGAGGCTGAACGGAAACGGGAAAAGACTGAAGCATCCGTCTGCTCTGGTCGTCTGGAGTTCAAGACCATCTTCTGTGCAACAAGGAGGTTCTCTTTGAAACGCCGCGTCAGGAAGACAACCTCGTTCCTCAAGAACTCCTGTGACAAAAGGAAAGTAAGAAGAAGAACTGAGCGGCAGGAAGCAGCTTCTCGTCTTGTGAAGACATCGTTTTCTCAGACGGAGGAAACATAAAGAGGTAAGTGAAGCTGAAGAGGCCTCCGAGTTTGACTCACACAGACTCACACAGACGAAGCCGTTTCATGATGTTTCTTAATGATTACTGTCCTCAGTCATTGGAAGACAGAAGAAGACCCACCGAACGCTTAATATTCCTGCACTTACGCGGCAATTATCATCGAGCCTCCGTCCGCAGGAAATGGAGGGAAATGAAATGGTGTAAGAAAAGAGAATTCAAGGAAGAGGCAATAATCAGGAGAATGAATCGAGATGAGAGGCGGCGTAAACAAACAAGCCTTTTGTGATTGTGAGCGCCGCATGCTGCGATGAACAATCAGACACCACGAGGAAAGAACCCAACGAGGACACAAGGAGGTTCGTCCAAAGCTCTGAACGCCTTCATGCAGAGAAGCACTGGACAGCAACTAAGTGTGACAATCGAAAATATCTCAACGTCTTACGAAAGGTAGAATTTCATTGTTTGGTTTTTGTAAAAGTATTAAATTTGTGTGTTCTTGGTTTTGATGCTGATGAATTGTTGAATTCTTCGTTCCCCTGTGAGTTTATCTAGCGGTGGACAAATGATTGGAAACACGCTGGAATAGCAGCCACGATCGTATCTACGAATGCATCAAAACCAAAAAGAATTCAATAAAGCTTCTTGTTGAAAACAGCTAAATCCTGCAGCGGCGCCGCAGCAGGCTCGGCGGCGCCGCCGTGTTTTTGTGGACATGAACGCGACGCTGTGCCGTGTTCCTCCTGCAGCTGTGTGAGGATGTGATGCGGCTCGTTGTGGGAGCTGCTGTTGTGTTTTGAAGTCTGAAAATGGTGTTAATGACGGTGCAGATGGGACACCGTCTGCCGGTTAGCCGCCGTCTCAAACACCAAATTACAGCTTCTGCTCTGAAAACCACACTGGGGATGAGCGCTTGGCAGTGGAGACCTTTCATTGCTTTTGGTATCTACATCTACTTATAGGTGCGGCTCCATCAGTCTCTCCACCGTCGTCTTTACCCGTCGACAGAGAAAGACGGAGAGGAATGCTCGACATTTGCAACAGAACTTGGAGTTTTCTCTTCGCTGCGAATCTCATTTGGGTTCATCGCCTCAACGCTTCTCATGCAATTACAGCCCGACTCCTCTAAATGGGGCTTTTTATTCTTCTCTCGGCAGCACCGCACCTCGCCAGGAGAGCTTTGGTGATTGGTGTTTAGAGGCTGAAACTGAACAAACCTGCCAGGGACTCTCCCCTCCTCCCCTCCTCCCCCTGAAAGTACGACCAAGTTAACTCCGGAGTCCCGGGGTCGTCTTAGTCCTCACCGAGGGGTTAATGCAATCCCCGGTTATCTTCTCCCCGTGTCCTCTAATAAGACCTGAGGTTAGAGGAGACTTTACTGCTCTCATGACGAAGTTCAGGGGTTGCAACAGCAAACATCGGAGGACTAACGGCGTTCTTTAGATGTCACCAGGTGCAGGAATGACCCTCAGCATCTAAAGGTCCTGTTCAGTGTTTCTGAATATCGTTCTTCAGGATGTGTGTTCTATATTCAACATTAACTTGAATCAGTTAAACCTGCTGGCGGGTGCTGTCCCGTTGAGATGCTTGGCTTGGTTTTAGTGGTTCTTTAGTGAAGACAGCCAATCAGGAGCAAGTGATGCTTTTCAAATTCAGTATTTATCCGATTAACCGTCTCTGAAGAACAGTACCTTGATCCTTCTCTTCATTCCTCCGTCTCATGTACAGAAATAGAGGTTCCTATAATACGGACCACTTTGAATCGTGATGACTCGGCAGATCGGCGGACAGCTGCTTCTGTACGTCAACACCTTTTTACTGGTGTTCGAGATGTTTCGAGTGTCGCTTCAGCCATCGTGACAGATCTGATGCCAGCCATCTCTCAGTGAGGGGCACTTATGGCTCGACAGATGTTTTAAAAAATGGGCGCTAGACTTCACCGGCTGTGTTTGCACCCGCTGCACGAGGGAGGGAGGGAGGCGGGGGGGGGGGGGGCGGAGGGAGGGAGGAGGCGGCGAGTCCAAAGGGATCTGATCCAAACGCTGAGATAATTACAGCTCAGACGTCGATAAAAGTTCTTCTGACTCGTTGCTGCTGCTTTGGGTGTTGCCGGACTGCTTCCCTCCGCCAGGTGTCTTCTTCTACATCCGTCCCTCTGTGTCGTTCATAACAGTCTAATAACTATATTCATACGATTTGTAATCACCACAAACAGCACTGTGGACATCCATGTAGATAACTGAAGGTTTTGACTTCTACGTGAAAATAATTGAAAATAGAGGCCAATGTGTGAACGCTCACACACATAATACTACGATGTTAGTCTCTGTTTACATAAAGATGGATTGTAATTATGTTTAAAGAAAAGTACATGAGCAAAGTATATTTATATATATATATATATTTATTTATTTATTTATATATATATATATATTTATTTATTTAATAGTGTGAGTCACCTGCTGTATCTCCAGCCTCTAACTGGCTGCAGGGGACAGATGGGGGAGAAGAGGAGCCGACCAGTGATAAAACGCTTTTATATAGACGAGTCCACCCCCCCCCCAGCAGCTTCTTAGCTTGTCTTATTGAAGACACACACACACACACACACACACACACACACACACACACACACACACACGCACACCAGCCCCTCCAGGTCTCTTTTTTCATCAGCTTTTCTCTCTTGACTTCTCTCTGTGTGAAGTGTTGGTTTGTCTCTCCATCACTGTTTCTCATGACTCTCAGATCTTCGATCTTTTGACACTATTTGGTTTTTATTTCTTCGTCTGTCTTGTTGTCCTCCTCATTAAAGCAGCTGTGATGAGTGACAGGATGACTTCAGGTAGAGACGGTACCAGCATCTACAGTAGTTCTGTCCTCTCAGACGACGCAGACAGACGTCGGTGCGTTGAGTTGATCGTCTGTGTCTCAAAGGCAACGTGGATCAGGTTCTGAGCACTTTCTATTCAGATTGTGTCTTTTGTTTTTCTTTCCACGTCTTGCTGCTGTAACCGACACTGTGCAGAAACATTCTCCTGCAGGTCAAAGTTAATGACGGTATTGAATGTTTCTTAGTTAAAATAAATCGTGTTAATCGTTAAAACAGAGACGTTCTGCCGTCCTCTGTTTTCTCTTCCAGCAACATTACTGCTCCTTCCTTCCAGCTCCTTCTCTCTCTCGCTCTCTCTCCCCCCCTCCCTCCCTCCCTCCCTCCCCCCCCCCCCCCCTCGGCTCCTCGTAGCTGACGGTTCCCACCTTGCCCACACTTGCTGAATACCTCAGCTCTCGCCTGCTCCTCTGGCTGCTGATCAGACCTCTAACAGCTGCTTGTTCGTCTGCTGCTGTGTTGTTGTGCGTGTCTGCCGTTCGTCAGCAGCTACTTACAGGTTGTTCTCTCTCCAGTTTATCATCTTTTGATATGGTTTCCTGCAAAAACGCTTTTTTTCTACAAAGAAATACGTTTGCTCAGGACGTTCCACCAACCTGGCAGATCTGATCAGACGGTTCTGATCGACCAACCTGGTCTGTAAGAACCTCGGCTGAGCTCGTGAAAGATCAGAAGAACATTCATTTCACCGTTTCTAGGCCGGAGTTGAAATGACTCGGTAAGAAGACGTCCATTCAGAGAGTGAGCAAACTAAATCCCACTGAAATAAGTGTTTGTTAAATGACACTCCGGAGCTTCTAGTCTTTGCTCTGGAATGAAGCTCGAGGCCTTCAAATCTATTTACATCAGGAGTTCTCTGAGTTGTTGGCTCTGACGGTGTTAAAGTGTCGCGCAGCACCTGACCTGCTGACCTTTGCATCACAGTGCCCGCTGAACCGTAAAATGACCTCGTGGAGTAAAGCCTGTCTTGCAGCTCCTCTGTGGCGTCTGCTCCTCGTCGTCTTCCTGCTCAGCAGACTCTGTCAGTCCGTCTCTCTGGTCGTCTGTCCTCCGCCGTGTGATGGATGTGAGGTGTAATCTGACATGAGAGCACAATAACTCATCTGATCTCTCGCCTCGCTCTCAGAGCGCCCAGGTGGCATCCGCAGGGTGTCCCTACAAGTCGACCCGTCCTCCTGTCTGTCCTCCTGTCTGTCCTCCTGTCTGTCCTCCTGTCTGTCCTCCTGTCTGTCCTCCTGTATGTCCTCCTGTCTGTCCTCCTGTCTGTCCATATGTATGTCCACCTGTCTGTCCACCTGTCTGTCCTCCTGTCTGTCCACCTGTCTGTCCTCCTGTCTGTCCACCTGTCTGTCCTCCTGTCTGTCCTCCTGTCTGTCCTCCTGTCTGTCCTCCTGTCTGTCCATATGTATGTCCTCCTGTATGTCCTCCTGTCTGTCCTCCTGTCTGTCCTCCTGTCTGTCCTCCTGTCTGTCCTCCTGTCTGTCCTCCTGTCTGTCCACCTGTCTGCGTGGTTTCGTAGTCGTGGTTTTGTAGGCGTGGTTTCGTAGGCGTGGTTTCGTAGGCGTGGTTTTGTAGGCGTGGTTTCGTAGGCGTGGTTTTGTAGGCGTGGTTTCGTAGTCGTGGTTTTATAGTTGTGGTTTTATAGGCGTGGTTTTATAGGCGTGGTTTTATAGGCGTGGTTTTATAGGCGTGGTTTCGTAGCCGTGGTTTTGTAGCCGTGGTTTCGTAGGCGTGGTTTCGTAGGCGTGGTTTCGTAGTCGTGGTTTTATAGTCGTGGTTTTATAGTCGTGGTTTTATAGGCGTGGTTTTATAGGCGTGGTTTCATAGCCGTGGTTTTGTAGGCGTGGTTTCGTAGTTGTGGTTTTGTAGGCGTGGTTTCGTAGTCGTGGTTTCGTAGGCGTGGTTTCGTAGTCGTGGTTTTGTAGTCGTGATTTCGTAGTCGCGGTTTTGTAGGCGTGGTTTAATAGTCGTGGTTTTGTAGGCGTGGTTTCGTAGTCGTGGTTTCGTAGTCGTGGTTTTGTAGGCGTGGTTTTGTAGTCGTGGTTTCATAGTCGTGGTTTTGTAGGCGTGGTTTCATAGCCGTGGTTTTGTAGGCGTGGTTTCGTAGTTGTGGTTTTGTAGGCGTGGTTTCGTAGTCGTGGTTTCGTAGGCGTGGTTTTGTAGTCGTGATTTCGTAGTCGTGGTTTTGTAGGCGTGGTTTTATAGCCGTGGTTTCGTAGCCGTGGTTTTGTAGGCGTGGTTTCGTAGTTGTGGTTTTGTAGGCGTGGTTTCGTAGTCGTGGTTTCGTAGTCGTGGTTTTGTAGGCGTGGTTTTGTAGGCGTGGTTTCGTAGTCGTGGTTTCGTAGTCGTGGTTTTGTAGGCGTGGTTTCGTAGTCGTGGTTTCGTAGGCGTGGTTTTGTAGGCGTGGTTTTATAGCCGTGGTTTAATAGTCGTGGTTTTGTAGGCGTGGTTTTGTAGTCGTGGTTTCATAGTCGTGGTTTTGTAGGCGTGGTTTCATAGCCGTGGTTTTGTAGGCGTGGTTTCGTAGTTGTGGTTTTGTAGGCGTGGTTTCGTAGTCGTGGTTTCGTAGTCGTGGTTTTGTAGGCGTGGTTTCGTAGTCGTGGTTTCGTAGGCGTGGTTTTGTAGTCGTGATTTCGTAGTCGTGGTTTTGTAGGCATGGTTTTATAGCCGTGGTTTCGTAGCCGTGGTTTTGTAGGCGTGGTTTCGTAGTTGTGGTTTTGTAGGCGTGGTTTCGTAGTCGTGGTTTCGTAGTCGTGGTTTTGTAGGCGTGGTTTTGTAGGCGTGGTTTCGTAGTCGTGGTTTTGTAGGCGTGGTTTCGTAGTCGTGGTTTCGTAGGCGTGGTTTTGTAGTCGTGATTTCGTAGTCGCGGTTTTGTAGGCGTGGTTTTATAGCCGTGGTTTAATAGTCGTGGTTTTGTAGGCGTGGTTTTATAGCCGTGGTTTTATAGCCGTGGTTTCGTAGCCGTGGTTTTGTAGGCGTGGTTTTATAGCCGTGGTTTTATAGCCGTGGTTTCGTAGCCGTGGTTTTGTAGGCGTGGTTTCGTAGTTGTGGTTTTATAGGCGTGGTTTTGTAGTCGTGGTTTCATAGTCGTGGTTTTGTAGGCGTGGTTTCATAGCCGTGGTTTTGTAGGCGTGGTTTCGTAGTTGTGGTTTTGTAGGCGTGGTTTCGTAGTCGTGGTTTCGTAGTCGTGGTTTTGTAGGCGTGGTTTCGTAGTCGTGGTTTTGTAGGCGTGGTTTTATAGCCGTGGTTTAATAGTCGTGGTTTTGTAGGCGTGGTTTTGTAGGCGTGGTTTTGTTGCCTAAACAAAGTGTAAGTAGTTATTTTGAGGCCGACCATGTTTTTATTTCACCTCACTAAGTGGTTTCGTTGCCTAAATCTAACTTTGGTGTTGAACATAATGTTTCAATGTACGCGACACCACTAGGTTGCGTGTTGTGACTGTTTGATGAAGCGCCGTGATCCGTGATCCTGTGTTTGCTGTTCATTGTTGATGACGGAGAAGACTTGAATTGTTCAGGCAGCAGATCGATGCAGGACTTGAGCTGAATGGTGATGAATCAGTGAAGTCAGAGCCGTGACTGCTTTCAGAGGTTGAACCTTTATGCAGGAACTCGCGCTCCTGTTGACCCCTTCAGGATGTTTTTAATGGTGCAACATCTGTAACGGGGCGTTCCCCTGCTGATGGGCGTGATGACGTACCTCCACCTCTCCCGTCACAGCAGGACAGGTTTCCATGTGGAGGCTCGATACCTCGTAAAGACAGCACGAAGGAGACTTTCATCAGATCCTGGTCGTAAAGATTCAGGTCTCTTCAGGACCACATCCTCTGTCATCATCTCGCTCTGCGTGTCACAAAAACAGCCATAGACAAAATGTCGTGTTTTCATAAAGTGCTGTGTGGAACTGCGTTCAATTGAAGGAGTTTCGTATTCAGCAATCAATTTGTAATTGTAGCATTTCATCACTAAAGTATGAATACTGTACATGCTGCTTGTATTCTCAGCCATTGAGACTTATTTTACAGAACTAAGCTGCAATTAACAAGTCTGAGTCGAGTCAATCACAGTGAGATTTGACCGGCACACTCGTGCATATTGATAGATGTCGGTGTGCATGACGGCAAATCACCGTCAAACTCCGAGAGCGCAGATGAGATCCGTGTACGCAAATCAAGCAGCTGCGCACGTATTTTACTTTGACGAGCGCGTCGACATCAGCCCGCGGGCAAGAGTCGCCTCATTCTGCTTTAATGTAAAGAAGATCCTGAATACTTCATACTTGTAGATGTCCGCTGCTTACCATATGTTAGAATTGTATATCTGGACAATTGAAACATAGTTCCTGTCGACGGTTTCATCATTCATCTTCATATTGTGCTCGTGTCATGTCGTGTCATTGCACAGGTTGCTCTCATCCTGCTTTCATAGCTAAACCTATGAAAGTCTGATCCGTAGATATCCCACAAAACCATTCATGAATGCAGAACAGAAAAGCAGTCTCTCACCCAGGAGACCGTTGTTTGAACCAAGAAGACAACATTGATGTATTCATCGCTCCCTTCTGTACATGCGTAACGCCACATCCGCAGTTATTTTAATCCAAACCACGATCTGTTCCTGTTCTGTTGCCTAAATAAAGTGTTTCACCATCTATTCTGAAAGCTAACTGTAAGTTGTTTCCTGTGAAGTTTATTTTTAAAGTGTTGCAAAACGCACAACGAAGAGTTCAGGTTTCCGTAAGATGTCAAACGAGCCGTCGTTGCTGCGTTGCTCAGAGCAGAAGCAGCAGGAAGCAGCAGCGTTTCAGAGTGTGCTCTCTGCGTTCATCTTTTTCAGCGTTTTCCGATCTTTTGCACTTCGTGCTCGGTGTCGCGTGTCGGGGCATCGGTGTGGCTGCGGAGCAGCAGGCAGGCGTGGGCTCGGATGTGTAACATTTCACCTCTGAGCAGACGGATCTGTGTCTCATTATATCCTGAAACGCTATCGTACACCTCTGGAATCCAGCTGTGAGGGCGGGTGCAGTCATCCTGTGCACTGGTGGTGTTGGTGTGTCTGGTCACATCTCTGTCCGGCTGCTTCAGTCACTCACCTGAGCGCAGAGACGGGAGCTTCTGTGTTCTTACATTCCTGTAGCTGCTGTGTGGAGCACATGTCCTCATCAGGATATGAAGTGAAGGAACACCCCGACGATAAATCTCACACGGCATAATATCACCTTCAGTTCAGTTCATCGCGCTGTAGAAGCCACGTGCATGGACTCGAGCCAGCGCAGTAATCCATCAGAACGTTTTCTCACCTTCTCTTTGTCCAAGTTACATAATCTTCATGTTGCAGTCGAGTTATAACAGAGCGCTGCTCTGAGGTTCACCCCTTGTGATGCATTCAAGTGCTGGTGGGAAACATCGGAGACTCGAGCGTCGTCACCGGGCAGCAACCTGACAACATGACATCGTTGTCTTCCTCACGTCCTTCTGTCTTTGACACAAGAAAGACTTCCATCTCTGGCCTCAGAATAACATCCACAAGTCTTCTGAATACATTAAATGCACCAAGTTCGGCCTCTTTTTATCACTAAATGAACAAAAGGTTTGCTTTGTTGACCCACTGTGCGCATCTTTACCTGCACAAGCTTCAGAGTGAACTCACAACCCGTGGGAGTGAATCCAAAAGTCATTTAAAAGATGGAAAATCACAATTTGCCCCTTCAGCTTCAGACGCAGCGTCTCGGTTCAGCACCTAGTTTCTGTTCACAGCTTTGAGCTTGTGACCTTTTCAACTACACTCTCGAGCACAAGGGTGTCGGACTGACGCGCCCCATGTGACCAGGTCCGACTCCTGGTCCATCCGTTCAGGCCGCAGTGGTTCCGTGTGTCAGCAGGAACAATGGAACCGCAGCTTGGACCTCCTCTTCCTCTCGTGTGTGTGTGTGTGTGTGTGTGTGTGTGTGTGTGTGTGTGTGTGTGTGTGTGTGTGTGTGTGTGTGTGTGTGTGTGTGTGTGTGTGTGTGTGTGTGTGTGTGTGTGTGTGTGTGAGTAATCGGGCCACTTTCACACCGGCGGCTCTCAAATTGCATCAGAAATTTTGGAAGTATGAAATGTGTTTCCAGACCCGCGGGTGGATGTTTTTCCTGTTATTATGTAAATCTGAAAACCTAAAATAAATACCTGAAATAAGATATTAAGCAAAACAAGTTCTAACGATATGTTTCTTATGTCGATCATTGTCGCTAATTATCAACATATAGATTCAATGATAAGTTTAATGCTTGACTGACATATTCATTGGTTCCCTCTTCACGTTTACTCTGGAGGAAACCTGACGTGTGGAAGTCAAGTAACGTGTTCGTGTTGACAAATATTAATTCATATTTAGCTCTCTGATAACTCGACTGTGGCTGTTCATCACTGTTGTTGTTGTTTTGTTTGTTACTTAAGTGAAAATGTTGTTGTTGTTGTGGAGGATTTTATCCTAAAGAATGTCAAGATCGTCGAATGAGCGGTTTAGAAATCAAGCTTCATGAAACTCGTGAATACTTTTAATGTCTTTATTCATTTTTTGTCACAATAACAACAATAACCAAACCAGATAGTTTGCTGCTCTCCTCTCCGGGATGACTCTGGTGGATCTGCACGGCTGCATAGGTCGGTTCTTGGACATGTTGGTGTTGCTGCTGTGTACACGGTGAGGTGCATGCTGGGAGGACACCGGGTCGGTTTGGTGTGTTGCTTATTCCGCCATGTGGATTTGTAGACAGACGTCAGTTAGTCGTAGCTGAGCTGCGTGACGTGTTCTTCCTCACATACATGACTGTTTTGCTTTATTGTCCGTCATAAGGCTCGCAAGTCTTTCACCGCTTCTCGTTAAACGTCCGTGGACACTGGAGGTGATTATTGTTTCCATGTGTTTGGCGTTGAGTGATGAAGTGATGAAGAGTCCTGGGCTCCTTCTGACTGATGAGGCGGTAAGATGGGAGAGTCGGGCCTCGTGGCTCACGTTATCGTACCGGCAACTCAATGAAATACACACTTTTCCTCATTTAAGGGCACTTCAGCAGTTCTAGATGCAGGGCAGGAGGAGGTGTGACGCTGATTCATGAGAAACATTTTACGCGGTCAAAACGTGATTCAATTCCAATGCGGCCTCCTGAAACCGGAGTCAACCGCCGGTGCTTGCTCGGTGAGCGACAAACGGCAACAAGATGTGATGTCAATGTGCTGCGACGCAAATGGAGATGAATAAATGGACCGAGAAATCATGTGTGCGCCACGCTGGGAAGCAAAGTGATGAGAGAGAGAGGTGCAGGCAGGGCGGAGGGGCTTTCAGTGCAGCTGAAGCTCCATCACCTCCCATTTGACACTGTGACAACCTCGTTTAGATCTGAGGAATGAAGGGAAGCAGCGAGACAGATGGGGGTGAGCAGTGACATGGGGGGGGGGGGCATGAAGCCAGCTGCATGGAAACACTCGGTGCTGTTTGTTATTCGGCTGTCGGATTGGAAACGGGAGATAACGGAGTTAAAGGGGGAAAATGTCTTTGTGTAGATTTACATGGTTTCTGTTGGTGGTACGTACGTTTCTCTGAACTATCGACGGGATGAGATGTGGACGTCGTCTCCGCGGGTTTCTGAGGAGCCGTTGCTAAAATAAGATAATCTGACAAATGGGCAAAGAGGTGGAGCTGAGGCGGGCCCGTGTCATGAACCTGCATTCTCTCTAGTGTCCACCAGGGGGCGACTCCTCTGGTTGTATAGAAGTCTATAGAAAATGACTCTACTTCTCTCTTGATTTATTCCCTCAGTAAACATTGTAAACATGAGTTTATGTCTCAATCTCTAGTTTCAAGTCTTCTTCAATACAGCATGATGTTCATTTAGTACATGATGGTCCATTTAGAGTCACACAGACCATAAAGCAGGGGATGCTTTAGGGCGGGGCTACACGCTGATTGACAGGTCTCTACCAGAGACGTATACGGCGTCGCTCCGTCACTCCTCAGTCCAGATGTGGTCACTTCCTGTTCACTGGCTGCACAAAAACAAGATGGCGACGGCAATCCACAAACTAATGGATGACGTGACGATGACTACGTCCACTTCTTCTCAACAGTCTGACCCGTCAGTCAAAGTGGCCACGCCTTAAACTGTGTTTGACTTTAAGCCTTGATGTAATTCAAAGTTAGTGGGTTGTATAAAGATGAGTGTACACTGTAGACGTGTATTTGTGATGTATAGTTTGAACATATAGGATCTATGGGGGATTCACTCGCTTCTGCCTCATGTGGTCATTCGATGAACTGCGTTTTTTGGCTTCATCTCTCAGCGCCTGTGGTTGCTGCTTGTTCTGAACTGGATGGCTGAAGGATATCCAGGAGCTCACATCAGTGACGCCAGTGACTTTTACGAACGAGTCAATTTTCAAAATGGCGGCTGAATGCTATGAAAGCTTCTCGTGTTTCGATGAGTTTGTCCTTTTGTCAACACGGTTTAGTTTTTTACGTTTCCATCCGTTGGTTCCCTCCAGCCTAACAAAGCGTTGTTCTGTTCCCCTCTTTACATTCTGCAGCTTCTCTGGGGGATATTGGGTGTATGTCAATGGCTGTGGTTGTTTTCTCTTTCTCTCTTTTTGTCTGGTCGGCGTGACGTCCTCAGGGTGTTCACAGCTGGTTTGTTCTCTTGTTTCTCTGTTTCACTTTTTCTTTCACTGTTGTCTCAACCTGTCACTTTCGTTCTCTCTTCGCAGCTCTTTTGATTCATTTCCTTGTTTCCTCTGTCTGTCGCTGTCTTCCACTCTTTCTCATTTACTTTGTTCCGTCACGTTTCCCCCTCACTCTTCTTCTTCTGTCTCTTCTTTCCTCTATCTGTCTCTGTTGAAACTGTATCTCCTCTTTCGTTCGCGCCTCTCTTTCTGTTTCCTTCACTGACGAGGCTCTTCCTCTTTCTTTCCTCCCGTTTCATTGGACGGATGAGTTTGTCTGTTTTGAATGATCACACAGCGTCTCCTGTCTTTCTTCTCCTCTCGTTGTCCCTCCACTCACAAACATTTTGACGTCTCTGTTCCTGTTATTTGCTTCCTTTCGGACTAATCCGATTTGATTGAAGACGAGTTAAAGCTTTTCCACCTGTCAACCACCTGAAGGCTTTTATTGTGAAGCAGCTCCAGCTTCCTGTCCGTTCACTGCTGTTCCTCCTGGATAAACACATGAAGGGGCAGTGTATGTACTCGCTAGCTTCACTATTAGTACTATTATTACTGCTATTATTTTTATCATGTGTTTTCGGAGGTCAAAAGTCAGGAACTGTTCTATTTTGTTCGAATTTGGAATAAAATAAAATAAATAGACATAAAGCTCTTACTGCAGTTTCTGCCTCAAAACAAATGCATTTCTCTGTTTCAATAATTATACGTTGCTGCTGAGATGTGTGTGTGTGTGTGTGTGTGTGGGGGGGGGGGTGTGTGTGTGTGTGTGTGTGTGCAGACCTGTGGGACTTCCTGTGGTTTTGGTTTCTTTTCTGTCAGTCTTGTGAGAGCTCTCATTATTGAACATCAAAACCTCTTCTTTCTTCGTCTGCTGCCTCTCTGTGTCACACACACACACACACACTTCTACGCACACACACACACACACACACACACACCTCTACACACACACACACACACACACACACACACACCTCTACACACACACACACACACACACACACACACATACATACACACACCTCTACGCACACACACACACACATACACACACACACACACACACACACACACACCTCTACGCACACACACACATACATACACACACACACACACACACACACACACACACACACACACACATACACACACACACACACACACACACCTCTACGCACACACACACACTTCTACGCACACACACACACACACACACTCGGCGTGCCTCTTCGCAGTGTGAACTCGCTCTCCAGATGTGTTGCTGTACCTGTGAAGATAATG
Source organism: Lycodopsis pacificus (assembly GCA_028022725.1). NCBI lineage: Eukaryota > Metazoa > Chordata > Actinopteri > Perciformes > Zoarcidae > Lycodopsis > Lycodopsis pacificus. The sequence continues at coordinate 1,677,507 of CM051706.1, read as the reverse complement.
CCAACAAGAAGTCTCAGCGCTCCGGTGCCGGGTGTGTCGTCGCTCGTACCGACTGCAGATTTAATCCACCGCGAGACCAAGTCACCGCTTTCAAACTCCGCTGAGCTCATCGGGTCGAAGTCAAGACCAACAATGCAAAGAATCAGAATAATTGATGTTCTCTGTTTTCTTTAAACGTCCTGTAATCAAGTACTCGATGAAAGATGATATGAAGGAAGAAAGATTAAATATACAAATAGTTCACGTCTACGTTCTTTTTCAGCTTGAGGCAGCTGTTAATAATTATGACTTAACTTTGTAATATATTTTGAGCGTTAAAGGAGCTAACGGCTAACGCATGGAGGTTCCATTGAGCTCCACTATGATGCGTTCAGGCTCCAGTCGGTGACCATTGGAATTGGGCGACGGTGAATTAGAACGTCATCGTGATGAGTTCAAATGTAATCTTGTAAAATGTAGTTTTTGTGGAGAAACTTGAATAAATCCAGTTGTTTGAAGATATTGCAGATGAATTATGAGCTGTTTAACTTCCTAACACGCGTTCGAAGCAGCTTATAATACGTCAATAAAGCTACACATTTTTATCAATAAAAGAAATATTTGAATTTACTAGATGAGGAAGGAAAAGATAACGTTTCAAAATGTTCAACTCATTTTCAGAACATAAACAAAGTCTGGAGTGCTGATGGCTCATATATACGACCGGTGGTCATTTTCTGTTATAAAGTTATATTTGCTGCTTTTCTTTATCTGCAGAGCCGATTTTGATAACTTTCATGAAGTGAAAATAATAATTTTACATAACAGCGATGCCTTTTGGATTGACACAGAATGGAGAGATGGGCACCTGTGGTGCGTAATCTCCTGCTCGCTTCTTATTCCCCCGTCGGCTTAGAGAGACGAGTTCCCAGCGGAGTGTCGGCCGACGGACCACAAGGGAAAAAGTCAAATTTCCATCTCTGCATGAGTCAGAATCACGGGAGCCGTGAGATCCGTCGCACGCCACGCCGAGCTGATCCAGAGCCGTGGTGCATCAATTAGAGCTTTCATGTGGGTAATTGTGTCATTACAACAGGGAGAGTGTTGGTTTCATGGCGTCTCGGCGTGATTCCTCATCCACGCTGGCAGCACTCGGGCCGCCCAGCTGTGAGTGACGCACAGTTTACAGGCTGGCGAAGTTATTAATACGGAGCGACGCAGTGAGCTGAGAGATGGTTACAAAGCCCTGAATGTTGGTGCGTTAGTCACGTGAAGAGCTCTCACTGTGATTCCAATATTCAGTTTATTCAGAGCTGCTGAACCAAAAGTAAGACTCTAAACTCAGAAACCAGGCGGTGAACAGTGAAGCCGCTGCTTCACGTGTTAAAGCTGCATTCTCTCTAGTGGCCACCAGGGGGCGACTCCTCTGGTTGTATAGAAGTCTATAGAAAATGACTCTACTTCTCTCTTGATTTATTCCCTCAGTAAACATTGTAAACATGAGTTTATGTCTCAATCTCTAGTTTCAAGTCTTCTTCAATACAGCATGATGTTCATTTAGTACATGATGGTCCATTTAGAGTCACACAGACCATGAAGCAGGGGATGCTTTAGGGCGGGGCTACTGTGATTGACAGGTCTCTAACAGACCATAAAGCAGGGGATGCTTTAGGGCGGGGCTACACGCTGATTGACAGGTCGCTGCCAGAGCTGTATCCAGTGTCTTTACGTCACGCCTCCAAATATGGTAACTTCCGCTCATCGGTTGCAGAAAAAAGCAACATGGCAACGGCCAGAATCCAAGCTGGCGTCGGTGAAATCGCCGAACTCGAGGACTCAAAACGCCTGAAACGGTCTATGATTCAGACGCAGTAATAATGGCTTTATATTAATGCATTTTGGGTCATTTAGGACTTTGCACTCTCCAGCAGTCATTTTCTACCTTCCAGAAAAGATTTCTCTGAATACGTTGTGTCATGAAAGGGTTTGATGTGAAGGGTGAGAAATGGCTTCTGAGATCAAAATGACATTAAACGATGGTGTAGTTACCCTTCTGCTCACTTAGCCACTCTTTTGCAGACGTTTACGTGCGTATTACTTCCTGCCGTTTCAGATTTCAACAAACCTGAACTCCTTAAAGCCCCGGCCCCCCAGGCCGAGACTAAATGGAGCCAGAGCGCAGACTGTTTGAACCTTCGAGAACGCCTCGGAGACTTGCAGAGTTGAACATCTAAGAAATGTGTACTCGGCCTAATGAAGAAAGATCGGCAGCAGTAGTTTGGCTCCAGTCCTACAATGAAGTAGGTTTCAGAGGAACACGGCTCAGAGACTCCACCAGAGCTCTCGAGCCGTTCATCTCTTCCTCTGAAGGTTCACACGTCTTCCCTCGTCCTCGGTCAGTTGCTCTGACAGCGGCGCTGCATTAATCCTCCGTTACCGTGTAACTGAAGGCTGATCATTTCTGCAGCTTCACCGCCTCAGAGACAGAACTACAGCAAACAGCAGAGCATTCATTTGTGTCCTGTGGAGATTTCTGTGTGGAAAGAAATGTATAATAATGTATTTATTCCTACTGTTCCGAGGAACTCGTTGTAAGATGAGCAGCATTGCGGCGCTGGTCTGTTTTCGGTGGATTCATCATTCACTTGTAACCTTTTATTTTCAGGAGGACGCTCTTTGTGCTGAGCGTGCTTGTTTTCATGCACCACATTTATATTGTTGGACACCTTCACACACCTGGGAGCAGCGCAGCAACACTCGGTCCCCGAGAAGCTCCATTGGTCCAATGTGGAGGCCGGTGCCTTGCTCAAAGGCTCCACATTGGCTCATGAGAGTGATAATGCTCACTTTTCCGTTGTGGGAAATATTCACCAAAAGTACAAAGATCCAGACGATGGATACGAGGTGCAGGACCGGAAAGATGTTGTTGTTTACCACCGGTGACCTTCCAAAGGCTCGCTCTTCTTTACGATACCTGCGTTTCCACCACCAGGTTCCCGCTAGTTTAAGTTGGGACTACGTTCTACGGAACTGAAAGGTTCTTGCAGCACATTTCCAAAGCGATCTAAAGACCTGCGACGGTTCTAAACCTGGTTCCATCTCACTTCATTTCAACTGATGTTGAGGGATGAAGGGAAATGAAACGCAGATTCATCTGTTGAGTCTTTGGTGTTTTTTAAAGTTGTGCTTTAGAACGAAACCATCAGAAAATAAACTCCTCTTCTACCACTCGCCTGAGCTCACTGGTGTCTTTATCTTAAATGAGTCCGGTAGCCGACAGCAAAGCCCGGCTTTACTTTCACTGTTAACAAAGAGTCCTGAGATGGTGATACATCGATACTCGAGTGCTTCCTTGTTCTATGAATGAAGCGCTCCACGAGTTGACCAATCAGCAACGGGCATCTCTGCAGAACCGCACCACAAACGCTCCTGTTCTTTCAGAACTACTTGTGTTCGGACTGTTCATCACACTGACGCGTCTGATCTCATGACCTCCTACCTTCGATGAGGTTTTGCCGCCTGAAGAACGTTTCTTGTGATGAACTCGAGCGGATTTCTTGAGGCCGCCGTGTTCTCAACAGACACAGAAGCCTTTGAAGGATGAGCGCCGGTGTTTGACTCGGGTTCAGAGATGTAATGTGACCGGAATGACAGACGCCGTGTTGGGATGGGAACTGTGACGGGAGGGGGAGGGGCCTGCAGCTCGCTCACCGGCTTTATTATATTGCAAATGTATGATTTTATTCCCGTTAATTCTGGAGGAACGTTTCCATCTCTAATATTCCCGTTATGTTCACAAGCCTAGTTTCTTCTGTTTTGTATCGTGCAGCTAAACAAACAGTAACTCACCGGACACACAGACGTGTTAAGGAGATGTACATTCATGAATTACAAGACGACTTTAATTCGATAATTCGTTCCGAAGAAGGTAATTATGTCTAGAGTCAAAACCATCTCAGAACTATTCATTTATTGTATTTTAATTCTGCCGAGCAAACACTAAACTTAGTCAGTTACACTGAAGACAGAAGCTCGTCAGCTCACCAGTTTACAAAGTAAACTTCCTTCTTCTTGTTGGAAGTTACGTGAATCGTTGTGCTCAACAGAGGTAGTTTATGGTTTAACGGTGAATAACTTTTATCGCTGGCTATCAGACCCTGCTCACTCCCTGTTGGTTGAATCCTCTGAGCTGGACGTGACGTTTGTCTGACGTGCTGTCAGGTGGCGGTGGGATCGGAGGCGGCCGATCTTTTGACCTCCTGCCGTGTATGAATGAGATACATGCGTCACACTCGGAGCCCTGAGGGGGGGGGGGGCTCACCTTCAACACCAAAGGTACTGGCTGTCGGCGTTTGAAGCCTGCACTTGATTGGACAGTCATTGTTTGGTTGTGTTCGTCCCAGCTTGTGTGGCGCTTAGTACTTTGAAATATGATAAATCTGACATGTAACTTAATCCACCTCCACCGTGTTGAGGTGGTTGTTTCTGAAATGACTGGGTGTCTTTAACAACAAAAGACAGAAACAGAGAAGTAGACAACATCAACTGGCCAGTTTACACCAATAGACTGGTTCACAGCTTCACAGCTGTGTGTAGAGCATCATGTGAACACTTCAGCAACTAGGAGTTCATCTATAATACAGAACTTTAGAGTTCGTGCAGGTAAATAAGTGAAACTCTCACAATGAGAGAATTAAACGCAAGCAAACACGATTGAGGTGTTACTGTGGACCTTTAACTGGTCCTGAACCAGTCTCCGTGTAGTCCTGATCCTCTATCAGACCTCCATCAGAGAGAAGATGGTCTATTTCTATAGAGGAGCCGACTGTCAGACCTGCTGCAGCAGCATGAGAGGTTCTCTAAGAGACTCTGGTGCTCAGAGAACCAACACAACATGAAAGTTCTTCGTAGTTACTTTAAGTCTCAGAACCTTTCTTCATCCGTTGACCGACGGAGGCAGTTGAACCCGTGACCCTGACAGAGGTAGTGCCTTGCATGCCGGTATCAGCCCAAACACAGAAGATCAACAGGAATTCTTGGAAAAACTGTAAACTGCCTGATGATACACGTAGAAGATGAATTCTTGATTCTCATGAGTGGATTCATTGAGACCTCTTCTGTGCGTTTGAGTCGCTTTAACAAAGTGGATTTCTCCCTTCGTTTCCTCTTCACTTTCATCTCCGTCCGCTGCCCCAGATGTTCTCTCTCTCTCTCTCTCTCTCTCTCTCTCTCTCTCTCTCTCTCTCTCTCTCTCTCTCTCTCTCTCTCTCTCTCTCTCTCTCTCTCTCTCTCTCTCTCTCTCTCTCCGTTGCTGATGCTTATCGCCGTTGTATTTCAGCGCTACACGTATTATAAATGACTTCTTCTTCTTCTTCTGTTCATTACACATCAACCAGATATCAGATGCATCTCTTCTTTAAGAAGAAGCTCTTCCTCGCCTCTCTACTCACTCATCTCTCTCTTTTATCTATTTTTTTAGTCATTGCTTTTCAGCATTTCTGTTACTTTCTCATCATCCCGTTCACATTCATCTCGTATTCTTTTCTTCGCTCTCGTTTAATTACTATGTATCTGTTAAGTGAACATAGAGACGTTGCAGCTACGGCATGAAAGCGTACACACAGAGCGGTGATGTAACAACAATGGAAACAGGACAATGAGGAATCACATGGCAGGAGGAAGAGGAGGAAGAGGAGCAGAACGTTTATCTTCACAGCAGGCTCTCTTGTGTCGTTGCACTCTTTGTGCGTCCGTCACAGATTCTGTTTTCCCATCGCTTCTTCTTCTCTGTCTTTTTCCCGTTTTGGCCGTCTGTCCAGGTGCGAGTATTGTCCCAGACGTGCTGTTAAAGAGAGGCGGTCCTCTTTCACTTCATTCTCTAAAGCGATGCTTTGCCCTTCAGCATCACTTCCTGTATCGACTGAGGAATCTCCCTCCTTTATACCCTTGAACCCGTTTAAACGGTTCCTCCTCTCGTTCCTCTTCTGCATCTCCCGGTTCTCTCACAGGTTTTTAAAATAATGACGTGATACAGATTAATACAACCTACAGACATTTATGAGTGCTCACTTAACATGTAACAGTGCACCAAATCAGGAGGAGGAGATGGTCCCGCTGCTGTCTGTCAACAGCAAGAAAACACAGTAACGGATCCACATCGAGGTGGTTTTGAAATATGAGCAGCTCGATCAGGTTACGATGAGCACAATCGTTTTACATCACGGGCGGATGGAAGTAATGTGTTGGTGTTGGGACTGTGCCAATGGAAAGGTTGGGATCCTTTGTTGAATCATACCTCCATGTGAGTGCAGTAGTCAAACAAACATCAGGACCTTCACCCTGGAGACCGGAGTTCCTGTCTCAACGGGTTGTTTAGTTTTCGTGAAGTTCCGTTGGTGATGCGTTTACGTGTTTGACTTGGTTGACAGCGATCTGAAGCCCCACCGTGACGTCTGTCCAGCCCTCACTGCGAGGTGTTATTCTCTGAACATTATCCTGTAACGCTCTCTGAAGAGGTCGTCGTCATGTCATGTGTTTCTGAGAGTTCACGTTGAATTTCTACAGCCGCTCAAATTTCAAAATGAGGAAGTGGCGAGCAGAGTGTAGCTTCTAGCAGAGCGCTGTGCAGGAGAACGCTGAGAACGCGGAGGAGAACGCTGAGGAGAACAGTCCGTGGACTTCTGCTTTCTGCTAGTTAAGAACTTGACTTTGGTTTCTTCTGGTTTTAATTGTTGCTTTTGTCTTCTCCAAAATAAGTCTGTCCTCCAGCGGTTCCTGTTCTCTGCAGAGTCCTCGTGTAGAGAACCAGCCGTCCTCAGCAGCGACACGTTCCCTGCTTTGAGTTGCTGCTCTGTCTCTGCACAGGAGCTCACACACCAACATGCTGACTCTGCACGAACACAAAGCTTTTCTTTGTTTGGCTGACGGCGAGGTGCAGCAACAACTCAAGAATTATCTTCGATATTTCTTTATTTCAATCATGCAAAGAATCAGACTCGGACACAAAACATGAATGAAGTGAAATATAATATTTATATTTATTTATATACAGATAAAATCCACAGCGCGCTCCGGGCTCATTCCTCCCGAGGTGGCGTGATGGTGATGGATCGCAGCACTGAGGGAGGAGGGTTACATTCCGACACTGTAGAGACTTGTATGCAGCGACACACTTCTCACTTCCTGTCAACGATGAATGAAATGACGGCTGATGAATTCCTCCTCCACCACGAACCCTCTCCTCCTCACGAGACGTGAACGTGCTGCGACCTGACTGAAACATTCTCTGAAGCATCTGGAGGATTAAGGAGTCGTGAGCCCGGCGGGGCTCAGATCAACGGCGTCGGCAGCACCGAGCCGAGTGGGCGTCGAGTTTACACCGAAGCCCAAAACCAGCGGCTACCGTTTCCTCTTCACCCAAAGTGAAACCTGCTAGTTTTATAATCACCGAGGCTTCATGGCTCAAGTGTTTCCTTGAGCTTTATTCTTGAGCTTTATTTATTCTAGAAGGGTTGTTGGGCATGTCGGGCTCTCACGCAACACCGCCTCCCTTCATTTAAAAGAAGAAGAAGAAAAGAACAAAGAAATCTTCTGGCTGGTTCAGAATCCTCTCTGCTGTCAGCTCTCCTCCCTCCTTACTCCTTATTTGGACACGTGAGGAGACTTTGAGTCTGAATTAAAATAATATATATTTAAGACTGCAGTGGAAATATGTCCGTGTTCTTCCAGACCTTGTGACCTATCGTAGTGACCTTCCGTCTTACTTCTCTCTGTACGGACGGACGGTTTATGTCCGAGGACAGGACGAGAGGAGATGAACCGAAGTGTTCTGCAGTCATGTGGCCGAGCGGTGGGTCGCTTGAATTAAACAGAAAGACAAAGTCTCTGAGAGGCTGACTCCGATCAATAACTTCACTTCCACAAAGGTTTGCAGCTTCATTTTTAAATGCAGCTGCAAAGGCTCCACTGAAAACGCAGAATGTGACCTCTACTTAAAGGGACAGTGCACCCGAAATCACAAGAACACATTTTCCCTCTAGCCCGTAGTGCTATTTATCACCCGAGGTTGTTTTGGTGGGAGTTGAAATGAAGATATGTGTGATGCGGTTGGCGGGCGTAATTCGGTAGAAAGAAAATAGTTCCTCCATGGAAGCTGCTCACACCAGTACCAGGAGTAACCGGGTCGTGATGCACGGTGAGAGGCTTTGCTGTTGAGGGTTCAACGCAGGCTGAGTGTGGTTTCGTCCCAATATACTGGAGAGAAGGCCGATCGCGCCAACACTGAAACTTCTGCTGCAGAATTAAACGTGTTTCCTGAGCTTTAAGCTGAATGAAGTGACTTCACTCTGAAACATCCCTGCTGGTGTTGATGGTGACATTTCTCACCATGTTTTGGGGTCGTCGACCGTTTGAAATGATAAATGCTGACGTAGAGTTCACCGCTTGGGACGAATCTGTTTATATAAAAACATTTATAGAAAAGAAAGAATAATGTCTTCTGATGAGAGACCAGGGCGCGTCACTGAGACTCACTCGTCCTGAGACTGAACAGAGAATTAAAGACGAGCATGTAAGTGATTAATAAGCACATGTAAGTGATTAATAAGCACAGTTAAGTGATTAATAAGCACATGTAAGTGATCAATAAGCACAGTCAAGTCATCAATAAGCACAGTCAAGTGATCAATAAGCACAGTTAAGTGATCAATACGCACATGCAAGTGATCAATAAGCACAGTTAAGTGATTAATAAGCACAGTTAAGTGATCAATAAGCACAGTCAAGTGATCAATAAGCACAGTCAAGTGATCAATAAGCACAGTCAAGTGATCAATAAGCACAGTCAAGTGATCAATAAGCACAGTTAAGTGATCAATAAGCACAGTCAAGTGATCAATAAGCACAGTCAAGTGATCAATACGCACATGCAAGTGATCAATAAGCACAGTTAAGTGATTAATAAGCACATGTAAGTGATCAATAAGCACAGTCAAGTGATCAATAAGCACAGTTAAGTGATCAATAAGCACAGTTAAGTGATCAATAAGCACAGTTAAGTGATTAATAAGCACATGTAAGTGATCAATAAGCACAGTCAAGTGATCAATAAGCACAGTTAAGTGATTAATAAGCACAGTTAAGTGATCAATAAGCACAGTCAAGTGATCAATAAGCACAGTCAAGTGATCAATAAGCACAGTTAAGTGATTAATAAGCACAGTTACGCTTCAACAAAGCGCCTGAAAGTGGATTGAAATGTGACGGCTCAGCCTGCACCTTCAGTTGTTCTGTTTCCTGCTGGCTGCTCCTCCGCTGCAGCTGCCTTGCTCAACTGCATGTCGGCAGTGTTTCATTCCTTCTGATTATAGGATGTAAAGAAACAAGTCCCAGAGGATCCCGCTGCTGTGAGAGAGATGATTGGCTGATAGGAACACATTTTACAGTTTGTTTTTTTCCTACTCTGGGTCTGGCTCTGGTTCTGGGTCTGGTTCTGGGTCTGGCTCTGGCTCTGGTTCTGGGTCTGGCTCTGGGTCTGGGTCTGGTTCTGGCTCTGGCTCTGGCTCTGGTTCTGGCTCTGGCTCTGGCTCTGGCTCTGGCTCTGGTTCTGGCTCGCCGTGCACCGGTCTGACTGTAGTAGATGAGCCGCTGTTGCCTCATTGGAGTCCGGTCTGTTGTATCAGCCGGTGAACTGTCGGGACAAACAACACGGGAGCTGTTATTATTCATCCGAGCTCCTCCAGGGCTTCATTAAGCCGCGTTGAGCTGAATCAGAATTAATGGATCGCTTTGTAACACTCTGGGACCGGAGCTGCACGTCAGTGTTCTACTTCTACAGCTGCAGACGTGTCACGTGAGCGCTGCAGGCGTCTGGGAGCCTCCTGCATCCTTCTTCTATGATCTGGTTCAGACTTTAAACCATCGCCAGCAGTGAAAGGAGAAGCGCGATGTTAAACTGTCTGTTTGTTCTCTTCTCCTTCAGCTGAAGACGAGTTCATGTGCAAGACTCCGGCCATATCGGACATCGTCATCCTGGTGGACGGCTCCTGGAGCATCGGACGCATCAACTTCAGGCTGGTCAGGACCTTCCTGGAGAACCTGGTCAGGGCCTTCTCGGTGGAGTTTGACAAGACCAGGATCGGTGAGGAGGTTCAGATTCCAACTGTGCTTTGATTCTTTAAAGCACCGCGTACACTCTGTCCGTCCGCAGCATCTTTTGTTTTAAACTGTACTTGAGACACCAACGTTTGCAAGAACACGAATGAACGGAACCACGAGACTGTTGGTCTGCGGTATAACGTTTCCTCCACGTGGCCGCGTGTGCAGGTCTGGCTCAGTACAGCGGAGACCCGCGGATCGAGTGGCACCTCAACGCTCACACCACCAAAGAGGCCGTGATCGAGGCTGTGAAGAACCTGCCGTACAAAGGAGGCAACACGCTGACAGGTACCCCCTAAATATTGCTGTTTTTAACTCACAGGTTTACTTTAGAGCCGTCGTGAGGAGGTGAAGGTCTTCTAGAGAGCTTTGATGAGCCCGTTTCATGAAGCACTGGTGTGATTCTCTGTGGTGAACCCAGTAATGGTACCCTGGTGATGACCAAGACCACCGGTCTGAGGCCACTGGTCTTGGTGATCTCGGACCGCTTCCGAGCAAACCCTCGTGCCGTTTTGATCGCATTGACAAAATAATCTGACCCAGTTACAGGAAGTCAACCAAAACTATCCAAACAGATAATGATTAATGATTAATGTCCCAAATGGGACTAAAAGAGGCAAGTTGGCACCGATTGAAACACATTTCTAGCCAAAAGAAAGACGTGAAGGTAATGTTACAAAACTTGGGGAATTTGAAACTCACCTGGAAGAAAACACGAATGCTTTTAGTCCGATTTATTTACAACATGTCGTAGTGCTGCCTCTTGTGGCCGGAATGAGTATTACAACAACCACTTGCTCATGAACATTTCTCGACTGTAAGTACAGAGAGAATGTGATGAGTGGAGTCAGTTCCATGCAACATTCATACAACTTTCAAATGACTGCAAACAAACTGCCACGGTTACTTTCTTAAGTCGAGTGGACCCAGCGGGATTAAACATCAGCAGCAGCGTGATCACGTGATCATTACCGGACAGAACCGGTTCTGTGTTCAGACACTCGTCAGAATAAACACTCGTCCAGCTGTGAATTACACTTAAAT
>CM051706.1:1626329-1661329 GCA_028022725.1 Lycodopsis pacificus | reverse complement strand
TTTTTTAATTTTCCTTTTCTTCGGATTGAATAAATAACGTGTCGTACAACCCGTTCTCTCTCCCAACACGTCAAATACTGACACCGACACACCGTGGAACCGTTCAGCGTCTGACGTTCACCCAGGAGACCGCGTTGACGTATTTGAACTTTTCTTACCTGACTTACGCACGTAGAGCTTCACCGAGTGCTTTTGTTTGTTTGAAAGCTTATTTTGTGCCGGTAACAAAGCGAAGCATTTAGCATTTTGCTACTAACGAGCTAACTTTAGCGCCTCGCCTCAGAATGGGCACTCACGATGTTATGCATTAGTCCTGATCAGCTTCAGAGGAAGACGCCATGGAGACAAATATGCATCTTTCTCATTTGATGTTATGAGAGTAAACACATATTATAATTAAATGTTTTATTAAAATCCAGTTCTTGGTGAATAGTTGTTTTCTCGGGCTTAACATCCAGAATGATCTCACTCTTAAATGGGATTCGATCCTCTATTGAGCCGCTTCCTGTTGCTCTGAAGGAATGAAATGAGACGTCATATAATCTGGACTCTCAGCTCATCGTCAGCACCAGGAGTCTCTGACTGGGCCGTGACCGCTGCACACAGGTGGTGCACGATGCGTCCTCCACCCTGCAGACAGGACGCCGCCGTGAGCTCTGCTCCTGGAGCCCGTCACGGGGTCTCGAACACCGAACCGGGATTCCTCCCGCCGCTCGCTGATGAACGGCGGGGAGGAGGTCCCCGCCGGAGGAGCTGCAGGTCAACCGTGAGACGAAGTTAATGGGGTTCGGCTGGACTGTTGCTACGGCAACGCGTGAAACGTGACACCGAACGCTGGCGCTGGTCTTTGGGGTCGTGGTGCTTCATAGAAAACACAGGAAGCGAAACAGCAGAAGAAACGTGTGGAAGGGGAGTTGACTCGATGAGGACGGTTTCATGTAATTATTTAATATTCTAGATGAAGATGGTAATCGCACACTAAGTTTAAAGCAAAGTGCATTCATTGAAAGCAGACAAACATTTAGAACAGCAATTCAAATGTAGACGAAAATAACGTTTCCTGCCACGAGACGCTGGCTGAATATTCTGGATCTAATCACAGTTATTGGTCAAACCTTTCCTGACATTTACATTTTATTAAATTATTGAAGCTGAACGTCTAAAGTAAAGTCTCAGAGCAGCTGCAGGCTTCAATCCTTTTCAAAATGAATGTCTTAAAACAACAAAATGTCATTTTGATTTCCGATTTGATCCGTTTTATTTGATATGGTGTATTTGTCGTGTTACGGTCTGCGCCGTGTGCTCGTGTTCCTGCAGTGGCTCTGCCGATGGTGAACGACCTCGAGCTGTTCGACATCTCTCACAGCACCATGAGGGTCCGCTGGAAGATGGCCGCCGGGGCTTCTGGGTACATGATCCTGTACGCTCCGCTGACGGGGGGAGAACCCGAGGACGAGAAGGAGGTGAGGACTGTGTGTGTGTGTGTGTGTGCGTGTGTGCGTGCGTGTGTGCGCGTGCGTGCGCGTGCGCGTGCGTGTGCGTGTGTGTGTGTGTGTGTGTGTGTGCGTGCGTGTGCGTGTGCGTGCGTGTGTGCGTGTGTGTGTGCGTGCACGTGCGTGTGCGTGCGCGTGCGCGCGTGTGTGTGCGTGTGTGTGAATAGTGGGAACACCTTTATGTCGTTGAACACTCGTTGAATGCGTTCACGGTGGCTCCCGGCCCGCGATCTGTTTTAACGAGTAACGTAACGCGCTGGTTTGTAATCCAAGTCTTCGGCGGTTTAACAAGGTTTTGAAGAACGTCTTCGTCTTCGTCTTCGGCCCGACGGACGAGCGTTCCAGGACGTCAGTCAACCACCTGAAGTTGCTCTGAAATGATCTCGTCGGAGTCGGCGGAGCTGCAGACGGCGTGCTGACTGTACCTTCGTGGCTTCAAAGTGCGAGTGCTTTGATGTTTCTGTTGTTCTCTGCGCGTTCAGTATGTCGAGCACATCGTCCTCCCTCCTCTTTATAAGGATCGGTGAGGAAGGTGAGGCGGCTGAGAGGACGGAAGGAAAGACGACACAATTGGTCAAATTGGTGAGAAATGCGTCTGGTGCTCCCAATGAGTTCTGAAAAAAGCAGAAAGATTGAATAATAAAAGAGGGAAATTGTTGCCACGGCTCCATCTTCTCAAGGCAGCGAAGTAAACAACGCGACAAACACTGAGCTGCCTTTCAAAAAACACAACAAGGTTTCAAAACTGTTAAATGACCAATCAGAGGACGGAACGTGGACAAAAGCTTTCAGCTGGTGTCTGAGATCAAAGCAGAGAAAACTGAATATGAGGAAACACTGAAAACAAAATGGAAACATGCAGATCCTGCACAGATGAATCAGCAGCGAAGAAGACGAGGAAGAGGAGGGGAAGGTGTGAAGGGACGGTCTGTTTCCCTTTCCTCGCGTGGCCATGTGGGCACGTCTTCCTTTTGAAGACTTCTGTCCCTAAAAAACGGACTATCTTCCAACAAAAGAAGCAGAAAGTGACGAGGCCTCAGTGTGTGTGAGGGAGACCTCGTCAGAGGAGAAACATTTAGAGCTGGGGATGCTTTAGGGCGGGGCTACGCGGTGATTGACAGGCCTCTACCAGAGACGTCTACGTCTCAAATCTAAAAGAAAGCTCTTCGGTTGATGCGACAGGTCTTTACATCAATCGATCTGTTCTGGTGTGTTGGTATCTGAACGTGGCAGACGGGCCGACGGCGTCACGCTGCTTTATTTACACGTGAAAGACGATCTGTTTGATTTACAAACAGCCACAGTACAAGGAAGTGGAACCAAATGAGATGTAAATAAAGTGCAGCGAGGAGAGAACCTGCGGATGGGCGACGCAGTAACGCTGGACATGGATTTCTTTATTTAGGCGGCGTATTTCAGTCGGGACACAGATCTCCCTCTGACCGTCTGCGTCAGGTGTGAAGTGTGACTCTTAAGCTTTGGCAGGACATCATATTTCTCTCGGGCTTCCAAAAGGATAACGGTTTATTCATGGCACGAGCAGACAAGAGGAGCAGATGGACCAGCGCCTCCGTGCTGCCAGATTAGTGTGTGTGTGTGTGTGTGTGTGTGTGTGTGTGTGTGTGTGTGTGTGTGTGTGTGTGTGTGTGTGTGTGTGTTCTGGGTTTGTGGCCGTGGTGTGTCAGCAGCTGTTTCGTGGTGGAGTTAATCGTCCTGCTGAAACCCCACAAGCAACCTCTGTGATCCGTTAGAAGCACAGACTGTAGATCAGAAGTGGACGTAGTCGTGGTGGCTCGTGGACTGATGTGTTGAAGCCTTGAGTTCGGCGATTTCACCGTCGCCATCTTGGATTACGGCTGTTTTTTGTAGCCAGTAAACAGGAAGTGACCATATCTGGACTGAGGAGGACGTAGAGACGCCGTATACGTCTCTGGTAGAGACCTGTCAATCACAGTAGCCCCGCCCTAAAGCATCCCCTGCTTTATGGTCTGTGTGACTCTAAATGGACCATCATGTACTAAATGAACATCATGCTGTGTTGAAGAAGACTTGAAACTAGAGATTGAGACATAAACTCATGTTTACAATGTTTACTGAGGGAATAAATCAAGAGAGAAGTAGAGTCATTTTCTATAGACTTCTATACAACCAGAGGAGTCGCCCCCTGGTGGACACTAGAGAGAATGCAGCTTCAACACGGAGGTTGCTTCCTGGTTAGAAATTAGTTTTACATCTGTACGACATCCTCTCTCTGCTGAATGCGCTTAGTGTATTGACTGTGTGTGTGTGTGTGTGTGTGTGTGTGTGTTCAGGTGAAGGTGGAGGACTCGGTGAACGAGGTGGAGCTGGAAGTATTGACTCCGGCCACAGAGTACACGGTGACGGTGTACGCCTTGTACGGAGAGGAGGCCAGCGACCCCATGACCAGCCAGCAGACCACATGTGAGTCTCTCACGCACGCACGCACGCACACACACACACACACACACACACACACACACACACAGTCAATACACTGATAAGCCAGTGACAGAGAATCAGTCATTTATTTGCTCAGATTAAGAATTCCATTCAATTTCCCTCGATTGTTTCCTGGAATGCTTTCCATCTGTTTCATGATGCAGCAGAAGGAACCGTCAGACCTGCTGCAGCAATGAGAGGTGTAGACGGACCCTGGTGCTCAGAAACACTACCGCCTCTGTCCACAGGGGGCGCCAGAATCAACACAGCACGAAAGTTCCTCTTCGTAGCTTTAACGAAGAGCTTAAAATCGTACTTGGCATTCAAAGTAACCACATAGCGCTGATTAAACTTCAGCCAGTCCGGCTCATCGAGTCGTTAAAATGACTCAGAATCAGAAACCGTACAGCTTTATTATATTTATTTAAATGCGGACGTGTCACCTCTTTGTGCAACAGTATAAAACGCTTGTTCTCCTCTTGAACTGGATTATCTGCAGATTAAATCCATACGCGATGTGTTACGATCCGCTCACGTTAACACCAGACACAAGATGCATCACTGATGTCATTATCTTGTGTTTTCTTCGCCGCGTGTTGATTAACAGGCAGCCGGAGCAGAAGACACCAGACTCTCAAATCACTTTCATCCCCTCCATCTGTGCAAGCAGAGCTTTTGGTGTTTGCATACATTCGGTGCTCCACTATGTTTAGCATTCACTCGTTCATTCATTCATGAAGTCGGGACAGGATCCACATGAGCGGCTCCTCAGGCTGATCCTGCGGTGCAGATGTTCTGATGTTTCAGTTGATGTTGATGGTTTCTGAGCTGCACTGATCATCAGCCGGTGGTCACAGTGTATTTATATCTTTCCTCCGTTTTCTTGTTCTTCTGATGCATCTGGACGAGTTCGATGCGTTTTCATCACTGAGTGATTCATTGAGACGCGACTCTCCTCGTCCCTCATTTCATCCGGTTTATTTATCCGTTGTTCGTCATTGTTGGGACAGAATGAGCTTTCATGATGGCCGCGGTGAAAAGAGAGAGAAGAGAATAAATAAAGAAAAGCAGCACGATGGAGATTTCAGCTAAAGGCTCGTTCTTTAATGAATCCCACTTCATATTTGCTGTGATGACGACGAGCTGTTTTTACTTTGTGCTTTTAGAGTTAAAAGATCACAAGATCAGACAACATGCAGAAATATAAAGGTTGTGTTCATGCTTTGTTTTGGTTCCATGATCAGATGACTTTCAGGCCGTTCTTCAGGCTCGGCTCTTTGTTTGCAGGTGTTTGTTCTCTGAACGTGTCCTCGCATGAACTCCAGACATTGTCCAGCGTTTCCCTTTCACACGTGGAACAGGTTCAGGTTACTTGTATTTGTACCTGTAGGTAGATTTGGTTTGCAAATGAGAGCGAGGCATCCATCTCGACAGACATTACAAACAGCACAGACGACAAGACAAACGTGATGAAAGTACACAAGGCTAAAGATCAGTCAATCAATCAGTAAAATCAATAAGCACACACACGTTCCTGTAGCATCTGTGCACTGCGCTATGATCTGTTCACCTGCGCGATGGCCGCTGGAACAAAGCTGTTTTTACAGCGCTTTGTTCTGCAGCGTGGGACGCTGTACCTCCGTTCAGAAGGAAGAAGCTGAGGTCCCTGTGCAGAGGGTGGGCGTCGTCCTTTAAAGTGGAGCCGGTGATCCGTTGCACCTGTCTGGTGCACAAGGACTCTAAGCTGTGACCCCCAATCAGCCTGCTAGACCATTTCACAGTTTGACCCAGAGAGTTCCTGTTCTTCAGAGAGAGGTTTCCAAACCATGACACCAAAGAAACGGATCAGATGGATTCAATAAAAGCGCCATTAGAATAAGGTCATCATGGTTTTGTCAATGTGAAAATAGGAGTTTCCTCAAACAAAACAAACGTTGGTTCCCCTTTTTGCACACAGCTACACAGTTTGCTTCAAACAACCACAGACTGTAGGAAGTGGACGTGGTCACCGTGACGTCGCCCACTGGTTTGTGAACTGCTGTTTTGAAGCCTTGACTTTGGTATTTTGGCCGTCGCCATCTTGGTTTCCTGCAACCAGAAGTGACACGAGAAGGTGGAGCTAAGTGCAACCACCATGTTACCATTTACTTTCATGAAGTGGAAACACACAGTGAGAGGGTTAAAGTCGTGAGACGCAAACACGGACAACGCCCAGACCGGACAGCGCTGTGTGAGAGACCTGTCAATCACAGTAAGCCCCGCCCTAAAGCAGCCCCTGCTTTATGGTCTGTGTGACTCTAAATGGACCATCATGTACTAAATGAACATCATGCTGTATTGAAGAAGACTTGAAACTAGAGATTGAGACATAAACTCATGTTTACAATGTTTACTGAGGGAATAAATCAAGAGAGAAGTAGAGTCATTTTCTATAGACTTCTATACAACCAGAGGAGTCGCCCCCTGGTGGACACTAGAGAGAAGTAGAGTCATTTTCTATAGACTTCTATACAACCAGAGGAGAATCAGACGTTTCACAGACTTTGACTGAGGGAGCATCTCGGCTCACGTTTGTTGTCCGGTCAAACCGATCTGGACATTGTTGTTCTCGCGCGCGGCTCTTCCGGGTAGCGTAGGTTCAGGTTATAGAACATGAGTGAAAGTCATGTCGACCGAAGCAATGTGTGGATTTTTCAACCTCATAGACGCCATTTTTCTGGCTCTGGCACAAGAGAATAGTATTAAAAGTGAAAAATACAACAAAGCACATCTTGTGATCGGAATAGTTTGCGAAACATTCAGAACTGATCTGCAGAGTCACCTGGTTCCACAGGAATATGCCGTTTCATATTCTGGGTATTTCTGTACGGACACATGCATTTGGAAACTTTGGAGACTTGCCTATCTCTAAACTTTTTAATTTGCCTTCCTCCTCATTCCCATGCTGACCCTGACGTGACCTACAGGTACAGCAGTGGCAGTCTCTTCCTCCCTTCCTCCCTTCCTCCCGTTCCCTCTGCAGCTTTGTCTTTATTCTGACCCTCGGTATAATTGAGGTGAGGCGATGCCGGGTACGGTCAGGCTTTTCAAAGAAAGGAAAGAAAGGAAACAGGCCGGTAATTCTAAAGTTTCCCAGAGTAAAATCTGATTCCCTGACTGAATTAAAAAGGTTGTTTCAGACCTTTGCAGTGTCTCCGTGGGGGAGAGAGGAAGTGGAGCCAGAGCCTGAGGGAGGAGGAGTGATGTAGTGAGGCTCTGCTCACTTTATGATTAAAATAGAGAGTCCAATAACCCTGGCCCAACCCCCGTGAGCGTGTGTGTGTGTGTGTGTGTGTGTGTGTGAAACCACTTAATAAATCCAAACTCAACTAACCCTTTATAACAGCAGCTCTGTGGCAGACTCTAATATGATGCACGATATTAATACATATACATATATTTAATATAGCAGAGATTGAGGTGCTAGTTAAATGTAATGATGATGTCTGAGGTCATAAAGTTTGTTGTTTGATTTTAATCAAAACTCAACAAAAGTTAGATTTATTTGTTCACAAACTTCAGTGAGTAGTCATCTTAATGTTAGAGGAAGGTTTGTCTCGGTGTTCCTTCAAAGCTTCCTGTGTTAAAGCTGCATTCTCTCTAGTGGCCACCAGGGGGCGACTCCTCTGGTTGTATAGAAGTCTATAGAAAATGACTCTACTTCTCTCTTGATTTATTCCCTCAGTAAACATTGTAAACATGAGTTTATGTCTCAATCTCTAGTTTCAAGTCTTCTTCAATACAGCATGATGTTCATTTAGTACATGATGGTCCATTTAGAGTCACACAGACCATAAAGCAGGGGATGCTTTAGGGCGGGGCTACTGTGATTGACAGGTCTCTAACAGACCATAAAGCAGGGGATGCTTTAGGGCGGGGCTACTGTGATTGACAGGTCTCTAACAGACCATAAAGCAGGGGATGCTTTAGGGCGGGGCTACACGTGATTGACAGGTCTCTAACAGACCATAAAGCAGGGGATGCTTTAGGGCGGGGCTACTGACGGTGAGCACAGATTGCAGATGGAAGTGTAACATTGACTCCTCCCACCTCAGTGCCGCTGACTCCGGCGAGGAACCTGCGCTTCTCAGACGTGGACCACAGCTCCTCCTGGCTCACGTGGGACTCGGCCTCCAGGAAGGCCAAAGGCTACCGCATCATGTACGTCAAGACCGACGGAGTCCAGACCAACGAGGTGAGAGCGTCTCATCGCTGACATCATACCTCAGGGAACAAACCATCACAAGCACGGAGGAGAGCTCTCACTGGTCCCGTGTGTGCAGGTGGATGTCGGCCGCGTGACGACCTGGCTGCTCAGGAACCTGACCTCCCTGACGGAGTACACAGTCGGCGTCTTTGCCGTCTACGATGAGGGACAAGCCGAGGCCGCGACGGACAGCTTCACCACAAGTAGGAACCCATGTCAATAATTCAAGTGTACCGATGGAACATTTTAGGCCCAAAAAATAGTTCTAAAGTCATCGGATTTCCTTGAGTAGGAATCATGAATCCCAGGTGACAGCTTCAGCTGTCCAGTGTGTCGTTAACATGACTGTGAGTGTGTTTGTGTGTGTAGAGACCGTCCCAGACCCGCTGGGTCTGAGGAGCAGCGACGTCTCCACCGACAGCTTCAGGGTCTCATGGCAACACCCGGCCTCCGATGTGGTGCTGTACCGGCTCACCTGGACGGCCACAGATGGAGGACACAGTGACGAGGTGTGTGTGTGTGTGTGTGTGTGTGTGTGTGTGTGTGTGTGTGTGTGTGTGTGTGTGTGTGCGTGTGTGTGTGCGTTACTGTTTCACGTCTAGATTTCTTCACAACGTTGGGAAAGCTCAGGAAAGTCCCTCGACCGGTTTCTCTGCAGGAATCTTTGAAATTTCTGGAGATAATATTTATTTTGACGATCTGCTTCTGAAGTTGTTGAAATGAACGACGCTCAGCGGAGTGTTTTCCAGCGGCGGGTTATTCCCTGACTGTGAGACTCCGTCTGCGTTGTTGTGCAGGTTCTTCAGAAGGTAGAGCTCAGTCAGCGCTGACGCAGTTTACAGCGCTGCTGATGCACAGCAGCAGAGCTCTGCTGCTGTGCACGAGGGCAGCAGCAGACATACGACAGGAAATCAGTCTCAGTCACACAGTTATGTTTAGAATATTTCACCTCTTTGTATTCTCGCCGGTGGCAACGCAGCACGAGCTTTGTTCAACTTGTACGGTGAAAAAGACAACGAGTGCAGCCGGAAAAGAACGACATGAAGCAACCTCCGTGTGCCGAGGAGCGATCGTCTGTAAACTCACATCTCATATTCATGGACTGCTTCACTGCCACTGTACAAACCCCGTAGAGACAGAAGTCAAGTATTACACGCATTGTAAGAGAGACGAAGGTTGAATATAAGGCCGTGATCACCTCGTCCTTCGGCTCGCACGCCTTCACTCCAGAGACCGTGGATCCGCTTGATGCGGAGTGAAGCCTGTGAATCTATGATCTCTTCAAAGCCACCAGAGTCCGTTGACAGAAACTGTGATTTCAGCTCTCAGAACACGTGAGTGGCTGGTTTTTGCAGCTGCCTCGATCACTCAGTTAGTTAGGTGTTACACATCGACGTGGGTCCGTCTGTCTCTTTAGGTAATGCATCGAAGTCTTCATGCAGGAACCGTCGTCAGCTCACATGGGGAATGTTTTTACAACATTTTGAGAAAATAAACTTGAATCTTCAGACTGTGAATCCGACTGGGAAGCAACAGAAAGACATAAAAACCTCAGAAACAACAAACTAAAGAATGAAGTCACGTGTTTAAGTGTTGGCAGGACCGTCTCTCATTCATTCACGGCCTCTCGGATAAATAAACTCCTCCCGGCTGCTTATTGTCTCTGTCTTTGACCTGAGAAGATGTTTGAAGTGCAGTTGTTCTGGTAAATTGAGAGCTTTTCTCGACAGCGTCTGATTATTTGCCCTCACTCAGAGACACTTGAACTCCTTCAGAAGAGAGCCCTCACACGCAACACGCTCGATAGCATCTGATCTGGCTGCTGGGATTTTATTCTTCTTTCTCTTTTCTTTTCATCTCTCGCGAGGGATTCTTGATTTTCATCACTGTTGCTTCTACTTTCTTTTCATCACGCGTCTGAATATCAACCCATGCAGTCAATGTCCTCACAACTACAGCAAAATCTAAAATCTGATTTGAGTCAGAAGTCTTCTCTCGCTCTCTCGTCTGGTTTCTCTCAGAGATGATAATCCCAACACAGGCCGTGTGTCTCCGGTCTCTTCTGTTATCTGCTGCTTTTTGTTTGTCTTTAATCTTTGTACCTTCATCGGTTCACCTGTCGTGGACGTACACTGACGATGTTGCGTTAAGCGATTACAGTTCAGACCTGCAGTGTTTAGGGTTTGCTGTCTGCAGCGTTCTCCCTCAATATTCCATCCTGGTTGCTTTATTGGTGACGTAACACTGCACATATCGCCAAAACTCATTTAAATCTGGAAAAGTTTACCTTAAATAAATACTGGACCAATTTAACAAGTAAAGAGTAGTCCCCATTATTTTTATTTTTATTTGTTGATTTTACTAAATTATTTTACTAAATTATTTTTATTTTATTTATTTATTATTGGGAAAAAGAAGGTCGTATTTGACTATATTTGGAATATAACAAGAGAAGAATGAACAGTTAGTTTTATTCATTTCACTGAGTCTGTGGACATAGAAGTGTTTCATCTGCTCTTCTGACATGAAGCTCCGCCCCTCTGCTGCTGGTTCAGGTTCTGGTGAACGGGAACATCAACACCTACGTGATAAAGGGACTGAGCCCCCTCACAGAGTACGAAGTCCTCCTCGCTGCCATCTACGCCAACGAGGCGGAGAGCGACGAGGTGGCCGTCGTCGAGTCCACCGGTACGTTAAATGTTTCTAAAGAGAGGTTCACTCAGGTGTTCTTCTGTTGTTGTAAACCAACCGGTAAACTCCTATGAACTGTTTTAATCATGTTAAACTGTTTTTGTTTTTTCATTTTCAGTGGAAAAAACAACCACCGTTGCTACAACGACCACCACCACAGCAAGTAAATACCTCACTCCTGACTCACTGCTGACTCACTGCTGACTCACTGCTGACTCACTCCTGACTCACTGCTGACTCACTGCTGACTCACTGCTGACTCACTGCTGACTCACTGCTGACACACTGCTGACTCACTGCTGACTCACTCCTGACTCACTGCTGACTCACTGCTGACTCACTCCTGACTCACTGCTGACTCACTGCTGACTCACTGCTGACTCACTGCTGACTCACTGCTGACTCACTCCTGACTCACTCCTGACTCACTGCTGACTCACTGCTGACTCACTGCTGACTCACTCCTGACTCACTGCTGACTCACTGCTGACTCACTCCTGACTCACTCCTGACTCACTGCTGACTCACTCCTGACTCACTGCTGACTCACTGCTGACTCACTCCTGACTCACTGCTGACTCACTCCTGACTCACTCCTGACTCACTGCTGACTCACTCCTGACTCACTCCTGACTCACTGCTGACTCACTCCTGACTCACTGCTGACTCACTCCTGACTCACTGCTGACTCACTGCTGACTCACTCTCCTCCCTCACTCCTGACTCTCCTGACTCTCTCCTCCCTCACTCCTCACTCACTGCTGACTCTCTCCTCCCTCACTGCTGACTCACTCCTGACTCACTGCTGACTCACTCCTCACTCACTGCTGACTCACTCCTCCCTCACTGCTGACTCACTCCTGACTCACTGCTGACTCACTCCTCACTCACTGCTGACTCACTCCTCACTCACTGCTGACTCACTCCTGACTCACTGCTGACTCACTCCTCACTCACTGCTGACTCACTCCTCACTCACTGCTGACTCACTCCTGACTCACTGCTGACTCACTCCTCACTCACTGCTGACTCACTCTCCTCCCTCACTCCTGACTCACTGCTGACTCACTCCTGACTCACTCCTGACTCACTCCTGACTCACTGCTGACTCTCTCCTCCCTCACTCCTGACTCTCTCCTCCCTCACTCCTGACTCTCTCCTGACTCACTGCTGACTCACTCCTGACTCACTGCTGACTCTCTCCTCCCTCACTCCTGACTCTCTCCTCCCTCACTCCTGACTCTCTCCTCCCTCACTCCTGACTCACTGCTGACTCACTGCTGACTCACTGCTGACTCACTGCTGACTCACTGCTGACTCTCTCCTCCCTCACTCCTGACTCTCTCCTCCCTCACTCCTGACTCTCTCCTCCCTCACTCCTGACTCACTGCTGACTCACTGCTGACTCACTGCTGACTCACTGCTGACTCTCTCCTCCCTCACTCCTGACTCTCTCCTGACTCACTGCTGACTCACTCCTGACTCACTGCTGACTCTCTCCTCCCTCACTCCTGACTCTCTCCTCCCTCACTCCTGACTCTCTCCTCCCTCACTCCTGACTCACTCCTGACTCACTGCTGACTCTCTCCTCCCTCACTCCTGACTCTCTCCTCCCTCACTCCTGACTCTCCTGACTCTCTCCTCCCTCACTCCTGACTCTCTCCTCCCTCACTCCTGACTCACTCCTGACTCACTGCTGACTCACTCCTGACTCACTGCTGACTCTCTCCTCCCTCACTCCTGACTCTCTCCTCCCTCACTCCTGACTCTCTCCTGACTCACTGCTGACTCACTCCTGACTCACTGCTGACTCTCTCCTCCCTCACTCCTGACTCTCTCCTCCCTCACTCCTGACTCTCTCCTCCCTCACTCCTGACTCACTGCTGACTCACTGCTGACTCACTGCTGACTCACTGCTGACTCTCTCCTCCCTCACTCCTGACTCTCTCCTCCCTCACTCCTGACTCTCTCCTCCCTCACTCCTGACTCTCTCCTCCCTCACTCCTGACTCTCTCCTCCCTCACTCCTGACTCACTCCTGACTCACTGCTGACTCTCTCCTCCCTCACTCCTGACTCTCTCCTCCCTCACTCCTGACTCTCTCCTCCCTCACTCCTGACTCTCTCCTCCCTCACTCCTGACTCTCTCCTCCCTCACTCCTGACTCACTCCTGACTCACTGCTGACTCTCTCCTCCCTCACTCCTGACTCTCCTGACTCTCTCCTCCCTCACTCCTGACTCTCTCCTCCCTCACTCCTGACTCACTCCTGACTCACTGCTGACTCACTCCTGACTCACTCCTGACTCTCCTGACTCTCTCCTCCCTCACTCCTGACTCTTTCTGTCCATAAGATTTGTATAAAATGGAAATTCGTTTTTGACACATCAACTATGAAGTGAAACTGCTGAGTGGATTGTTCTTCCGCTGGGACGTCCGTTAAAACATCACACCAGAGCATCCCACTCTCAGTATTAACAATAAATATATTGATACACTTTAAAATGAATGATGGTGATGGTTGGTTTGGAGGGGAAAGAGTTTCTTTCTTCTTTCCTCTCGTCCTCCTTTTGCAGCTTCTTATGTTCGACTTTTTAGATGTAATAAGAATAAAACTAGCATTTTGAATTTGAACATTTCTCTCTGTATAAGTTCGTGAAAGTTTCGGAACAAGCGGAGAGATTATAAAGGTGACATTATCTAATGATGTAGAAGATAATGTTCCAACTTGCCCCGAGGAAAAATCATTTGAAGATGAAACAAATATCTGACAGCAAACATGCTGCCGTGTCTCTGACGGCGTCTGCAGGCGGACGGCGCATCGTTTCCAGACTTCTACGGGAAACAGTGTTGACGTCGAACAGACGCCGAGTAATTTAAATGCCACAATGTTGACGGCTCGATACGATCAGTCCTGATATAAACTTCACTGCCTCTGATCCTCCAGCGCCTCGTTTCGGGTTCAGGAACATGAGGATCGATGAGGAAACCACCTTCAGTATGCGGGTGGCCTGGCAGCCCACGGACACCAGGAACGTCCGACACTATCGACTGAGCTACGTCAGCGCCAAGGGAGACCGAGCAGAGGAGCAGGTAGGACGGAGGAACATCTGCTTTAAAACTTCACACGTTGGATCGTCTGCCTTCATTCTATAAGTTATTGTTAGAGGAGATCATGTGTTCGTCGTGTGTGTGTGCGTGAGTGAGTGCGTCTGTCTGTCTGTCCAGGGCTAAGCTCGCGTACTGCTGGTCCCATCGGAGTAGTGTGATTTAAAGCAGTGGTCCCCAACCACCGGGCCGCGGATCATTTGGTACCGGGCCGCACAGAAAGAATAAATATTATATTATTTCCGTTTTATTGATTATCAGAGTATGAAAGAAGATTTATTTTGAAAAATGACCGGATTCTCTTGCAATTTCATCCGCCTGTGGCTCTTGACACATGTCAACATGCTCGTCTCGGTCACGTGATACGTTACCTCAAAAATGAAGCCCGCAAACTCGCGAAAATTTGTAAAAAACTCTTGGAGAGCTTCTTTGCGAAGAGGAAAGGCCACTAAGGAGACAGAAGAGAGCTACAACTTCCAAGAAAATGAAAGCTTCATTTAACAGACGATATCAGGAGTAATTCTGGCCGCTCGTTGCAGAGAAACAAGCTCAGGCCTCCCACTGATTCAGCGTTATTGTGAGTTGTATTTATTTATGCATTTTAGATTTGTTTTCATGCCGATCGTATTATTTCATTGGGTTTTTCATCCACACCTTGAAGGCCGGTCCGTGAACATATTGTCTTACATGAAACTGGTTTGTGGTGCAAAAAAGGTTGGGGACCTCTGATTTAAAGGACATCAGAGCGTCGATGGTCACTCCTCAAACCACTCCTACTTCATATTCCCTCCTCCACCGCCAACCTGTTCAGTATGTGACCAACACTCCGTAACAGGAGGCGACTGTGGCTCAGGGTTAGAGCGGGTCGTTCTTCAATTTAGAGCATTGGCGGTTTGACCCCCGGCTCCTGCTCCTGTGGTGTAGTACAAGTACAAGTACAAGTACTAGTCCATTTAACAGAGTTAACAGAGGTAATCGTCTTTGGAATCAGTTGTAATTCCTGAGGTAGGAATAAGGATTTAAGTTAAAGTCGGTGGTTATAATAACTGTGTAATAACTGTATAATAACTGTAGCCAATTCAAAGTTTGGAGTCTAAGACTGTCGCTGTATGCAAGTCGGACGG
This sequence comes from Lycodopsis pacificus, assembly GCA_028022725.1. Lineage (NCBI taxonomy): Eukaryota > Metazoa > Chordata > Actinopteri > Perciformes > Zoarcidae > Lycodopsis > Lycodopsis pacificus. Next base: position 1,646,210 of record CM051706.1, on the reverse strand, counting down.
CGAGCGATTTGTCGAGATGTAAAAGTTGTTTGGGGAGTCGTGGAATCTTCAACGCAGACAGAAAGTAAAGACGTTTCTAGTCCGTTGGAATGTACGTTGTGTGTGTTCACTCCTGTGTATATGGGTTAGGAAATTATGATGGAAGTATCTGATGACCGTTTTCCATGCCCAACTGACCCTTCGCTAAGCCCCGCCCCCCAGATTTATGCAAGAATTTTAATTTGCTGTGATTGGGTTGCGAGCTCTTCTTGTTGGAAACTGCTCAGAAACTCTTCATCATCAGTCCACACGTCCTCTGAATGTGTGATATAAAGATGCATCCTTGTTTCTGGTTACATAGTAGAATGTGTACCGTATAAACGTCTCTAAATGATCAATCCCTCATCCTGTAGAAGGTGTGCGTTGACAGGTGTGTGTTTGTGAGTTCGTGCCGTCAGCGCACCGGTAGCAGCCGTGTGTCTGCGGTGCGACGCCGGCCACCGGTCCCACGTCGGCCTTTTCATCCTGACAATGAAAGAGAGCCGCCAGCTGCTCGCACCGGCGGCTTGTTAAATGAGATCTCTTATCAAAGTGTGAACAGCTGTGGGCTCCGTTTGGCAATCCGGTCAGGTCATGAATCACCAAGTGCTGCACTCAATAGCTCCCATTTCGATGTCTATCAGCTGCTGGGAGATGAATGAATAAGCTGGCAGAGAACTTCCTCTCAGGGTTTGTTCAAAGCAAGTTCCACTCCGTGGTGAGCGGCTGCCGAGGGAGGGACGGCAGCCGGTCTGAGGCAGAAACATGAAGAAGGCAAATGTGTCAAAAAGACTCATTTACATGCGATTGATTCCTGGATGGCAGTTGTCTCACTTCATCCTCACTGATGGGATTCGGTCTCAAACTGTTAATAACTTGGACGAAAATTGCGGATGGGAAAAAGCCGGCTCCGGAGTTGTTACCAAATTATATATCGGATTTAATTAAATTAACGGATTTTATGCAGCAATCTCATGCAAAGTGCTTTTCAGGTTTGATTAAAACCAGTTCATCATCATCAACAAGCGGACGGAGAAAAGGTGTTTAACGTATTAAAGAGATTCCACAACCAGACGCCACAAACACAGTCTGCTCAAGTCTGGCTTCTCTTGGCTTATCAGTGACCTTTGACCCCTCTACAGAAACCTGATGAGTGATAAAGTCCCCGACAGGAATAGTCGACAGGAAAATATACCTCTCTTTGAGAACTACATGCCCTCTTTTCACCATGGATGCAGCATGGACCTGAAAATGAGCACATGTCTCCTTTCAGAGGGGGGAGAACTTATTTAGTGTTCTTCTCAGAAACCATGTCCAATAGAAAGTATAGTCGTGGTAGTGTTATGGAGTAATGTCACTCTCCCTCCGTTCTTAGATTCCTCGTCTCTTCACTGCTTTTATCCCTGAAGGTCTCGAGCAGCTGCTCCACATCGTCACATTAGAAAGTCTCCCGATGACGCGTCTCTCATATACGTTGGTGTACATCTTGTGATCAGAGGCAATAATCTAATGTATGCTTCTCTGATGATAGAATACAGACCTTGTCCAGTAGGAGGGAAAGAAAAGGTGCACGAGGATCTTTCATCTGAAGTCTTCTGAAGGATTACTAATCAATATCTTTTATCCGTGGTTCTAATGACTGCATGTAAAGTTAAATTAGTGTCTTGTTGTGAGCAAAATGATTGACATCTCTGCAGCTTCCTGCAGATTTTTATCCTGTTTCAGGTTTTGGAACGTTTGCTGTCTGGTTGCCAGTGTTTCCAGCAGCAGCAGACAGTTTACTGATGAACCCGCTGTGCACGACCTGCTCAGCAGCAAACAGCAGGCCGTCACAGTTGGAGACTAGCTGGTGAGCATAGTGGAGCATTTAGCAGCTGAAGAGACAGATAGCAGGTGGAGGAGACTAAAAGCAGAGCTACAAGAGAGAGCATGCTGGACTTAAGTTCGTCACGGGACAAAACACAGATGTGTTAATCAGCTAATTGTATGTAAACCATGATCCAGATCGACTTCATAAGGTGGTAGTAGTCACGACTGTGGCTGGCACCTTGTTTTGGAGTTCCGCTGCCCCCTACTGGTGAGAAAAAGACGACTGCAGCTTTCGAGCACACCACTTCTTGCACTAAGCTCTGTCGCTGAGTGAGTTCCCTCAGTGCTCCTCCCTCGACATGCTTATAACCAGAGCAGTTAATGGCTGTGGCCTTTCCCGTGGCTCTGTCACTACCAGCCGTCGCTGTGGGGCGACTCGTCTCTGCAGCCATCTGTCCTCACACAGCTGTGACGCTCGGTGAAGCGCGGTTATTTCCCCGTGCCGCTTCATTCACTGTCCAATAAACCGAAGCTGCGGGGCATCGAGTGCAATTCCGCAGTGTGTCAACAGAGTTTCGGCTGTTATTGCTCGGCAACAACATGTTGTTTGGCGGGTAAAAAACGCTGTCGAGGGACGATTAAGAAGTTTGAGCTTTTCCTTCTGTCACAGATTATCTGTTGTTTTTACAACTATGGAAACAAATCCAACGCCGGTCTTAAAGGTTGGTTTTTTTCTGGTCCTTCATACGAACCACACTGCTGCTTGATGACCTTTGACCCCTTTCCAGTGGCTTTTGTGACCAGTTTGGGTGCGTTTCTGGTGCCAAGTCTCTATAATTGTAGAAGCTGCTGTTTCCTGTGAAAAGCGAACCTCGTGAGACTCCGCGGGTTTGTTTCGTGTGAGAGAGTCCTGCAGATCACCTGAAGCGCTGAGAAGAAGAGCTGACATTTCAGCCTTATACCCGCCAAGAGAAGAGCTTTGAGTTGGTCGTGTGGAAGCATTATGATATCTGCAGAATGACCAGGGAGCAGTTGTAGAAGATGGATGGACAATTTGGAACACGTGCTGTTGGTGTAACCTACGTTCTGTACTGTGTGAGACTAAATATGAAATGGACAAGTCGCCGATTGGTTTGTGAAGCCTTGAGTTTGGCCGTCGGCAAGTTTTTTTTTTTTTGCCGTGACACGAGAGGGTGGAGCTACATCCACCCGAACGCTGAACAAGACATTGTGAGAGGGTTAAAGTCTCTATCTGACTCTAGATGGAACCGTCGTGATGACAAATAATACTTTAGTTCATTAGCTATATCGGTACTATTGTAATTAATAATCACTAAACACGTTAAACAGGGATATTTGATAATAATTGTGGTATCAGTGTCTCGTGTCTCGACATCCCTCCACAGCGGTCCCATGTGATGTGATAATGAGTTTAGCATTACTCGGCCACTGAAGGGAGTCCCACTGGGAGGCCCCCGCGGGTCCCTTGAGTTAGCAGGGTCTGTTTATGTGACAGATTAAATTAGATAACAGTTGAAATGGTTTCATACGAGATATGTTTCATCCTGTGTTTCTTTAAGTTTGTTCCAGTTCCAGGAAGGGTTGAAGTTTGGTTTCCCTTTTTTTGGGTTTGGCTTTTGTTTGATCTCAGTAGTTTGCAGTTTAATTCATATTATTGTCATATTCTTACTAGTAACTAAGTAGTCAACTTATAATTCTCCCATCACCCGTGTACTTGCCTGTGTTCCCCGTGTGGTTTACCTTCAAGCGCTGCAGCTCCAGCAGAACCATCAGATGGGTCCAGCTTAATATTCTGGGCCTCCGTCAGAACTAGATTGAGTTTGTGAATCCTATAAATACTGTATGAAACCGTGTTTGCATTTGCAGCTTAAGGTGGTCTCTGCCGACCGTGTGGCTCGGTGACAGTTTTAGAGACTTGCTGCCTTTTTCATCATACTGGACGGAGATTGATTTGTCGAGGCCTGCAGTGTTTGTCTGACTCACACGTCAGAGAACGTGTGCGGATTTTTCCGGGAGTCGAGGTTTTGTGGACGAGACTGAACATGCTCAGAATGCAAACCGGGCTGACAGACAGACGGACAAAGACTGTGGAAGAGAGGAGCAGAGGAATGAAAAGACTTCAGCACAAAATATTCATCCAACTGGAATAGTTTGGAAATGTTAATCTGGAGGTAAAAAACTGGTTTCAAAAACCAAATAAAAAACCTCTGAACGTCCACGTCTATAGATCAACACGTCTATAGAGAAACACGTCTATGGACCAACACGTCTATAGAGAAACACGTCTATGGACAAACACGTCTATAGAGAAACACGTCTATGGACAAACACGTCTATAGAGAAACACGTCTATGGACGAACACGTCTATGGACGAACACGTCTATAGAGAAACACGTCTATGGACGAACACGTCCATAGACCAACACGTCCATAGATAAACACGTCTATGGACGAACACGTCTATAGAGAAACACGTCTATAGAGAAACACGTCTATAGAGAAACACGTCTATGGATAAACACGTCTATAGAGAAACACGTCTATAGAGAAACACGTCTACAGAGAAACACATCTATAGACAAACACAGATCGCTGATTGATACGACTCACAGTTAACCATGACGACTGAGGCATCTCTCCCTCTGATATCTCCCGGTGATTGTGAGGAATGTGCTGCGATGTGATGCATGAATGTGAATTAACTCCCTTCATTCGTCACTTATTTCACTGGTTCATCTAGAACAGAGTTTGTCATGTTTAACCATCACAGTGTGAAATAAAGTGTTGCTGTAGACCAGCGCTGATGCTTTATGTTCACCGAGCTGCGATAATGTTTCATTGAGCAACAAATCCGTGATGGAGAATTGTCAGGAGGAGAGCTAGTAACGTTAGCAGCACCGGAGCTAACGGCTAACGGCAACGGAGGTTCCATTGAGTTACATCATGATGCGTTCATGCTCGATGTCATTAAAGCTTATAACTTAATTATAATAATAATACAATATTTTATTTCCTAATGATCATAACTGTGTGTTTGTCTGTAAATAACAACTATAGAAGACTAGATTTAGATTTACAGACGGTTGAAATGACTCTTCAGATCTCTTGTGTACCAGCAGACAAAACAACGACAAAAGCGATCTGTATCAGCTGACATGGCTCATTGACGATCGGCCATTATCGGGAGCAAAATAAACGTGATTTGGGCATCGCTAAAAATATATTTGCTCCATTTCTTTTACAGTCCAAACTACTTTTTTTGAGCCGTCGCACCCCCAATACCACGATATGGGCTGAAACTGATGATTATTTTAATTATCTGCTGACTTTATATCCAAGAAGCCAAGCGGACATCTTCAAACTGCTTGTTTTGTTCGACCGACAGTCGGAAGATATTCAGCTTCAGTGATGCAAACCAGAGGAAATCAGCAAATCCTCAGTTTATGAGCTGCAAACAGCAATTTGATCAATTCAATTTCTGTCAATGGACTAAAGGAGTTTCAGCTCTGCACAATATCTAACTATGTGCTATATGATGGAACATTAACATTCACCCACTGTGAGAGAGAGAAGAGAGAGAACAGAGAGAAGGCAAACACACTTTCAGAGAGCTGCATTGTGGGTCTGATTGAAAGAGAAATGATCGTATAAATCAATAAGTAATTACCGTTGATAAAAACAACACGAGATGACGAGGGAGAAAGTAAAGTAGAGAAGAAGAAAGAGTTGTGAGCAGAGATGAGGAGAGACAAGAAGGGTGAAGAAGCAGATTAGCTTTTCACGGCGCTTCACCTGGACGGACGACTCACTCAGGGATCAGTCTGAACCGAAGGCCCAGTTCACAGACAGGTGAGGGAACCGGGACTCCATTAAGCTCAGAGCCTCGCCTCCATTAAAGAGGCTAATGCAGACTTTCATTTCATTCAAGAATCAGTCCCAAAAGACGAGCAGCGGCGTAATAACGAATACATTAAAGAAGAATTACACCTCAATGTAATCTCAGCAACATGGCCGGTTGTTGTGTTGTTATTGTGAGATTGTATTTTGCACTTTATTTTCTTTGAGTAAACTTCAGCTCAGTGGAAGTCCTTATTAAAGCGATCAGCATGTGTTCCTCCTGCAGAGTGAGGAGACTGTCCTGCTGTTACAGACTTCACCTGACAGGTGGATCTCAGTGTGTGTGTGTGTGTGTGTGTGTGTGTGTGTGTGTGTGTGTGTGTGTGTGTGTGTGTGTGTGTGTGTGTGTGTGTGTGTGTGTGTGTGTGTGTGTGTGTGTGTGTGTGAATAATGAATATGACTTTATGAAATGAAGGCCGTGATCCAAACATAACAACATTGATCCTTACTGAAGAAGCTCTGTTAGAATGAAACGCTGCAGAAACACACACTGCATCAGGACTAAATCCAGAACCAAGATAAGAAAATATATGTTATTTAAATATAAAACACACGTGTGAAATGTTTGTCATGAAGTTCAGATTCATACATATGTGGATGTGAGCATGCTCAAATACCTCCGCTGATAAACATATCTAAATACATCCAATACATACGTCCATACAAATACATACCTGCCTGTAACAGTCATGTCCATGTGTTCATCCACATGTTCTCCTGAGTATCCCTCATCAGTCTTTGATTGACGAGCTGCTCTCTCCATGCTTGGTCTCGATGTTCCTTCAAGTCTCGGCATCAATCTCTGAACTGAAAGGCAACCTAATGCCCAGAGGCACGTGCTCATGGGACTAGTTCCATTCGCAGGCTTTTTACCCAAAATGCATCACGCGAATGCTAATGCTTGTCTTGTATTTGCTTCTGCTCGCAGAGGACGGTGCCCACGGGTCAGAACAGCCTGGTTCTGCAGCCTCTGCTGTCGGATACCGAGTACAAAATCGCCGTCACTCCAGTGTACCCCGATGGAGACGGACCTCCGGCGGTGCGCATGGGACGAACACGTGAGTCACGTTTGTTTCCATCATTCGTTCACTCAGTTATTCTCCTGTTTCAAACCTTTTCACTGACACATCTGCGGTACGTTGAACATCAGTCCAACGCCAGTTAAACGTTGCATATTTGTACATCAGCAGTTACAGGATGATGAATGTAAAGTCCAATATTCTCTCTTTTAGCTCTGGTTTGGTCTCCACCCCCCCCTCAGGGAGCTAAGTGCTCCACTGTGTTCAGCAGCTGGCGTCTGTCTGAGTGTTGCTGTTTGCTGCTGTGCGGGTACTGAACAGTGGCTTTTTACAGCTTTCATTGTGAAAAACTACGACGTGAGAGTGAACCAGAACGGCAATGAAGTTCACGTCAGTAGAGACCAGGAGAATGAAGCCAGAGGAGAGTAAATATTGGGCTGACATCCACCAGGTGTGTTTGTGCTGCAGTGTGAAACCCTCGCTCAGCTCCTTGGAGGACGACTTCATTCTCAATGAATGAATCTCCACCCACGCTGGCTGCTTTAAGATAAACCCTCGTTTCCCTGAAACAAACATTTGCTATTCAAGCGGAACAGAAACTTGTTAGCTTTTAATTTCCTTCTGCTGAACACAATGTGTGAGCAGTGCTGCCAGAGGGGGGTGGAGCTGGATGGAGGGGGCGGTCTGCTTCTTGGCACCAACATGAATGAAAAGGATTAAAGTCTATCAGGAGGTGTCACATGAGACACGGGGGGGGGGGACATGATCACGAGAGATCTCTCAGTCGTGTTTTATTTGGTTTAATCAGGGGAGACGCTTTCTTCAAAGAGTGAACTTGAATTCAGATGAGCAAACATGTCCAGATGGAAGTGAGATGCTGAATGATTCAGTCCTGTGAATGAGATTCGTCCATCTGAGCGATTAAACGGGGATGTTGGAGTTATACTGCTCGGCTGTAATTCTCTTTTTAATTGTGAGGAAAATATCTTGTAATTGCTTCAACCTCCCGCCAAAAACCATGTTGATAAAGCAGCACCTCCATTAACCGGTGAATGCATTAAACCTCTTTCTGCGTCCACCGCGACAGGAACCTGTCCCTGCAGCTCAGCGCTCAACGTCCACTTTCTTTACTGCGCAGCTGAAGACAGAAGTATGTCGGGAGCGCTCCGTTCCCTTTTGTTAAGCGTGACCGATCGCCCGCTGTGACTGCTTCAGCGGAGGCTGATGATTTCACTCTGCTGCCAAGTGCATTACGGGAACAAACACTCGACGTTCAGCGAGGAAGGAAACGCTAAACTCAAGACATTCGTCTTTCAGCTGCGTCCCATCACGTCCCCGCCAGCGCAGCGCGTTACACACATTAGCACAGGCTAACGACGACGGGCCTCTCACACCCCGCTGGTGATGAATGTTCCCGTTAGCAAGTGAGGGATGAGATGATCGCCCAGGGAGGAGCGACAGGGAGGGAGGGAGGGAGGGAGGGAGGGGGAGGGGGGGTTCACAGCTGATCACTCTCTGATCACTCAGAGAGGCGTGGGGGCGAATACAGAGAGGAGGACAGAGTTCTGAGTGGGCAAAGAAAGACAAAAACACATCATGTGGCGGTATGAACTCAGCATTGACACGATTAAAGGTTCTGTCTCTGAGGGGAGGCGCGAATCAGAGGCAGAAGAGGATGTTCATCCCTCAGAGGAAGACGTTGTGACCGCTTTAATGTGGAGGATCAAAAACACTTGAAGGACGTCCAGCCGTCCCGGAGCTGAACCCAACACGATGTAAATGCATTTCGTGACGAGAGTCTCGCGTACAGACGCAGCATCGGGGACATGTTAGCGTTAGCAGTTAGCCAACGGTACTTTGATGTTTGATGCTGACGGTACAGTTAAGCTGAGCTAACCAGTCAGCAGCCGCCTTTTACATCCAATAACATGATGAGTGTCGAAGCTCTGCAGCAGCTTTAAATCATTTTACTGGTTTTACTCATTTACTTATTAACTCTAAGAGGCTAATAAGATCCTCTGTCCATGAAGAAGGCAGCGGTAGAGAAGTTAACCCCGCCTCTTGCTGGATTTGATTGGCTGCCCCGGGTCTAGTGTGACATTGACGAGCGTTGCGACCAATTGGTAACCTCCGGTGAAGCCAAAGCGAATGTTTCTTAAAAGCTGCATTCTCTCTAGTGGCCACCAGGGGGCGACTCCTCTGGTTGTATAGAAGTCTATAAAAAATGACTCTACTTCTCTCTTGATTTATTCCCTCAGTAAACATTGTAAACATGAGTTTATGTCTCAATCTCTAGTTTCAAGTCTTCTTCAATACAGCATGATGTTCATTTAGTACATGATGGTCCATTTAGAGTCACACAGACCATAAAGCAGGGGATGCTTTAGGGCGGGGCTACAGGCTGATTGACAGGTCTCTGCCGCTAACAGAGCTGCTACATGCTGCTAATGCACTGGTACTATAACATGTGTTCTAGTCTCTGTAAGCTGCACTGTGTGCTGGTCATACTCCCCCAGACTTTACATGTCCTGCAGCTCTTCAACACAAAACTGAAACCAGCTTTTCTTTTGCCTTCAGAAAGCAGAATTTGTGTCCGAGTTCCTGAAAAATGTCCGAGAGTGTCTTTGGTCATTCAAGCTCCAGTTTCTCGTTACCGTGAGGCCTGAAGGCGTGAAGGCACAGTGCATGATGGGGGATTCGTGGCTGAGTATAGAGAGCATGATTGGCTTTCTGACTGGTGAGCGACGGCAGGAGGTGAAGAGGGAGGAGAGCCAGTTCAATCTGAGGGATGGATGGAGCGATGGGACACGGAGAGAATGACGGGAGGCCTTTTAGCATTTTAAATGTGCAACCGAACGGCCAGCGTTCACTCGGGGATTCAGACCTGAGAAAGTCTCACGTTTCTCATTAAGCAGAGGGATCTTCAGAGGGTTTGAACCCATCAGGACATAATGGGCTGCAGAGAGAGGGATCTGGTATCAGTGCCATCTCGAGCCATTCGTTTCATAAAGTTGTGTCCCAGTTGTCGGCGATAACTCTTCGGGGTTTAATATCTCTCTGACTGAAGCGTCGACGGGACATTCTTCACTGTGCTGACTGCTGAAATTCTATTCAGTGCTATCGAATGTTATCCTCCTTTGACTCGTCCTCATTATCTTCCTCTTGCCAAATGCGGTTCTCGTCCTCCGCCTGTACGTTCTTCTCTCTGCTGTGTGATGACAGTTTCCTTTCATCTCTGGCATGCAGGGAACTACATATCCACAAAGTATTTAATGAATAGATTTGGTTTTCATTCAATTTACTTGATGTCAATGTTTTACTTTTGTGATGCAAAGACGGTTTCTTTTCACTTCATCTCCTTCCTTACAGCGTCTTCTCTTCTGCTCTTCTCATTTCTTTCTGTCTTCTCCTCTCCACTTCCTGTCTTGCTCTTGTCTCTTGTCATCTTGATTTTTCTCCGTCTCTTTCTGTCTCTTATTTCTCACTCTTTCTGTTTCACCCTGTCCAGATGGAGGTCCTTGTTGCATGTTCCTTCATCAGCCTAGTGGTCCATGTGGATCACAGCGGTCCAATGAATTCCTTTAGAAATCACTTAGGTTATGCTTTCATGCCCTGTTGAGTACATGTATATGTATTTGTATATGAGTACATGCATTTGCATAATGAGGTCATATTTCATTGATTCAGTTCTGTGTTTTCAACACGATCACTTTGTCCTCTTTTGCTCAGTTCCTCTCTCGGCTCCTAAGAACCTGCGCGTATCGGAGGAATGGTACAACCGCTTCAGGATCAGCTGGGACGTTCCGCCTTCACCCACCATGGGCTACAGGGTCGTCTACCAGCCCGTGTCTGGTAACGTGCACACGCAAGCTGGGCCGGTCCAGTTGACCTGGTTCACCAGATCCCACACCAGATCCCACCGAGGACTTCAAAGCTACCATGAGGAACTTCCATGTAGTGTTGCTTCTGTTGGTCCCTGTGGACTAAAGCGGTCGTGTCTCTGAGCACCAGAGTCTCTTTAGAGAACCTGGTTCATAGAGGATCAGGACTACACTGAGACTGGTTCATAGAGGATCAGGACTACACTGAGACTGGTTCATAGAGGATCAGGACTACACTGAGACTGGTTCATAGAGGATCAGGACTACACTGAGACTGGTTCATATAGAGGATCAGGACTACACTGAGACTGGTTCATATAGAGGATCAGGACTACACTGAGACTGGTTCATAGAGGATCAGGACTACACTGAGACTGGTTCTTATAGAGGATCAGGACTACACTGAGACTGGTTCATAGAGGATCAGGACTAGACTGAGACTGGTTCATATAGAGGATCAGGACTACACTGAGACTGGTTCATATGGAGGATCAGAACTACACTGAGACTGGTTCATATAGAGGATCAGGACTACACTGAGACTGGTTCATATAGAGGATCAGGACTACACTGAGACTGGTTCATATAGAGGATCAGGACTACACTGAGACTGGTTCATATAGAGGATCAGGACTACACTGAGACTGGTTCTTATAGAGGATCAGGACTAGACTGAGACTGGTTCATATAGAGGATCAGGACTACACTGAGACTGGTTCATAGAGGATCAGGACTACACTGAGACTGGTTCATATAGAGGATCAGGACTACACTGAGACTGGTTCATATAGAGGATCAGGACTACACTGAGACTGGTTCATATAGAGGATCAGGACTACACTGAGACTGGTTCATATAGAGGATCAGGACTACACTGAGACTGGTTCATAGAGGATCAGGACTACACTGAGACTGGTTCATAGAGGATCAGGACTACACTGAGACTGGTTCATAGAGGATCAGGACTACACTGAGACTGGTTCATAGAGGATCAGGACTACACTGAGACTGGTTCATAGAGGATCAGGACTACACTGAGACTGGTTCATAGAGGATCAGGACTACACTGAGACTGGTTCATATAGAGGATCAGGACTACACTGAGACTGGTTCATATAGAGGATCAGGACTACACTGAGACTGGTTCATATAGAGGATCAGGACTACACTGAGACTGGTTCATAGAGGATCAGGACTACACTGAGACTGGTTCATAGAGGATCAGGACTACACTGAGACTGGTTCATAGAGGATCAGGACTACACTGAGACTGGTTCATATAGAGGATCAGGACTACACTGAGACTGGTTCATATAGAGGATCAGGACTACACTGAGACTGGTTCATAGAGGATCAGGACTACACTGAGACTGGTTCTTATAGAGGATCAGGACTACACTGAGACTGGTTCATAGAGGATCAGGACTAGACTGAGACTGGTTCATATAGAGGATCAGGACTACACTGAGACTGGTTCATATGGAGGATCAGAACTACACTGAGACTGGTTCATATAGAGGATCAGGACTACACTGAGACTGGTTCATATAGAGGATCAGGACTACACTGAGACTGGTTCATATAGAGGATCAGGACTACACTGAGACTGGTTCATATAGAGGATCAGGACTACACTGAGACTGGTTCTTATAGAGGATCAGGACTAGACTGAGACTGGTTCATATAGAGGATCAGGACTACACTGAGACTGGTTCATAGAGGATCAGGACTACACTGAGACTGGTTCATATAGAGGATCAGGACTACACTGAGACTGGTTCATATAGAGGATCAGGACTACACTGAGACTGGTTCATATAGAGGATCAGGACTACACTGAGACTGGTTCATAGAGGATCAGGACTACACTGAGACTGGTTCATAGAGGATCAGGACTACACTGAGACTGGTTCATAGAGGATCAGGACTACACTGAGACTGGTTCATAGAGGATCAGGACTACACTGAGACTGGTTCATAGAGGATCAGGACTACACTGAGACTGGTTCATATAGAGGATCAGGACTACACTGAGACTGGTTCATATAGAGGATCAGGACTACACTGAGACTGGTTCATATAGAGGATCAGGACTACACTGAGACTGGTTCATATAGAGGATCAGGACTACACTGAGACTGGTTCATATAGAGGATCAGGACTACACTGAGACTGGTTCATATAGAGGATCAGGACTACACTGAGACTGGTTCATATAGAGGATCAGGACTACACTGAGACTGGTTCATATAGAGGATCAGGACTACACTGAGACTGGTTCATATAGAGGATCAGGACTACACTGAGACTGGTTCATAGAGGATCAGGACTACACTGAGACTGGTTCATATAGAGGATCAGGACTACACTGAGACTGGTTCATATAGAGGATCAGGACTACACTGAGACTGGTTCATAGAGGATCAGGACTACACTGAGACTGGTTCATAGAGGATCAGGACTACACTGAGACTGGTTCATAGAGGATCAGGACTACACTGAGACTGGTTCCTCATAGTAACTTTGAGGATATGAAGGGTTGACATGAAACACTTCCTGTTGGATTCTTGTTGCATTTGTTCTCCTGAGATTATGAACGTCTCCAACAAATATCACGGAAACACTCGAGCTGTAGTTTCTTTCTTGATATTTTGCTTTTAATTGCTGGAAGAATCGGAGCTGATGACTCGTACGGAGCAGCAGCTCATATCTGAACGTAGAAGCATCGTGTAACTCGTCTGATTCTTCTAAGCTTCACTAGAAGAGATACGAGCATGAAAAGCAAGTTGCAATCGCTGCATGTAGGAACACGAGAGATGTCACACAGCAGTTTTAATCATTCAATGATTGTAAATACTAATACATCACACTGCAGCAAACCAAACAGGAAGCGTATTCTCCTTCAGTTACATACGTCATGAATCTAAAAGAAGACACAGAAACATCTTCCCTGCAGATTCTCTCATGTTCCCCTTCTTTTCCTCCTCTTCCTCGTTATCGTCCATCCTTCTCCTCCTCACTGGAATTGAAGATAATGATCGTCTCTGACCCCCCCCCCACAGCTCCAGGACCAGCGCTGGAGACCTTCGTGGGAGAAGACGTGAACACCATGCTGATCGTCAACCTGCTGAGCGGGACGGAGTACAGTGTGAGGGTCATCGCCTCCTACACCACCGGATCCAGTGAGGCTCTCTCAGGGAGGGCCAAGACCTGTAAGTACATATCGATATAGATTCATATATATTCATATATATATATCCACATCAAATAAAAGTCATTTCTTCAGTTACTTCCTACTCAAGTAACTTCACTGAATACTCTTCTTCTGTTACTCAAGTCGTTACTTTGAGTGCAGTCTTTGGCTCCTCCTCCTCCTCTGGGCATCACATCCACTCTGCGTCTCTTCGTTGTTGTGTGTGTGGCCCAGCTGCTGGATGACATCATCGCTCTTCACCAGTCAGACTCTTGAGTGGTTAATTCCTTGATTCCCAGCGGACGCTCTTGGCAGCATCTAATTGCAGGATACAGACGTGACAGAGTTTCCAGCTGCTGCCTTGCTAGTGCCAGAGTGCTTCTTTATCTCTCTTCTCCTGCTAAGAACGGAACGTGGTTTACAGGGATGGAGGTATTGATTATGTCGTGTTTTCATCGGCATAGTCGCAGTTAGTCCTGGTAAACTGTACATCACCACGCTGTTGTTCCTTAAAGATGTACTACCGCGCTATGAACCGAACATCGACAGACTGTTCTGTGATTTAATTGCAATAAACAGACAGAAAAAGATGCAGAAATACCAACATGATACATCGTTATGAAGATGTGTAAAAAAGTCTGAATTCACGCTTCGTCAGCTCCGCAAGACGACAAGCAAACGACTTTAAAAAGCTTGTTTTCTGAAAGGACTTTGGATTGATTAGTGCTAAGCTAAGCTAACAATGGAGCTGCTCCATCAACACTCAAACTGACGATGTCTACACATAGACACACCACAGTGTTCCATTCATGTGTTGCTGGAGTAATATTTCAACACGCAAATCACGCAAATTCTTTGTCGGCATGTACGACACAGAATTACTTTTATTTTTTACGATGTAAAACTAAATATGGTGAAGGGGAGCGTTCAGAATCTAATAATCTGTATTGTTGCGCAATGATAGTTTGTAATAATTCCACTACATTGAGAGTATCTGTCTCTCTCTTTTTTAATAAAAAAGTGCGTGTGCGTGTGTGCGTGTGTGCGTGCGTGCGTGCGTGCGTGCGTGTGTGCGCGTGCGTGTGCGTGCGTGTGTGTGCGTGCGTGCGTGCGTGTGCATGTGTGTGTGCGTGCGTGTGTGCGTGCGTGCGTGCGTGTGCATGTGTGTGTGCGCGTGTGTGCGTGTGTGTGTGCGTGCGTGTGCGCGTGCGCGTGCGTGCGCGTGCGCGCGTGCGTGTGCGTGTGTGCCTGGAAGTGGTTCTTCCAGTTATGATAAGAGCATACTGTACATTCTGTCCATTACTGCGTGAGAGCTGCTGTCACATGCAGGCTGTGCCGTGTCGTCCTCCTGCAGTGTATCTGGGGGTGACCGGCCTGAACGCGTACCAGGTGAAGATGAACAGCATCTGCGCCCAGTGGCAGCCGCACCGACACGCCAGCAGCTACAGAGTGCTCATGGAGTCTCTGCTCAGTGAGTACACTCCCTCCCAGCATCCACCCACACGGTGTTCAGCTGCGCAGCGTTCCATCTGCAGCACATCTTCAGCTAAATATGCACAAACCCGTTTTTCAATGTTTTAATTGTAAAACTACTGTGGAGCTAGAAACGTGTGAACGTGCCCTGTGTAAAACAAAGAGCTCCGTTTTCCACTTAGAAATACATCGAACAACTCGTGAGCACATTTACATTTTGTCAGTTTGACAGCAAACAGTTTGGACCACTCCTGCATCGAGGTTGCAGACAGCGTGTATGCAGCCTCTCTGCGGACCAGAACCCCTTCTGATGCCTCCAACCTGCACTAACTGGACCTTCTGTCTTCAGTGGACACGCAGGAACTAAACTAGCATTCATTTTCTAAATGATGAAGACGGTTCCTTTAAGAAACCCCGTCTTGTTGCTGTGATGCTCTGGCTGCATGTCTGAGAAGAAGGGGAGAAAGATGCAGATCCATGCATACATTCACTGGCTCTCTGGTTGATTTCATACCGAGGCGTGACAGTGGGACGCATGCATGCGGCTGTGGTTCTTCCCATCCACCTCCTACGCTGCATGTGTGTGCTGGTGGGAGTTTGGGGGGGTTTCCCTCGTGCGCTGATCAGTGGGAGTTTCAGGATGCAGCGTAGGGAGAGTGTCCCCTCTGACTCTACGCAGCCTCAGACGACAAAGACGTTGTTGCGTCTCATCAGAGCTCAGAGGTCGAGCGGAGCGGTCCGACACCGAGCCGAGGAGCCGGGGAAAGAAGACCAGAGGCCGGTGTTAGCGCTGCCAAGTGTGTCTGTTCTGACAGCTGAGCCTCAAAGACAACAGAAGAAGAAGAATCCTTCATCATCAAGGATTCTCATAGAAACAACAACAACAACAACAAAACAAAGGGCTTCTGTTTGAAGTCCATTGTGTGTGTGTGGGACTGAAGATGGCTGCTGTCTCCACGAGACGCCGGTGATGTCAATGAAAGTCAAGAGTTTCTAAATGTGTCGTTGACCTCTGACCTCTCCGGGGAAGACGCTCGCTGCGTCTCACTGCTGGAGGAATTTCACACAAACACGTCTGTGTTCAGGCTGGTCGCATCCAGCGTCCGTAGCGAACAATGATGCGCCGTAATTCGTAGGTATCCCTCAAAAGTATTGTGTATATTATAGTGTATATATATATATATATATATATATATATATATATATGTATATGTTATTGTTATCCACGTAATCATACAAAGCCGACTCGGGGTGGACGGGGATTTTGATGGTTCTAACAAACAGTAACCCTTCAGCCAGGAGGTCGCTGTTCGTTCCCCGTCAACAAGAAGTCAGCATTGATTTATGTCACGTAACTTCAATTACGACACTTCTGCAGTTATTTCAACCCAAACCAACATCTCTTCCTGAAACGAACAAAGTCGTTTTGTTGCCTCAACCTAACTGAGTTGTTTCCTGTGAAGATGGAAGTTTATTTTGAAAAGACTGATCGATGTAACGAGCAGAAATTGACACGAGTTGCTGGACTTTCGTGGGAAAATAACAATAAAGATATACGAACAGTCGTGTTTAAAAAGAATGACCACTGTCAGATGATCAGAACGATCGTGGAAAAACTCAAAACATACAACTTATTGTCTAATATATGAAACTACAGACACATATCTCACTTTAAAGGTCTCGTGCGTGGGAGTTGGCGACATCTGGTGGTGAGGATTCAGAATGCAACTAACTGCAACTTCTCCCAGAGAACTTGAACTTAGAAAATGTAGATTTAAACGGCTCATTCTTATCTAACCAAATCACAAAACTCTCATTTACAGGTCAATAAACACTAAAGAAAACATTTACATTGTTAACTCCGTCAGAAGTGACAAACAAACAAACAAACAAACAAACAGCACACTTCATTCTCCTCCTCTGATCTCCGGCTCATCCTCTGGACTTAATGTGTCAGCTGATGATGAGTTGACCTTTTATTAAATATCAGATATCAGTCAGTGTTGACCACCTCTGATATGAGGCAACAGAAACAAAACTGACTGTAAATCCTGCAGTTATATTTTCTTTTGGTTAAAAAAAACAAAAAACTGATTTTACTGCATAAACCTGGAAGAGACGTACTTCCCCCTAATTTTGCCGACACCTTCTAATTGGTGAAACTTGACACGAGACTTTTGTGGTTGGATGGAGATTTTGTTTTGGTGCCCTGTGATGCCTGTCAAAGCTTCATTTTTGAACTGTGAGAGGAAACGTGAATACTTTTAGTTCGCGACACTTTTGAATCCACAAAGTTCCTGATCTACAGCGTTCAATACGAGAGTCCTCATTGTTCTTTGTCGCTAGAATCCAAAATACAGTCCTGCGATGCGCCGCGCGGAGCGGCTTCCTCCTACGTTACACTTAAATACCGGATGCCGACGGGAAGATTACAGTCTGTCACACTTCAAATGACCTCCAGACTCTTCATTGAAACCTTTCTGGAATAACTTCGATGCGCTCGTCTCCTGCTTCAGCTGTCAGAAAAGACTCTGAGCCGAAGTCACTCTCATGGAACAGCCTTGCAATTATTGAATTCACTCTTCTGGGTTCTGATTCACAGAAATATTTGAGTGTTTTCCCCGTTTGTTTGAAACCGATAAACACCAAATCAAACATCAAACAGCAGACGGCAGACGGCAGACGGCGTGGCCTCCCATTCCATCCACCGGCGTTCAGCCGCCGCCTCCGAAGGGGAGATTGACTTTTAATGCAGCCGCCGGCCACCACATGGGATCCGGTAATGGCCGTGATTCATCACCGCCAGGCCTCCAGCGGACAGCGCCGCCGGCACAGAACAGGAGAAGCCTTATTGCGGCGTGTTGCTGCAGGCAGCTCAGGGATCGTTATCTCCACACATAATGGAGCTCGATGAGGATTTATGTTCGCACAGCTGCGAAATCAACGAGCAGAGGAAAGCGTGTCGGCTGCAGGAGAGTAAAGAGAGAAATGATGGGTGATAAAAAATCAATAAAGATTAAAGAAGAGTTCCTCCTGTCGGACAGAAGAGTTGTTTTATGCAAATGAACAGAGATCGACTCTGTGAAGGAAACATTTAGGTCTGAACTTACTTTACAGATTAGAGAATCATGATATCAATAATCTCATGTGATTAACATCTGTATGTGAGGGAATCAAAGATCAAAACATCTTTAATATCGACCGACTTCCTTCGTGAGCTCCACGGATCAGAGATCGTCAAACACCGTCTGTCAATTTAGCTGTTTTTATATTAACGTTCACAGTGTTGTTGCACAGATTATTGTGTTAAGACAACGCTGACTCCAAATTTGAAAATATGTTATTTTGTACCAAAATGAAATGTGAGCGCTTCCTCTGGATGTTTATACAAATTTTAAAAATCCGAATAAATGGTGAAGTGAAGTAATGTCTCACCGGCTGGATTTGTGGAAGTGTTTTTTTGGGGGGGGTCGTTTCAGACGGTTTGTCCGGAGGGATGCCACATGTTGGAGATAATGTCGGTTTCTGGAAGCAAACCTCTGGCGTATATTTTAGCTTTTCTTCATTATTTTTTTCAGCTCTCAGCGTTTAATTAAACGACGGCTGTTTCGCTGTGACAGACATTCGAATGCCGACACCAGAGTGGACGTGTGAATGCTCACCGGTTGTACTTGCTGCAGCAGTGAACCTGACTTCATGCGTTCTGCGTCTGAAATCAAAAGCTTTTAGTTGTGAAGCTGCAGCATCTGAATCGGCTGTAAACCTCAGCGACGGCCTCGGGAGTCGTGCTGCAGCTCTTTCACTCGTTCACATGTTCCACCTGCTCCCGGTGATGAAGCACAAAGTGTGGAAACGTTTTGTGCTTTCAATGTATTTGACAGGTTGCCAGTAGACGCCGACTCCAGCCGGCGTGGAGTCAGCGCACAAACACGCCGTGATGATTTCACCAATCAGCGTCATTTATTTCTGACTGTGAAAAGTTTCATTTTATTCAGTTTCATTTGGGCAGAAACACAAACTGAGCTGCTGACAAACAAACAGACAAACAGCCTCAGGGACGCTTGGAACACTTTAGAAGAGCAACGAACACAAGTGAGCGAGTCAGTAACGTATAATAATATGGTTCTGTATGTAAAGATCATCGTCATCATGTAGAATGTACAGCGGGATTCAAACCGTCCTCAGAGGGAGACCTCACTGACCACTGCCTGAAAAACATGATATAAAACACCAGACTCCATGAAAAAACAAGTCAAGCTCGACGGAGAGAAATGAAACTCACCAAACCCCGTGTTGGTGACACTTTCTGCTGCTGACAACAATCACCGACTCTGGTTTTGTCAAAATAAACCCGTCATCCCTCAGACTAGATGTGAAAATATCCTTTTATTCATTTCCCAGCAGCCTCTCTGGCGTCTGATCTCCCGATGTCTTCTCACCCAACGCGGTGATTTCAGGGTTTAACTCAGTTGGTGATTGTTGGTAAAAGTGGAAAGGTGAGTTTTATTTAGTTTCTGTCGAGTTTTCATGAAGTGTGTTTTACGTCACAGTGAAGTCTGTGTTTCTGTG
>CM051706.1:1601329-1618829 GCA_028022725.1 Lycodopsis pacificus | reverse complement strand
CAGTGACGACGCCCGGACCGAGTTCAAGCTGAACTCGTACAGCGACAAGGAGCGACTGCTGGACGCCATCAACAGGATCGCCTACAAGGGAGGGAACACCAAGACGGGTGAGCCGCCAGCAGCGCCGTCGCCACGGGAACCGCTGCTGAGGTTTTACACCCGCGGCTTGAGTTTGTTATCGCAGCGTGGGAGAGGGAAGATCCAAGAACAGACACACACACACACACACACACACACACACACACTCACACTCACACATATACATACATACATACACACACACACACACACACACACACACATACACACACATATACATACATACACTCACACACACACAGTTTCTTTTAACCGTCGTCAATACTTATTGAGCAGCAGGCAAACACACTCAGGAAATTAAATCAGTGTCTTCATGCTCACATTCACGTAAAACAAATAAGGAGTTTGAAGCCAAGAGTCTCTTCCCCACTGCCCCCACCGCTCCCACCGCTCCCACCGCTCCCACCGCTCCCACCGCTCCCACCGCTCCCACTGCTCCCACCGCTCCCACCGCTCCCACCGCTCCCACCGCTCCCACTGCTCCCAGTGTTAAAACAGGACGTCCCAGTATCTGCCGCTCCTCACACACATCGTGCAACATCGTGCAGCAACATCGTGCAGAATGATTTTGAATGGTCCGTCTGTCCGATCAGGTCGAGCCATCCAGCACGTGAAGGAGAACATCTTCACGGCAGAGGGCGGAGTCAGGAGGGGGATCCCCAACGTGCTGGTGGTGCTCACCGACGGCCGATCGCAGGACGACGTCAACAAGGTGTCCAAGGAGATGCAGATGGAAGGTGAGAGCGGCCGTGTTTGTGTTCCTCTGAGATCCGCTTCAGATTTCAGGTTCCACACCTTCGTTTACGACACAAAGGTCCCGAACACTGTGGAGTCTGTTTCTCACATTTGAATTCAATAAAAAGAACATTTCATAAGAGCAGGAAGTGACCGACAGAAGCTCACGTAAAGTACATGATGTCTTCTGGACGCCGTCCTCGTCCTCGTCCTGAACATCCTCTCTCTCTTCCTGTGAAGGGTACATCGTTCCTAAACATCCTCTCTCTCTTCCTGTGAAGGGTACATCGTTCCTAAACATCCTCTCTCTCTTCCTGTGAAGGGTACATCGTTCCTAAACATCCTCTCTCTCCTCCTGTGAAGGGTACATCGTGTTCGCCATCGGCTTCGCTGACGCCGACTACGGGGAGCTGGTGAGCATCGCCAGCAAACCCAGCGACAGACACGTGTTCTTCGTGGACGACCTGGACGCCTTCACGAAGATCGAGGAGAAGCTGGTGACCTTTGTGTGCGAGGCCGCCACCGCCAGTGAGTAACCGCACGCTCGGCACGCGGGCAGAGAGCTCGGCCTTCTCCTGGAGCTAACGCAGCGTTTGTTGTCTTCCCCAGCGTGTCCGTCCGTACCGATGAGCGGCAGCACGACTCCAGGTAACACCTCACGCTTATCCACGTAACAGTACATCAAGCCGCGTGTACAAGTACCTGGAATACCCTGAGGATGTGCAACACCTTCAGAAGACCCTCGCACTGTAATGGTGGTACTACCATTACATGTGTATTTACACTTTTAGATATTATTGTTTATTATATTCTCGTAGAAACCCCAAAAACCACGTATGAACCTGGAAATGAGCATAAAACGTCCCCGTCTCTTTGGGACATTTAGGTTTTCGTCCTTAACAGTAAGAAGCAGAGTACAATCAAAGGAATGGTGAGAAATAAACATCACGCTCAGCTTCTTACTGTTCAACTGTCCTCTCAACATTCATACGATGCCCCCCCCCAGGCTTCCGTATGATGGAGCTGTTCGGTCTGGTGGAGAACCGGTACGGCAGCGTCGCCGGTGTTTCCATGGTACCCGGCACCTTCAACACCTTCCCCTGCTTCCACCTGCACAGCGACGCTTTCCTGGTACAGCCCACCAGGTACCCCCCCCCCCGCACGAAGGCGTTATGAATGAAAGCTCTGATACCTCCAGCTGAGGACTCGTAGTACATAGAGGTCATATACCAGAAGTGTTCACCTGGGTGTGTGTCCCCCCCCCCCCCGTCTCACAGGTACGTCCACCCTGAAGGGCTGCCCTCCGACTACACCATCACGCTGCTGTTCAGGCTGCTGCCCGACACGCCGGAGGAGCCCTTCGCCCTCTGGGAGGTCCTGGACAAGAACAACGAGCCGCTGGTGGGGGTCATCCTGGACAGTGAGTCTGGGATAATGACAATAATTATAATAACTTTATATTCATATATTTATATACATATATCTGTATATATGAAGCACCTTTAAAAACAGAGTTGTGCCTTTGACGGACAAAGCAGTAAAACAACAGAGAGTTCATTGTGAGTTAAACCCGGATGAAACTACAATAAAACAATCAATACAAATAAGAATAAATGTAATAAATTAAATACAAATAAATAAATAAAGTTAAATAAATAAAATCAAATAATTTTGTAAAATCAATAATAAAATAAAGCAGTAAAGCCACAACATCATGTAAAAATAGATTAAATATATTTATGAATAAATATAGATTCAGGATTTTGTAACTGGCTCAGTGTCATGAGTGATCCGTGTGTGTGCGTGTGTGTGTGCGTGTGCGTGCGTGCGTGTGTGTGTGCGTGTGCGTGTGTGTGTGTGTGTCTCTTCCTGCAGACGGAGGAAAGACTCTGACGTTCTTCAACAACGACTACAAAGGAGAGTTCCAGACGGTGACCTTCGAAGGGCCAGAGATCAAAAAGCTCTTCTACGGCAGCTTCCATAAGGTCAGAGTCGCTCCGGTCCTCATTTACACGCCGGGCTGCACTCGGACTGACCGGGTTGAGTCTGATGTAAAGTCTGATTCTGCAGTCAGTTCTGTCTGCTCGCTGTCAGCACAGCTTATCCTGCTTACCTTCTCACCTTTTGTTCTGCTCGCTGTGTGTGTGTGTGTGTGTGTGTGTGTGTGTGTGTGTGTGTGTGTCGTGCATCATGTCTGTATTGTTTTGCAGATTAAAATTATTTTCCTGTGAAAACAAATTTACAATTTACTGAATTATTAGACTTATTTTGAAATAGTTTTCAATGCATTTCTGTCATCATCTATTTAACGGTCAGACTTTATTACGACACAGATGAAAACAAACTATCAGCAGGCAGCTGAACTCAAATGTCAAACGCTTCATGGAAGAGTTGGGAACAAATCCGTCGTCGATAGTCGTCTGTGAGGTTCCGTCTCATCTGTTGAGCTTTTTGTTCGTTAATGTTCGTCTGCTCCGTCCTTCTACACGTGTTTGTTTGTTTGTTTGTTTGTTTGTTTGTTTGTTTGTTTGTTTGTTTGTTTGTTTGTTTGTTTGTTTGTCATTTTAAAGTGCAACATCGACCTGTTCAGTCTGAATCTGAGACTTCTAAACGATGTTTGTGTCAGATGTGTATCCAGTACAGTAGAGTCCAGTACAGTAGAGTACAGTAGAGTCCAGTAGAGTACAGTGCAGTAGAGTACAGTAGAGTACAGTGCAGTAGAGTATAGTAGAGTACAGTGCAGTAGAGTACAGTAGAGTATAGTACAGTAGAGTATAGTAGAGTACAGTGCAGTAGAGTACAGTAGAGTGCAGTACAGTAGAGTATAGTAGAGTACAGTGCAGTACAGTAGAGTAGAGTACAGTAGAGTAGAGTACAGTAGAGTATAGTATAGTACAGTAGAGTATAGTACAGTGCAGTAGAGTAGAGTACAGTAGAGTATAGTAGAGTACAGTAGAGTATAGTATAGTACAGTAGAGTAGAGTACAGTACAGTGCAGTAGAGTACAGTAGAGTAGAGTACAGTGCAGTATAGTAGAGTACAGTAGAGTACAGTGCAGTACAGTAGAGTAGAGTACAGTAGAGTAGAGTACAGTAGAGTAGAGTAGAGTAGAGTCCAGTAGAGTCCAGTAGAGTGGACTGTGAGCCTCTACAGCTCCACACAGGAAGAGGGCGCTGTTCTCCCACCAGCTCTGCCGTCAGCAGCAAAAAGACACAGAGCTGACATCTGCATCACTGACGTAGGAAAGATAAGAAGAGGAGGAGGAGGAGGAGGAGAGCTTTTTATTTATAGCTGTTATTTAGTTTAAAGCATTGTGTGCAGCATTCCTTGTATGAAAGATGACTCAGCTCTTAACTAGACCATGGTCAGTAATCCCAGAACGTGCAGGGTTTCTCCACAAGAGAACCTGAAACGTACCCTGAGAGGTTGGACCACCAGGGGGCGCTGCAGATGCAAAAACAAGCACGACACGAAGCAGACGGTGTGTCAGTAACTGTACTGTGTATATCCGACCAATGCAAAACTCACAGGATATGTTTCATGCTGATGATGTTGAGCTATTCTGGAATCAGTCAATAGGGGGCGCCACCGCTTCAGCTCATGTGCACGGGTTCAAATATGGTGCTCAACCAGCGAACGTCTGTCCAAACGTCACCCGACACGCCGGATCTCTGACTCAGCGGTGAAACATGTGTGTTTGTTCTGAGTTCTGCTTCAGACTGAATGAAGCGGATGAAATGACTGTGACGCCTGAGAGCAGCTCTGCTGAACCCGTCGTGGCCGCTTGTGGCTTTATTCTTGTTCTTTGAATCTTTCTCTTATTTCATCAAGTGTTTTATTTTCCGTCTTATTTCATTCTTTCTCTGTTCCCCCGGTTGTGAAGCACACTGCTGCTGTGTTTGTTATTGTTATTATATAATAAGATAAGATTATCCCTCGTTATATTAAAACAAGACATCATCCGTTGCACATGTGACATATGCAGTATCCGTGTCACACGGTAGTCTGCGTTGATATTTATATTGCACATTATTCTTTATGTTGTCATCTTTGGTGTGTGCATGTTGTTGTGCATATAAGATGCTCAGCACTGAACGTGTGGGTTTGTTTCCTCTCACGCAGCTTCACATCGCCATCAGCAAGACGAGCGCCAAGGTGGTGATCGACTGCAGCGCCGCGGCCGAGAAAAGCATCAACGCGGCGGGGAACATCACCATCGACGGACTGGAGGTCCTGGGCAGGATGGTCCGGTCCAGAGGCAACAAGGACAACTCGGCGCCGGTGAGGACGACGCACACACACACACACACACACACGCACACACACACGCACACACGCACGCACACACACACGCACACACGCACGCACACACGCACACACGCGCACACACACACACACACACACGCACACGCACACACACACACGCACACACACACACACCTACACGCACACGCACACACACACACACGCACACACGCACGCACACACGCACACACACACACACACACACCTACACACACACGCACACACACACACACACGCACACACGCGCACACGCACACACACACACGCACACACACACACACCTACACACACACGCACACACACGCACACACGCACACACCTACACACACACGCACACACACACACACACACGCACACACACACACACCTACACACACACGCACTCACACACACACGGACACACACACACACCTACACACACACGCACACACACACACCTCTACACACACACGCACACATGCACACACACGCACACACACACACACACACACACAGGAGAAGAGGTCCTGCTTACAGCTGCACAGCAGTCATTTAAATACGAACAAACAGCAGCTGATGGAGGAACCAGCGCAGAGCCGCTTACAAGTCTCTGCAAGTGGACTTTTAAAGTGGAATGAACCCAAGAGGAGCAGAAAGGCCATCAGCTTGTATCGATTTCATCAGCTAGAAAGATCCATAAACTAATGAGGAATACGAGAGAAACCTCCCTCCTTCTGATTGGCCAATCTGACTTCTTCTTTGCCACATTAGTGACCGCAGCAAGAGAACCGTTTTGATCTTACGCTGCATCGTTTCAGCCGTATGACTTTATTTCATCGAAGCCGAGCGGCTTAATGAACGCAAACAAATCAATTCCCATCCTCTCCTCCAGGAATAGCAGCGCGGCCCACGTTGGCGTCTGATTGGTTCGATCTCGTCTTTGAAGAGAAAAACCCTCGACATCGAGCGAGCGCAACAATTCCACTTGCGTGTCACATCATCTGCGTCACAGTTGTGTGAGTGACCCCAAAGAACACACACACTGATCAAGAGGCCGTTATCTCAGCTGCTAACCGGTTCTTCTTGTCGATCGAGCTCGTTGCACGAACGTTAACGAGGCGGCCTCGCAATGCATCATGGTCCGTTGGACCTGCAGGAAGCAGAATGCAGCTGCTCGTCACCAACACTCGGCCTGCAGGAGCGGCTGGATGTTGCTCCTCTCGTTTGGTTCTTTGAATATATTTAAAGGTGAATCCTATAATCTCCCACTGTGCTTGAACGCCCCGTGAATCACCAGATTTCACCACGCCTAATCAGACAAGACTGAAAACACAGATCGTTGTAGAGAACAGGTTCAAAGGGAAGATGTGAAACTGAGGTTTGCTGTTTGTTTGGGAGGGAACGATGATTAAAAGTCTTATTTGCGCGACACTGAACCACCTCGGTGGTCTGTAGCTGCTGCAGAGATCATGAAGCCGTGTGAGATAGAAGCATGCCCTCACATGCTCGTCTCAACTCACCCGTTGGTTTGTTTCAGACACTTAAAGGTGAACAGATTGTGTCGTCTCAGCTCTTTGAGTCAGCTATGAGTGCTTCTTGTGATTTTTGTTTCTGTTTTATTTTCATGACGTGACTGAACTGTCAGCGGGACGTTGAATGCATCCAGTCCTCTAAAGTTCCGATATTTTGTTGGTTTTGTGAATGAAGTTTGTGTTTCTCCTCTTCTGCAGTTCCAGCTCCAGATCTTTGACATCGTGTGCAGCACGTCGTGGGCCGGCAGAGACAAGTGCTGCGAGCTTCCTGGTCTGGTGAGGTCACTTCCTGTAAACCCTCTCCTCACGCCAGTCCACTCCCAGAACTCTTCAAGTAGAATACTATTTACAATGTGTGCACGAGCATCTTTACATTGTAGTGATGCTCTTTCAAAGGGTTTTTGTAAACCCGACAATATATATAAATATGTTTATTTATTTTTTTGAAATCTTAATTTAATCAGGCAGCCTCATTGAGATGGAGCAAAGTAAAGTTCTGCTGTGGACGTATTTAGACTCAGTTTAATTGAACGCTGTATTTCCCGTCTTGACGTCGCTGTCAGACAGACCTTCCTGAGGAGGAAGTGAAGCTGTTCTTCGTGCTTCAGAGACTCCAGACTCCATTCATACCGTGCATTTAGTCGCTTTATCTCTCAGGACACAGGAGTCGCTGGTCGACCGCTGCCTTCGTGGTACCGTGTGACTGGTGTTTTAAAGATGACGTTTGGATTCACTAAAGTCTCACAATAACACCAACGCACTAAGAGAAGGAGGCAGCGGTGGACCAGCAGCTCCTGTACACTCACTGTGTACTTTACCTTTCAGTCCAAGAACAACACACGTCTGAGTTATGAAGCTTTCATGAGTTCAGTGAGGTTGGTCTTCGTACTCGTAGCACACTTTGTCTGACATGACATGATCTTCAAAGATAATCTGGAAGTGGAAATTCAAACTCAAACCAAAAAAAAAAAGTCATATACCTATTTCCTGTTTCAGCGAGATTCATCAGATAATGAAATATTACACTGAGACCTGAAGTAAACAGCACCGTGACGATAACAGAGAGGAAGTTTCACTCCCGCTTTGCCTGCTTCATGTCATTCATCATTTCATTGCCATGTGTGTGTCTTTGTGTGTCTTTGTGTGTCCGTGTGTGTCCGTGTGTGTCTTTGTGTGTCTGTGCGTGTCTGTGCGTGTCCGTGTGTGTCTTTGCGTGTGTGTGTGTCTGTGTGTGTCTGTGCGTGTCTGTGCGTGTCTGTGTGTGTCTTCGTGTGTCTTTGCGTGTCTTCGTGTGTCTGTGCGTGTCTTCGTGTGTCTGTGCGTGTCTTTGTGTGTCTTTGCGTGTCTGTGCGTGTCTTCGTGTGTCTTTGCGTGTCTTCGTGTGTCTTTGCGTGTCTGTGCGTGTCTTTGTGTGTCTTTGCGTGTCTTCGTGTGTCTTTGCGTGTCTTCGTGTGTCTGTGCGTGTCTTCGTGTGTCTGTGCGTGTCTTCGTGTGTCTTTGCGTGTCTGTGCGTGTCTTTGCGTGTCTTCGTGTGTCTTTGCGTGTCTTCGTGTGTCTTTGCGTGTCTTCGTGTGTCTTCGTGTGTCTGTGCGTGTCTTTGTGTGTCTTTGCGTGTCTGTGCGTGTCTTTGTGTGTCTGTGCGTGTCTTCGTGTGTCTTCGTGTGTCTTCGCGTGTCTTCGTGTGTCTTTGCGTGTCTTCGTGTGTCTGTGCGTGTCTTTGTGTGTCTGTGCGTGTCTTCGTGTGTCTTTGCGTGTCCTCCTCATCATGCTGCGATCATCCAGAGGAAGGAGGCCGACTGCCCGGCTATGCCCAAAGCCTGCACCTGCACCCAGGACAGCAAAGGCCCCCCCGGCACTGCCGGACCACCGGTGAGCCGCGCACAACTACACAACTACACCACTACACCACTACACCACTACACAACTACACCACTACACCACTACACAACTCCACCACTACACCACTACACAACTACACCACTACACAACTACACCACTACACCACTACACCACTACACCACTACACAACTACACCACTACACCACTACACAACTACACCACTACACCACTACACAACTCCACAACTACACCACTACACAACTACACTACTACACCACTACACCACTACACAACTCCACAACTCCACCACTACACCACTACACCACTACACAACTCCACAACTCCACCACTACACCACTACACAACTACACCACTACACAACTACACCACTACACCACTCCACCACTACACCACTACACAACCCCACCACTACACCACTACACCACTACACAACCCCACCACTACACCACTACACCACTACACAACTACACCACTACACAACTACACCACTACACCACTACACCACTACACCACTACACAACTACACCACTACACCACTACACCACTACACAACCCCACCACTACACCACTACACCACTACACCACTACACAACTACACCACTACACCACTACACCACTCCACCACTACACCACTACACAACTACACCACTACACCACTACACCACTCCACCACTACACCACTACACAACTACACCACTACACCACTACACCACTACACAACCCCACCACTACACCACTACACCACTACACAACTACACCACTACACCACTACACCACTCCACCACTACACCACTACACAACTACACCACTACACCACTACACCACTCCACCACTACACCACTACACAACTACACCGAACACTCAGTCAGAAGACTTGGCTTCACTGCGTTGGTGTTTGCCGCTCATTGCCCGTGTGTTCTTTCACTTTCACAGCAACATGTGTGTCCTGCTCAATGGACTAGAAGTAGATGGAACTCGTGTCTTTAGTGCAGAATAACAGTTATGATGCCAGAAATCAAGTTGTATTTCTTTAATCATTTATTTTACAACAGTTGGAAAACAGTGGAATCTAAATGTGTGTCCTGTAGTTTCAGAGCTTTAGTCACATGACTGTTAATCCGAGTGCATCGTGGCGTTTGAAGAGCAAATAGTTTCATGTTTTAAACAGAATTACTGCAAAACGGTTTATTTTTTGCCAATTTTTTGAATGAGACACGTAGAATGAAGTGATTTTGACAATTTTGAACTTCAATTAGCTTGTGCTCTTTCTGATGGACACGTGATGTGTTGAAGGACCGTCGGAAAGGAAAGAATCCGGCGGTAAAGTGTGTTGTTACAGTCTCTGGTCTGATAGATGGTGTAGGGACAGATGCTGTTCAAACCCGGCAGCAGGTTTTGGGGGTTCGGAGGGTTTCTCGTATCTCAGCTGGTTGGTCAACTTTGTGATTATCTGTACACACACACACACACACACACTGTGAATCTGAATGTGCTGACTGTGTAATCAACAGGGAGGCCCCGGGATCCGAGGAGCGCGAGGTAACCGTGGAGAGCCAGGCCCGGTGGTAAGTCGTGACTGTGATTGCATCGAGCTTGTTCTGAGAAAAGCCAGCGCTGTACAGACCGGAGGAGGAGGACTCGTTCTCTCCGTTATCTTGATGCTTTCAGAGGTCGTTAGCTGCCAAACCGATGTTTTGCACTCTGGACTTTTCTCCTTTTAACGTCTTAAGAGACATTTAGTTGTTTGCGTAAACGGATCTATATGAACTAGGTCAGGGGTCGGCAACCGTTTCTGTCCAAAGAGCCATTTTGTCCTATTTTCCATACAGCACACAGTAAGCCAGCATCGTTGGCAGTGAAAGCAAATGAAGACGTCCACGCAGAGTTAAACTCTCTATTTTCCTCCGTGACCGTTTAGCGAGGGCGGAGTCTGCAAATCATGATGAGCCACCTGCAGGGAAAGGCTCTGCACAGTGTGAGAGGATGTGACGCACATTCTAGTTGACTAAATACAAAACAGAAGAACACAGTGCACCCTGGGTAACAGCTGAGCCCGTCACCAACAGAAGAACACAGTGCACCCTGGGTAACAGCTGAGCCCGTCACCAACAGAAGAACACAGTGCACCCTGGGTAACAGCTGAGCCCGTTACAAACGGTGAAGTCCAAATCACATTTACATGTTAGACTTGATTGATCTGTTTCTCACAGATCCATCGTTTGGATCCATTGGTGGTTTGTCCCCATGTTCCGTCAGGATTAATAAATGCTCTGGACATGGAACGATTCAGAGGGTATACAGTCACGCCGACCCCCCAGGCCCTGTAGAACAAACACTGTGTTATTAAACAAAACACATTATTCATATGAGGATGAAGTTATTGTGCTTCGATAATCTGATCAAATATATTCAGGACTGACGATCCTTTTGATCTTCACATGTTTCTTTATGGTATGTACACCACAGAAGAGGTTTCAGAACATTTCTAAAGAAGATGGCCAGAGGAGGATGAATATGAACTTGTTGGCCTACATGTGTTCATTATCCTGAGCTGTCAAGAGATCAATGGCTTCTTAAATATGAGTCCAAATACAAGTTCAGAATGTGATGCACAAATCACTTCAAACGTCTTCCTTCAGATTCAGTTTGTGTCCAGAGAGCGAACAGCTGCATCGCATACATCATGACGCTCAAGACCATCGGTGGAATTGTTCCTTAATTATCTGTAAATACTTCCATTATCTGGAAACAGGATCGACTCGATAAATTAGTGATTTAAATATTTATTATTTCATATTTAGTGTTTTTCAATTTCATCCAACTATTAGCCACGAAGAATGACCCTGAAATAAATAAATATTCTAAAAATAAAATAAAGTGTTCTCACCGATATGATCCTGTTGATCCGTCCACCCATACCCATCCCCCTCCCCCGGGCTGACTGCTCCTCACTGGCTGCAGACCGATCCACGAAGCGTCCGGTTTATTCAGCTCGCTGACAAAACTCTGAAAACAGGAATCAACAGCAAGACAGAAGTCAGACAGTGAATATGAAGCAGAATAACATCATGAAAGCAGCACATTCACAGATCATCCGAATAAAAGAGCATTTGTTAATCATAACTTTCAATTTCTGTAAATTCATATTAAAGTTCATGGTTACACATTTACAACTACTGAAACAGTTTTTAACAGAATCATTCAAACATTTTCTAATGAATCTATTTAATTTGAAGTAAAATAACAGTAAATAATAAGAAAGACATGTTGCACAGACATGTTGCACAGACATGTTGCACAGACATGTTGCACAGGCATGTTGCACAGGCATGTTGCACGTGCACAGACATGTTGCACAGACATGTTGCAGGTGCACAGACATGTTGCACAGACATGTTGCAGGTGCACAGACATGTTGCACAGACATGTTGCAGGTGCACAGACATGTTGCACAGACATGTTGCACGTACACAGACATGTTGCACAGACATGTTGCACAGACATGTTGCACGTACACAGACATGTTGCACAGACATGTTGCACAGGCATGTTGCACAGGCATGTTGCACGTACACAGACATGTTGCACAGACATGTTGCACAGGCATGTTGCACGTACACAGGCATGTTGCACGTACACAGGCATGTTGCACGTACACAGGCATGTTGCACGTGCACATGCACTCACCTGTTCGTCTCTGCTGCTGATCACCACCAGATCTGCTCCTCTGTTCTGACAGTCTCTCCGGCTCTCTGTCCAGTTCTTCATCTCAGTAGATTTGTAGTAATAACTGCTTTGACATCTCTTCCATTCTGCATTCACTGAAGTGTTTTAGTCACAGATTTGAAATCATTTAATGATAAATATATGAGATTCAACACTAGAACCTGATATGTGATTGTTTGGAACTTTGTCCTTCAGTGCGTGACTTTTCATTAAAGTGTGTTCTGTAGCACCGCTACCGTAGAATCCACATAAGACGAGCCAGCAGGGAGAGCACCGGGCTTTCAAGCAGTGGCGGCTGGTCAAGAGAGGGCAATGGGGCATGGCCCCACCATGAGCCACACGAAAATAAAAAAAAAATTATAATAATCAAATTATACAAATTGTCAATATTTGTGTTTTTTAACTATGGAATGTACCCAGTAATGTGTGTACAATATGATATCTGCTCAAAATATCTGCTTTTCCTGCTCGTGCTCTCTGTCTGTGTGCACGACACTCTGAGAACGCGCAGCGAGGGGGGCCTGATCGTTTTAGCCCAAAAGAGACGGGTCTATGAAGCCGTTTAGCCAATTGCTGATTCAAGATATAAATGAGTGACATACAATTGAGCCAATCAGCGCCCTCAAACGATCAAGCCCCGGAGCTGCGCGTTCTCGTCAGGAGAAGTCTCGACAGGCGCCCGCGCCAGCGCGACCACTCCTCCTCCAAGACCCGTTTGAGAGGAGAACTTTGAGGAGATTCTGCAGCCAAAGAGCTGATATCAGATCAGCCTGACCTCACAACCAGACAGCAGACTACATGCGAAGCTTCACTACTTCGTACAAGTCAGTCAATCAACTTCCTTTCTTCCTAAAAGTACGCTGATTACTTGGACATACCATACGTATCCACAGGCAGGGGCGGACTGGCCATCGGGGATACCGGGGGAATCCCCGGTAGGCCGACGGGACTATATTATATGCTTCACAGAACACGTTCAATTTACTCTAATACCGAAAGTCAATAATCAGTGAAAACTGTATCAACAGTATAAACTGACATTATACTACTCCTCGCGATCCGAGGACGCCACAGCACTGCTGGACACTACGGTGCTTTTAAAAACATTTCTCCATAACCGCGGTCTGCGCCGTGCGGTCGTGCCGGGCGTCTGTCGGGGCGACGCCGGCGGAGGTGCGAATGGCCGCCGTAGACCGGCGAAATACATGCCGTGTATTGAGTGGGCAGCGCGCCGTGTATTGAGTGGGCAGCGCGCCGTGTATTGAGTGGGCAGCGCGCCGTGTATTGAGTGGGCAGCGCGCCGTGTGTTGAGTGGGCAGCGCGCCGTGTATTGAGTGGGCAGCGCGCCGTGTATTGAGTGGGCAGCGCGCCGTGTGTTGAGTGGGCCGGTCTGACAGTAACTCCCGGGCCACTTTTTCCCCCTAAATGAACAGTGAAAACTCATCACAGCTTAATTTAACATCAGTATTCATAATTACACTTCATGTTTACTTCTCCTGATCTTTACCTCCTATAACAAGGTCCATAGGACATCTCAATAAATAAACATGTTATATTATATTGTATTATATTATATAAGTGTTATTTACTGCTTTTCTTCATGTTGGAATAAATGTTAAATATTTAACTGCCAAGTAATAATGCGTGTTTCATGCTAAATTTTTTTTGCATGAAATCATACTGGGATGTTTGCTGAAATTGATATGATGGCCCTCCCTAGAACATGTTCCACCAGCCGCCACTGCTTTCAAGCCAAGTTTACATCGTGGCCAAACCTTTTAATTACAACTCATGGGTCCATCACATGACGCCATGAAGGTTTCACGAGTGATGTGTCCTCTGTTGGTTCTGACTGAAAGGGACCACAACTACAGCACCGTGTTACACAACGCTGTGTTGTAGAATGATGAATAAATAAACCGTCTACCTAGAAAGCCAATGCACTCTAACAGCGAGTGACCTTTACCTGTTGGAGGTTTACAGCGTCATGGTTCTGTTAAAGTGTTGCTTTTCAAACATGTCTCACCTGTGCTGTTCCCCTGTGTCTGGTTTACGGTCTCCTGTGACTGGCGGTACAATTTACTCAGGTTGTCGTATTTCATCTCCAGCTTGTTGTTCTCCAGAGTGATGAAAACATCTGGTGAAAAGATGCAGTGCAGTGAAGTGAAATCAAGGTTCTTGTGTGGACTTTTAAGACGTGACATCATAACACAGACGCGGTCCTCACGGCGTCGGGACAGGACGATGACTGCAGCTCCCAGCAGGACGCAGAGGAAACCCAGAACCAGTGCAGCAGCTCTGAGCAGCGTTCTCTGGACATCTGGAGTGTTTGCTCCTGCAGAAGGCAAACGGAGAACACGGTCTGATTCAACATGTTGAGCCAACAAACAGGAATAAAGACCAACAAGGATTCATCTTTCTACCTGATTCGATTTAACTTTAAATTATGTTGCACCAAAAATGAATAAAGATTCTATTTTTACTCTAAATCTAGATTCTATTTCATCCTGTTGCACCAAAACGTAAAAACCTGATCCAGTGTTGACTTCACTTTACACTTGAGGAGCTTTAACTTTGAAAAAAGCTGCTTTTTTAGATGGATAGAACAAAATAATTAAGATCCTTAAAGAAAGTTAATGGACCGACTTAAACCAGTCGAGTTTTATGCTGCGGCTGAATTTCTCTCAAGAAATTCAGCCGCAGTTTTGCTAAACTCTGCTTAGAATGAATCTTTGATTAAACCTATATACTCGTAGTGTAACCGAGTCTTAATGTCAGAAGTGAGAACGTCACACAGCCAACGACAGGAAACGAGCGTCTGATCTTCATCACTTCATCAGCACGAAGACTGAACATTACTACTTGAGCTGAGAGCAATTTCATCGTTTTACACCAACAAAATAAGACAAGGCGCATATTAATAAACATTAATACACATTAATAAACATTAATAAACGTTAATAAACATGAATAATAAACATTAATAAACATAAATAAACGTTAATGCACATTAATAAACATTAATACACGTTAATAAACGTTAATAAACATGAATAATAAACATTAATAAATATTAATAAACATTAATAAACGTTAATAAACGTTAATTAAACCACAACTGTAAAACTATTTTACATTTTAGGCGTGGCCGTTTCACAAAGGTTATTACTTCATTTTAATTATTTATTTGCGTTTACGTTTCTGTTCTTCACAGCGTTACGTGAACTCATTGAGAGGTTTGCATGCTCGTGTCGTAGATGTGCTGGATTGTGAATAAGATCACAGTGGAGCAACGGGAGTCAGTACAAGAGTCGATATGTGCACTAAGATGCAGATACAAAGCTAGCACGTAATAAAGAGTAATTATTAGAATAAGAGTAAAGATTTAATACAAATTCAAAGATAAAATAGTCAATTATAAACTAGGATAAGTATTAAATGTACATGTAACAGTCGAGAGCAAATATCCTGATAATAAATTATAATTACGTCACATTTACAGCCGAGCCTCTAACTTGAATAACCAGTTTCTGTTGTTTCTTGTGTATTAACTGGTATTTGTTGGTGTTTTAATACCTTCCTCCGGTGTTAAAACACGGCCGCGTGTGAAAGTGTCCACACTGTCGTAGATGTCCACCAGTCTCTCAACTCGCTGTCCTCCGTCCTCTCCGGCTCCTTTGATGAACTTCACGTTCATCGTCAAACTCGGGTCTTCGTAAATGTTCGAAGCCATTTTTGCGCCACGAGACAACTGAGAAGCCTCAGCGTCCGATTTGTTGATGGTTCCCCGTCGCTGTCGGCTTTCTGCCTCCGTCTCTCTGCTCGTCACGAGGAAGTAGAAGCAGGAAAACGCTCATTGCCACATTTTCATCACCGTTCGGTAACAAAGTGCTCGATGAACTGGCCGATGTTTTGATCTGAT
Organism: Lycodopsis pacificus; assembly: GCA_028022725.1. Classification (NCBI taxonomy): domain Eukaryota; kingdom Metazoa; phylum Chordata; class Actinopteri; order Perciformes; family Zoarcidae; genus Lycodopsis; species Lycodopsis pacificus. Next base: position 1,602,671 of record CM051706.1, on the reverse strand, counting down.
GACACACGTAATATACACGTGTGAGAGCTGCTATCAGAGGTGTGACGTGTGATCTGTGGTTCGACTCGTCTGCTAAAAAAAGCACCGAAACGTGTTCGCAGAATTCAGATTGTTCAGAGATAAGGACGTAAATAGACGTAAACATTTAATTAAAATGATCAAATGAAGGAACAGAAACGCTGAGTCATGCATCAAACAGAACTTAATAAGAGAAGATGTCCTTGTTATAACACGGCATCCTGAAGCCATGTGGACTTTGACTAAGATGTTTGCTACGGACGTGACTCTGTTATCGTCACTACGTGACCAGATGTAATGAAGGAAACTTTACAAACCAAACAAAGTTGTGAAGATAAGACTCTTTAGCTCGTGGACCACAAATCAGCTCATCAGGAACCACTTCCTTCTTCACGGCAGAGCACAGAGCGCATCATGTCCTTGCTCTGTAACGTTGCAATACTTTTCATCCTGCTCTGTGAAGCACTCTGGGCTGATTGTTTGTGTGAAAGGTTCCATATGAATAAAGGTGAGCGTTGAACTGTTGAGGTTAGCCAATCAGCAGTCAGTCTTTAGGACGGTGTTGAACTCACGACCAGTCGACGGCAGTGTCCTCTCGGGTTCAAACAAGCCGGAACACGTCTTTCACACATTCTCCCCCTCCGTCTCTCTGCAGGGCCCGACCGGTCCAGTAGGTGATGCAGGTGTACCGGGACCTCAGGGACCCCAAGGACTACAGGGACACAGTGGCCGCTCCATCATAGGACCCCCAGTAAGACCAACACACACCCGGTTCTCAGTCTCCCACTCGAATAGACACTTTCTCCATTTATTTCTATATGCTTTTATTTTGAAAATAAATGTCCATGTTTGCTGTTCATAGTCATTTTTACAGATGCCATTCATATTCTAAATATGTGACAAACACAGTATTTGTTTACGCCGTTGCAGCAGTTTATTCAGTAAACTTTGTGCTATATTAACAATATCCATACAATCAGAAAAAAGGTTTATTCTTTATCTGCAGGGAGGTCAAGGAGAGCAAGGACAGAAAGGTGAAGCGGGACAACAAGGAACACAGGTGAGAAAAAACAGAACGTGAATCCAACGCACAGATCTGCTCTTTCAGCTTCATGCGATCGCTGCTGGGTTTCGTCTACATGCATGTGAATGCTGTACTGTTAATTATGAATCTTCATCAAATCAGGTTCATGTTGATAATAAGACACCAAATCAGGACCAAACTTCTTTCTGTAGAATTCAGATTTCCTCCTTGTTTGCGGCTGATGGCGAGCCGGTACTTGGTGGAATTGTATTTTGATGAGTTTCAGTCGGTTGGTGGCGG
>CM051706.1:1576329-1596329 GCA_028022725.1 Lycodopsis pacificus | reverse complement strand
TTGTGAAGCGTGTAATTACTGCAGCGAGCCGGCCTTAACCAACTACCACACGCTGTCAATTGCAGGTCTTGATGTGAACTTATCAGAGTAAAATAAAAGAGTTCAGGTTTTAAAATACACAGTTCAAACAAAGATTGTTGTTTTTTTATAACGACTCAAATGAAAGTTCAAAGAAAAGTTTGTCCAACGAGCTCAGAGTCTGGTGAAGTAAAGACATTTCTCAAACGATTTACATCCGATTTATTTACTTTTTAAGTAAATTAAATTACTTTTATTTTTTATTTTGTTCCCTCAGGGCTTCCGTACAGACACGTAAAAACAGCACGTCCAAACTAGATCTTGCAACTTGATTCAATGCATTTTACTGCTGCGGTTACAAATTAAGACAAAGTCAACGATGGAAAAAACTAAAAGTTGATAATTGTCGGTCTTAAAAGCAAACAATAACCATTAAAATCCACAGTTCCCTCGTCGTTACGGAGGAAAGAAAACCTTCCAGAGGCTCAGAGTTAATCAAAGCGACTCAACAAGACGGGAGGAACAAAGTAACCCAGACCGGTCAGAGGATTCGTGAGCGAGAGAATCATTTTGCTTCATGTCCATGAATGTACCACGCTCCGTAACATCTGAACCACCGGTTCAACCTCACAGGCTTGTTTCTGGGTTTTCATCCTCTTCTCATTGGTTCTTCTCTGTTGCAGGGTGTTCCTGGAAGCAAAGGGGAGAGAGGTGAACGGGTAAGTGGTGTCGTTTATGCAAAGATGGAAATAATGAACGACTAAAGTTGCTCCGCTCTTTTACTCGCCGGCAATGTGGGTTTCCTTCAGAACAGAACATGAAGAGCTGCGAGATGAAAAACTGAACGACTCGCAGGTTGTGGAGCATGAACGCTCGTTTTTACAACATTCCCTTTAAAGGTTTAGTCTGTTAAGAATGTGAAATGTGAAATTTACAGACGTCAAAAAAGACAAATACAGTCAATGGGAGACAAAAATGGAGGCAAACAGACAATTATTCAGTCAGGATGTCCAACTGAGAAGTGTCCACTGGAGCTTCAATTTCACTGAACAAGTAAAGTTATCTTCAGCTAGATGTTTAACTGTCTCAAGAGAGTTCAGGTTATGTGTTGTAGCATTAAGGTTTGTTCTGTCAGACAGGGAACCGGCTCTCTGGCTGTTTGTCTGACACCTAAGTCGGGGTAAACATGAAATATCTTAAATAAAATCTATAAAAATAGAACATGAGTAGAACGGATATTGGACTGTTTTTCGTGGTCATTTGACTGCTACAGAAGAAAATAGTTTCATTGCAAGTGTTTATGCGATTGTTGTTAGTTGTTGTGGGGACAACACACGTCAATAAAGGCTGTAAAATGTTGCCGCAGCTCGTCAGGAAGAGAGCAAACGCAACTTTGGAGACGGATGGCCGGCTAGGTAGCTAACGTTAGCGTGTCCTTCTCCGGAGTAGAGGCGAGTTTTAGCAAGCTAGCTTAACTAGCCAGCCGTGTGCTAGTTAGCAAGGTAGCTAATGTTAGCTTGTCCTTCTCCGGAGTAGAGGCGAGTGTTAGCAAGCTAGCTTAACGAGCCAGCTGTCTGCTAGTTAGCTAGGTAGCTAACGTTAGCTTGTCCTTCTCCGGAGTAGAGGCGAGTGTTAGCAAGCTAGCTTAACTAGCCAGCTGTGTGCTAGTTAGCTAGCTACGTTTTAATTTATTTATTCATGGCAGACTCTTGTAGAGAATCAAATGTTCACGCTAACATCTCAAGACTTTATCCAACATCTTTAATGGCCCTTGGATCTTTGCTGTTTACACTTTCTTTGATTTTCTCCCATACTCCGCCATTTTGTCTCTTCCCCATGATGCATTGCGCGACAGTCCATCAAAGTCGGTCTTACATTAGTCGCTTTGCTTTAAAGAGCTTTATGCAACCGGTGCATTTAAGTGTCAAATCTCACTCAGACTTGTATTCAAGACAAAGACTGTGGGTCTGTTTTTATGCAACCGAACACAATAGAATGTACGATTTAAGAAATATTCACACACACACACACATTGTGATATTGATCGATTGTACAGAATGTCAATTTATTTGTTAAAAAACATACATCAGGACACTTTCTTTAAAGTCGTGGTCATCAATGTACATCAGTGCAGAAGGGAAGTCTGGATCCTAACAATACAAATATGAATATAGTTCTGCTCGTGTGTCTTCAGGGGGACCTCCAGTCGACGTCATCAGTTCAAGCCATCGCCAGGCAGGTCTGTGAGCAGCTGATTCAGAGTGAGTCAAACACCTTCTGTATGCTGGGGGTTGAGGGACCCGAGACCTGGTTTTAGGGTCACGGTTAGGATGTGGTTCTGGTTAGTGTCAGTGGCTGAAGGATGCATCGTCAGCACGGACGGATGAAGAGACGGCGGACCGCTGGACGTAGACGTGCAACACGTCCCACCACAGAAGATACAACACAGCCAGACCTTGTTGTTTAGCCTCTTTTTGTCTCTTGTGTCTCTTTGTCTTCGTTTTATTTTCTTTGTGTCTCTTTGTGGTTGTTCTGTTCCTTGTGAGTCTTAGTGTGTCTGTTTGCAGCTGTTTTGCTTCTCTCGTTGAGTCAGTAAGGAACTTCTCAGGCGTAGAAATAAGGTTTGCGACTCCATAATCCTGAATATTTAATCCGGTTTATCTTTGGAAACACGTCCCCTTTGTTTCTGTGTTCAGGCCACATGGCACGCTACAACTCCATCCTGACCCACGTGCCCAGTCCACCTGTGTCCATCCGCACTGTGCCAGGACCCCCAGGAGAGCCTGGCAGACAGGGGACCCCGGGGACCCAGGGAGAACAGGGACCCTCAGGAAGACCCGGCTTCCCCGGACAGAACGGGCAGAACGGGCAGCCTGGAGAGAGAGGTAACGGGTGAACACATGGACTGAGAGCCGCAGGTGGTGTCGAGAAGGATTAAAACTAGCATACGTCAACTGCTTGGTACAGAAATAAGATGATTGATAACACCAACATAAATCCTGTTACGACACTGTTTTACGTGTGTGTGTGTGTGTGTGTCCAGGTCAATTGGGAGAAAAGGGCGAGAAAGGACCTCAAGGCGTTGGAGTCCAAGGCCCCCGAGGACCTCCAGGACCCCCTGGTACATTAAACCAGCAGAAGCTCTCGATCTGGTCCTGCAGCTGGTTTCTGACTAACTCCTCCTCCTCTCCTCTCAGGTGCCCAGGGGCAGGGCCGACCTGGCAGCCAGGGTTCATCGGGGCGACCTGGAAATCCTGGGTCTTCTGGTCGGCCCGGTGTCCCCGGACCCGTGGGCTCCGCCGGGCCTCCGGGCTACTGCGACCAGAACTCCTGTGTGGGCTACAATGTTGGAGGTACGTAGGGTCCCTTCAATAAATATGACTCCACTAGTTTGATCAGAAATGATTCAACAACAGTAGTTTATGGTTTCTACTGTGTTCTCTCCTTGTTATTGATGTGTCATTGGAGGAACTCGCAGTTTACGTGCAGTAATCGTATCCACCACTAGTCTGCTGTGTAATTACAGCCGCTGAGCGCCAAGCTTGTTGTTAGAACAACAGAACTTTCAAGTAATTCAATTCAGAATCATAAATGACACACTTAGTATTCATGCCTTACTTCTGCTGTATGTAATTACAAGTTAATTACAGAATTAAACCTCCACCAGCCTGTTTCAAACATGTGGACGCTGTGAAACGTCGAACTGAGCATGAAAAGCTTTTCAATGGAGAGAACTTTGTTTTTATGGATTGAAGCTGCCGCCGAGTGAAACGTGCTGCACGTCACTGAAGTCAAACATTTGAGGGAGAAACATGAAACAAATCAAATCAAAGTCAGGATGCAGTTTCAGATGCACGAGGAACGAAATCGTGTTTTATGTAAAGATTTATTTTGATGAGTTCAGCTTGTTTTTCCCCTAAAGGGTCACGTCACCTCATCAACAGATGAAGCTGTAAACATTACAGAACGATTCATTACTTTAGTTTCATTTGGTCTCAAAACCTCAGCAAGTAAAGTTAAAACAGTTGTACTTTGTGGGTAAATGTGTTTATTGTGATTTGGTGAAGCAGCTGTTTCAGCCTCAAACATGGAAGAAGAGGAATCAGACTTGTTGAACTCTGCATCTTCACACTTTGTGACTTGACTTGTCTGTTTAAAACTGACTCTGGGTTAATAGATGCTGCATGGAGGGCTTTCTTCTTCATGTATTTCACTTTTAAACACTCAGAACTTTTCTATCTGCTTCGTGTTCATTTGCTCTCCAGCGTCCAGACCAGTCATGCGTTTCCGTTATTTGCGGGAAAAGACGGGAAATGATGTCACAGTTAGCATCACAGAGCTCTCGCCCCAAACTCAGATCAGCAGAAGTGACGGTTTAACTCTTGTGCATCACTTTAAACAAAGTCTCTGAAGTCTTTGGAGCAGCGATTCACAAAAACATGAAACAAATGAACAGAATGTCTTTCATAGTCGTATTTATTTATATCTGCAGTTCACCTTTAAGCCACACGGGGGAGCCTGCGTGTTCGTATTGTTCTGGTAATTGTACTTTGAGTTGAATATAAACGGCTGGAGTTCTGTTTGTTTCACTGATGAGAGGAAATACAAAGAACGAGATCGTCTGTTGACTCCGCCGAGATAGATTTATTTGGTCACATTTATAAAGTATTTAACGTGTGCATGTGTTTTCAATGACATGCATTAATCAAACGTATATATCTCCTCAAAACAGCTGGTTTACCTGTTAATGGCAGTAAAATGATCATGAATTCATCCATTAGTCTGCTCCTCTCTCGTACAGATACAGTCTGTTGGGAAATGGTCCCAGTGGGTTTTTGGGGCTTTTTAGAAAGTGCGTCTGTATGTAAGAAGTTATTATTCCCCACGTTTAATGAGTTAAATCTTCGAACTTCAACCTTAATCATGTTTACTAAATATGAATTCATTTTCAGAATTTAAACGCTCTGAATGTTTGTTGCCGCTGCTGTTTGTTAATGGAAAAAAACACCAAAACAAAACATTTAATTCTATTATTGTTTTGCTCCATAATGCAGCAGTGATGCCCCTAGTGGACACCAGGAGAATAACGTGTGTTTACCCCACAGGGCAAACATGAGAACATCTGCTGTCAAATAACACAGCGTTGCAGTCAGGGCTTTAGATCAGAGGCAGATGTAATAGAATGATTGATTGTATTGGTTTGAATGGGTTTAAATGGGGACATTTGTGTCCTTCAGGCTCTGAGTGATCCGTGAGTATTAAAGGAGCTGAGGTTGAACTTCCAACATGTATTCCACATGCAGCAACACAAACAAAGTCTCCCTGGTGATGCACAAGAGTTAAACACATTCGTTGTGACAGTTCCTGAAGAAACCCCAGCATGACTCATCTCTACCTGTGAAATGCATGATTGTGTTAACCCTGGATGTACTGAGGTTAAAGGTCACACAGCAGCCCAGGAGCTGCTGCCTGCAGGGCCGTCATGTGAGTAACGTCTGCATGCTGTGGTCTTTGTGTTTGTGTCCGTCCGTCACCGCCTCGTTTCTCAACATCTTACCTCTTCTTAACCCTCCGCTCAGTATTTCAGTGACTTTATCTGCTGCAGAGGCCGTAAAGCGCTGCAGGTGTCGCATCGTGGGACTCGACAGACACATGATGTGATGTACAGTAAATATAAGACGGTTATAAAGTGGTGCACAGGCAGAAACAACACGACAGGAACGCCAGAAATCAATCTAAATTAAAACAATAATTAGAGTTAATTAAACAAATCGTGCTCGTTTCTCTTATTGTTCTCATCTCAACATTCACACGATCATGAAATCAGTTCTTTATTTTTTAAACCACAATCTTATGATGAAGCTGCTCTTATTGTTTATTCTCCTTCATTTATCCAACTTAAAGACCAAAGACGTCAATTAGTTCGTCCATCTCTCACTGCTCTCGTTCATGCGTTCATATTTAATATTTGAGTCTTTTCATGAAGACTGCAGAATATCACCAGACGTGTTCTTTAATCTTCCTCTCCTGACTCTCCTTCCAGATGATGATGATCATCCAGCGCCTCTATTCTAAAGCACAAGCTTCACCGACTCAATAAAAACTCCTGTAACGTTAAAAAAAACTCTTTAAGAGTTATTAATCTGCACGACAACTTAATGGAAATGCTACACGTTGTTTTAACCTTGCGTGTGTAAAATATATCACGTGAAAACCTTTAATTTGAATGTGAATTCATTCCAATAGTGTATTATGACCATTGAGGGTGGATATATATATATATATATATATATATATATATATATTACAGCCAGGGCAACAGGCGAATATTCACAGAAGAAAATGTGTTTCTTTTACGAATATTCATATATTTTGCACTTGGTGGCGTCCAAAGTGAAGCGATGTGGTTCATTGAAGGAAACGACTTTATCATTTCAGAGAATATCCAAGTTGTTTTTTATCATCCCTCCCCGGCTATGTGATTTAAAATATATATTTATTTTACCTACGATGGCCTCGATACATCTTCATAATTAATAAATAACAAATCGAATGATTGTTGAAACTTCGACACAAAATTAATCTCACAATAAACGAGAACGTTTTTGTTTATTTGTTGACGTTTGATTTGCGGTTGTGAATCCTGAATTCATCCTCTGAACTCTGCTTTCAATCCGTAACCTTGGTAACCCTGACTCCGTAACCCTGGTAACCCTTGTCCCTCTTCATCCTCTTCATCCTCTTCCTGTCTCACTAACCCAATCAAACCCCCAACCATCCGATCCAAAACGTTGCTTGCTGTGGTGGCGGGGTCGGCCATCTTTGTTCTGGGCTGTCACTGACTGTCTGCCTGTGTGACTGGCTGCCTCGCCGCCCTCGCTGCCTGCTTTGGTTTGTAGAGGATGTCACTGACCGCGGCGCTGTCCCCGCAGTCCAACTGCCGCCCAACGTCTTCCAGAACTACGGCGAGGCCGAGGAGGACGACCCCTACCGCTACTACGAGCCCAACTACCCGGCCCCGCGGCCCGTGGCCCCCGACGACCCGGCGCTCCAGCAGGACGACGCCGCCGTCCACCGCGTCTCCCGGAGCCTGGAGGGGGGGGGGGAGCGAGTCGGGCCGACGAGGAGGCTAAAGAGAGCAGCGAAGACACCGCCTGGACTCATTTAACGAGGAGGCCGCTCGCTGTTTCTGATTGGGCGGTTTGGAGTTACGGACTAATCAACAAGTGCCTGATGTCGAGGATTTCTTATGGACATTGTAGAGGGGACGGGGGGGGGGGGGGGGCTTTATCAGGTCGGGACTATTTGAACTCATTTATGCTTTTGAATTAACTCCAAGAAAACAGGTTTGATTCGGTTTTGTCGTCGTCTCAAAATGGATTCAGCTTAACGTGGTTTTATATTTCACGGCCCCACGACGTCTCTCCGTTAACGGGTTCGTCGTCGGGCCGGTTGGAGAAAAGGAAGCCGGTCCTGTTTGTCAGCCTTCAGTTCTGCTGTTTGTCGTTTCCTGGTTGGTTAAAGTGCCTCCGGATCATCCTGCTGGAAGATTCTGGAAGAAATGTTAAAAATACAGAAATGCAAAAGCTGCAGCAAAGCATTGCTACACAGACACGTGCAGGTTACAGCGAACAACGAGCAACGTCGGCACTCTGTGTGTCTTCATATATATATGTATATATATATATATATATATATATATATATATAAATGGTATGACTGCAGAGCTAACATCGTGACAAATTAAATAGGTGGAAGCTGTGACGGTTAACTCGTGTTTTAAATGATTTTTCATGTATCTGTCAGGGACGATGAAGAAATGATGATTTAAAATAAATAGAGATTTTTTTTGTACAAAATTTAGCGGCTAGCTCGACATTAATACAACTAAATAAATACTGATCTGATATGCATTTAAATTCCCAACACAAGAGTATTTGATTTTGTTTACTAAATACTGAACTTATAAAGTCACACACTTTACAACCGAGGTGCTAACGGGCAACACCGCCTGTAAATATATAGATTATGTTCTCTCTCCGCAAACAAACTACGATTCTATGCAGACGATTCAACGGAAAACATCCACAAATTTCTGACCAAACAGGAAGTGAAACATTTCTAGTCGAAACCTGCGTCTTAATAATTAATTTTCTTTTCTTGTATTGTTTGAAAGGATCCTAAGCTCTCCAAGAAGTTTCCATCTTCACTACAAAAATACACAAAAGCGTTTATTTATGTCAAGTTCTGCATGTTTCTGTTTTCCATTTCTCCCGTGATGTTTTTATCCTCATAGAGCCGGAGACTCGTTGTACTGTCACATATAAGGATTCATTATGTTCTGTCATTGTTACAGTATTAAGCTCTGTCTTTGAGAAGGTTGATGAACAGAAATGCGTTGTAAGAAACAATAACAGCTGATGTAAAACAGAGTTATTATATTTCTGAGTAAATGTATTTTGGTTTATGTGTCGAGTTTCTGGATTCGCCTCCTTTTGTAACTTGTATTTTAATGTTATTTTTCGTTGTTCCAGGACGAAAGTCTTTGGTTAAATTTTTCATATTTTATGCAGAAACTGGAGATGATCTGAAAGCTGATGGGTTATATAAAGAGTCCAGCTGTACTCTGTCTGTTAACGTCTCTCTCTCTTTCTGAGTGGAATAATTTGCCAAATATTCAAGCACATTTTAAAGTGTTCCAAAGTTCTTGGAAATCTTTGAAAGCAAACTGGATAAATCAAGGAAGTAATTTATCTTTTACTTGGTATTGATTTTTCTCAAAACAATAAAACTGGAGTACGACCGCTGTTTCCTGTCGTGTTTGGTGTTAAAGTGTCGCTCGGCAGGTGAAGTGACTCGACTCTAATTCATCCGGCACTGAGCAGGAAGATGAAGCTCTTTGTGGAGCTGCAGCTCGGGATCCAACAGCACCACAGCTCTGCTCTCAGAGAAGCTCTCAGACCGGGTTCTACAGCAGCTGATCTAGAACCTGCACCACCGTCAACAAGAACCTGCTGCCCCTCTGTCATCCACCCTGCAGACAACCGAGGATGCTCCTGTCCAGCCCGGGGGGTATTACGTTTACACTGCAGAGCAGAGTGAACATCTAACTATAGAGAGAGGTGTGTGTGTGTGTGTGTGTGTGTGTGTGTGTGTGTGTGTGTGTGTGTGTGTGTGTGTGTGTGTGTGTGTGTGCGTGTGTGCGCCTCCTGCTGTCGAGCTCCGCGGGTTGAAGAGCCTCTCGGGTGTAAATATGATCTGAAGTGTGGATGAGAGTGATTAATTATTCACGTTCACAGAGTGAGACCCGGGCCGGGAAATCAATTATCTCCTGCGTCACCACGAACACGCCCGAGCTGCTCTCATCCTCTCAGCCTCTCATCCGCTCATCCGCTCATCCTCTCATCCTCTCAGCCTCTCATCCTCTGTGTGTGAGGGCGGCTCGGAGCTGCATTAGCGGGACGAGTTCCTGCAGATATATTCACTTTACATCCTTTTACTTTCATTGCTTTAGCAGCATCTGTATTTGAGATATTCTAGATGTAGTAGATTTCCTCTCACACTGTTTATAATATACATATTAAAGTACGTTCTTTCCCTCACGTCTGTTCATGAAGTGAACTCAAGTTGTTTTATTATTATCATTTATGTTTAATTTTCTTGAAGGAGGCTGTTATTGGAGCTCTGAGAGGCCGATCTCAGTAGTGTTCTCTCCTGTACTTGTTATGACTTAAGAACGGGTCAAATAAAGGTTTTACTCGGTTAATATTTTGAATTTAGGTTTTTTCCATCCGTAACACATGACCCATTGGAAAGGAGGAGACATTGTTGACTTATTTGTCACGTGACTTCCTAACTTCATTAGTTATTTTAATCCAAACCACCACCTTTCCCTGAACCTAACGGAGTGGTTTTGTTGCCTAAACTAAGTTGTTTCCTGTGAAGATGGAAGTTATTCCACTGGAGGCTGAAGTCATTCCATGAGAGGCTGAAGTTATTCCACTAGAGGCTGAAGTTATTCCACTAGAGGCTGAAGTTATTCCACGAGAGGGTGAAGTTATTCCACGAGAGGGTGAAGTTATTCCACTAGAGGCTGAAGTTATTCCACTAGAGGGTGAAGTTATTCCACTAGAGGGTGAAGTTATTCCACGAGAGGCTGTTATTCCACTAGAGGCTGAAGTTATTCCACTAGAGGCTGAAGTTATTCCACGAGAGGCTGTTATTCCACTAGAGGCTGAAGTTATTCCACAAGAGGGTGAAGTTATTCCACGAGAGAGTGAAGTTATTCAACTAGAGGCTGAAGTTATTCCACGAGAGGCTGAAGTTATTCCACGAGAGGGTGAAGTTATTCCACTAGAGGCTGAAGTTATTCCACTGGAGGCTGAAGTTATTCCACTAGAGGCTGAAGTTATTCCACTAGAGGCTGAAGTTATTCCACGAGAGGGTGAAGTTATTCCACTAGAGGCTGAAGTTATTCCACTAGAGGGTGAAGTTATTCCACTAGAGGGTGAAGTTATTCCACGAGAGGCTGTTATTCCACTAGAGGCTGAAGTTATTCCACTAGAGGCTGAAGTTATTCCACGAGAGGCTGTTATTCCACTAGAGGCTGAAGTTATTCCACAAGAGGGTGAAGTTATTCCACGAGAGAGTGAAGTTATTCAACTAGAGGCTGAAGTTATTCCACGAGAGGCTGAAGTTATTCCACGAGAGGGTGAAGTTATTCCACTAGAGGCTGAAGTTATTCCACTGGAGGCTGAAGTCATTCCACTAGAGGCTGAAGTTATTCCACTGGAAGCTGAAGGATTCAGGACCAACACGTGATCATTCATGCATTGGTCCTCTGAGGACGCCGGTCCAGGAGTTAAAGGAGGACAACACTCCTTTAACAGAATCAGCGTTTGAGTCTGAACTCAGAGCTGATGTGAGGCTGCGTCGTCAATCACAGACATGCTAAATGAATCCAGGAACATTAAATTACTGAAGATTGATCTCTGTCACTTGTCTCAGCGTTAGCTTCTCTTTAATTCCCTCTTTCTTTTAATTTAATACATATTTTAATAAAAATATTCCCATTTTTCGCTCCTCTTTCCTCCTTTTGTCTCTCTTCACCTCCATGCTTTCTCTATGAAGTTCAGAAAGCACGTTTTATTTCAACGTCCTGCTCTGTCAAACTTTTAAAAAATATCCGTTGAATATGTCAAATATTCATTGTAAAGTGTTTCACATTTTCCTTTTGTTTAGTCGTCACACCCCTGATGTGTACAGACCTTAAAGCATGTCAACGTGTTCTAGTAGAAACACTAAATATACCCGAGAATGAGCGCGTGTCTCCTTTAACGTGAGCAGAATGTCAGTTTGCATGGAAACGAGGTAAATTAAAGAGGAATTAATGAGCTTTAGTTCTGACATAATCAGCAACAACAAACAAACCTTGTTTGTTTTTTCTCCGTCCAACAAATACAATTCATACCTTCTAACTTTAAAATACTGATTCTGTTTCTGCTTTTACTTTAGAGAAACTAAACCAGTGCACAGTGTGCAGTTCAGGGGGCGTGGGAGTGTTCAGTGGTTCTACACAGAGCAGAAGCACGCCTGCCTTTCTAGAAACCTTTCGGTATCTGCTGCTGATGTATATTCAGAGGGAAGAGGAGTTTAACATCGACTGCACCTTTAACGCCGTCATGGCAGCAGCTGCTGGTGTGGTTTGAGGGGAGGACACTCGTGGTGGCCCGTCATCCTCACAAGAGCTCAGCGTGTTGAGCACAGTAATCACAGCTCTCAGGCGCTGATGAGGTTGATTGTAATTAGCCCGAGAGTGAAATTACAGCGTGAGCGGAAGATGTTTGCTCTCTTTGTTGAGTTTTATTGGAATCACAGAAACTGAGAACGAACAGAGAGCTGGAGGAAGAAATCTGTGAAATTCAAATGATCGGTGTGCATTTACATCTCCTCTCTTCTGCTTTGACCTTTCACTGGGATCTTCATTCTTTATTAGCAGAGATGAAAAAGGTCTCGACTCAACATGCGACTGAATGCTGCCCTCATGTGGTGAAGGTGACGTACAACACCAGTGAAACGTATGCACCTCTTTTTCCTCATTCTGTCTGTTTTATTTATATGATATTCAAATGAATTAACTGTCTGAATGAGCTCATGCAGGAGACAGTTTGTAGTCCTGAGTGTATTACTGAAGAGGAACACTTCACAGCTGCTCACCTGTGATGTAGAAGTGAACTCCAGGTGTGACGGTGCACTGTGACATCACTGATGGGCGTTGTTACTGAGCACGCTTCAGCCATGGCGTCCGACAGACGAAGGTCCTGAAACATGAATATACATTTTATTTCATGTTCTCAACCCAACATGTGGCGTTGTGGCCAACAATGAGACCAAAGCAGAAACAATTGTTCTCAGCGTGTATGAATGCGTGTCGATAAGAAGAGGGATTTATTGTTTGACTACATGACGTGAATCTTCTGTGTTCTGGATGTTTGCTGTTTGTCACAGAGTCGGCGTAATGAATGTGACTCCTGAATATTTCTTCTCTAATCCGACGCATGCGGTTCACATTCCGGGTCCAGATCCACCAAATCAAATGAGATCAGAATCAAACCCCATGTGACTGAAGCTGACCAATGAATGAATAACGGTGGTGTCATGTGAACTTAAGGCTTCAAACAGACATCTGATGCTTCAGAAGAAAGACTTGTATTATTATATTATGATGCTGGTAGAGGAGAGCCACATATGTTGTTTTGGAAACAACTTGACAAAACAATCCCAACTCAAGGTCCATTCAAGGAGCTTTCTACCCCATCACATGATCTTCTTCAGCAGTTTTCACAGAATTGTAAATGTTTAAAAGACACTTTAAAGGGACTTCTGGTCAAAGTCCACCAAGATAAAGCCCTGAGACACACTTTTTATAACAAACTTCATCTCCTGAAGAAGATCATGTGAAGTGACTGAAAGCTCCTGAGCAGCTGCTACATGGACAATGCTCACCAGCGCGTCTCCAACTGTGTCTGTCTGCTGTTTGCTGCTTTTATTGTGAAAAACGATGACATGAGAGCAGCTACAGTGAACCAGAACAGTAAGTGTTGTGATTCAAATATTGATTGTAGACGCTTGGGCATCCTCAGATCTCAGCAAGGACGTTGGTGAGCGAAATCAGGAACGATGGGACGGATGTATGAGAGTTCACAGCCAGACTCCACCGACTCCCCGTCTCTCACATCTGTGTATCGACACCGTGGCTTTATATGAAACACGTCCGTGTACCGACACCGTGGCTTTATATGAAACACGTCTGTGTATCGACACCGTGGCTTTATATATAACACGTCTGTGTACCGACACCGTGGCTTTATATGAAACACGTCTGTGTATCGACACCGTGGCTTTATATATAACACGTCTGTGTATCGACACCGTGGCTTTATATATAACACGTCTGTGTATTTGACACCGTGGCTTTATATATAACACGTCTGTGTATCGACACCGTGGCTTTATATATAACACGTCCGTGTATCGACACCGTGGCTTTATATATAACACGTCTGTGTATCGACACCGTGGCTTTATATGAAACACGTCCGTGTATCGACACCGTGGCTTTATATATAACACGTCCGTGTATCGACACCGTGGCTTTATATATAACACGTCCGTGTATCGACACCGTGGCTTTATATGAAACACGTCCGTGTACCGACACCGTGGCTTTATATGAAACACGTCTGTGTATCGACACCGTGGCTTTATATATAACACGTCTGTGTACCGACACCGTGGCTTTATATGAAACACGTCTGTGTATCGACACCGTGGCTTTATATATAACACGTCTGTGTATCGACACCGTGGCTTTATATATAACACGTCTGTGTATTTGACACCGTGGCTTTATATATAACACGTCTGTGTATCGACACCGTGGCTTTATATATAACACGTCCGTGTATCGACACCGTGGCTTTATATATAACACGTCTGTGTATCGACACCGTGGCTTTATATGAAACATGTCCGTGTATCGACACCGTGGCTTTATATATAACACGTCCGTGTATCGACACCGTGGCTTTATATATAACACGTCCGTGTATCGACACCGTGGCTTTATATGAAACACGTCCGTGTATCGACACCGTGGCTTTATATGAAACACGTCCATGTATCGACACCGTGGCTTTATATGAAACACGTCCGTGTATCGACACCGTGGCTTTATATAAAACACGTCCGTGTATCGACACCGTGGCTTTATATAAAACACATCCGTGTATCGACACCGTGGCTTCATATGAAACACGTCCGTGTATCGACACCGTGGCTTTATATATAACACGTCTGTGTATCGACACCGTGGCTTTATATATAACACGTCTGTGTATCGACACCGTGGCTTCATATGAAACACGTCCGTGTGTAAAATGAGCCCAGAGGGTTGCGTTGGATGTTATTATGCAGAGCAGGTGAAGCAGCTCAGCGTCTCCTCTGAATCTGAATAAACACAAACACACAGCCGAGCACTAACTCTCCTCTCGCTCACAAGAAGGGTTGTTGTGTACACGAGTCGGAACATCTGACTCCACACACGATGAATTAAAAGCGATGCGTCGCTGTTGTCCTCCTCCCTTCTGATGAATAAGCGATCAGCACCAGAGTGAGGAGACTTCCTAATGAGAGCCAAGAAAAGGACGAAGATCTGAGCAGCTGACTCAGCTAAACCCTGCTTCATCCAGTAGACCTGGTCCCTAGTTTAGGGAACTAGGAACCAAGTGCACTTGAGAAGACTCCATTGTGATGATAATAAGAAAACGTGTGTATCTGTGCAATGAACGCTGCAGTGAGGGTTGTTCCTGGATTGGATCCCTAACAAAGGTCCAGAACCTCCACGTGTGAGTTGAACTCGTCACCGTGAAGACGCTGGTACAATCACTGCAGCTGTTGTGGTGATGATGGAAATAAAACCACACACACACTCCAGTGTTTTCCTTTGTGACATGCAGGATGCAAAACAACATTATTCAGATCAGCCTAATCTCCAAATATTGAATGAAAGAATAATCACTGAAAGATTGCTTCATGTCTGCAGAATACAGATGATCACAGCAACAGAACCCAACATGTTTCAGGGTTTCAACATCTATTAACACTGTGGTCCAGAGTGAAATCATTACATCTAGACATTCATAGTCCCCAGAGGATACAACCTAAAACCTGAATGTGGTAAACTAGCAGGTTAAAATGTCCAACAGCCAAGTTCAATAACACATCTCTTCAACAATTACCGAATTCCCATCAGCCCCCACCATACTTTGATTTTAACGCCAACGTAGCTTGCTGACATTAATATATATATATATATATATATATATACATATATATATATATATATATACATATATATATATATATATATATATATATATATATATATATATATATATATATATATATATATATATATATGTATATATATATATATATATATGTATATATATATATATATATATATATATATATATATATATATATATATATATATATATATATATATATATATATATATATATATATATATATATGTATATATATATATATATATATATATATATATATATATATATATACAATTGCAAGACTCAAGAGGAGACGGGGACTGATGCAAGTGGAGAAAACACAATGCGGTGCTCTTCCTGTGGAGAAAGCCCAATGAAGTGCCGTCTAGGGTGGCCTCCCAGTGGGATAATTGTGATGCAGGGCCTTCTAGGATGCTCTTGCAGTGGAGTAAACGTGATGCAGGAGGAGCAGCAGGAGCAGGAGGAGTAGGAGGAGGACAGTCAGAACAGGTGTTTACATCTGCACTTAGAATATGGTCAGACTTTGGACTTGTTTTGATTCTGGAAGACACTTTAGTCTTTTTATGCAAATATGAGGAGAAGCGCTCTTAACCACTTAAACGTAATCTATAATGACATTCTAATTCATTTGTTGATTTATATCTTGCATAAATAATTTGAATGTGCAAAGTGCAGTACTTGAACACGGACCCTAACCCTGTCACTCTCATTGAATATGAGTCGCAGAGTAAACATCTACTGTCAATAGTCCGATTATCACAGTCTGGTTCTGATACTGACATCAGGACACAGCGAGTCATCGAAGCTCGACGTCAGCTGGGGAATTGTTGCTGAGTCACTTCTATTGATCAGCAACTCGCCATTGATGCTTCGTCCCAAATGTTTGCTGGTGTCACTCACAGTGCAGCCGGTATTTCGACTATTGATCTGTCTGTGTACTTGAGCACGTTGGACATTCAGTCCTGAGGGTCTTCATCAGACCATTAAACCCTCTATTTATTTTAAGGGCTTTCTTTCTGCCATCATGCACAAACTATCGCCTCCCTGTTTGGCCATTCCAGCAGATATTTCTCCTCGTGGTTTAATTTATTGTGATTTGTTGTGTTTTATTATGTATCATTATTATTATGTATCATTATAAGCCCTGTCTTCTAACCATGTTGTGTTTTATGGCACAATAAACTGAATTCTAACGAGACTAGTTGTTTGGCAAACCTCCCCGTTTCCTGTTTTAATGTTGCGGATGCAGCTTCTCAAAACTAAAGCCAGTGAGAGAGCCGACCCACAGCCTCCCGGCACAGTGTGCTGAACTGTGACACCAAATAATGACTTTTGTTTTTTTGCCTTTTCAGGCGGCTTCATTTGATTAATTGCGGGAAGGAGGCCAGTGGCTGCAAGGCGCTGCTGTCACGAGACTAAAAAGAAAAACCACACGACTGCAGCGTGTTGTGCACTTTTCTCCTTTTCCCTTTGCTGTTTGAACGTTTACATCAGCTTCCTTTGACTTTTACGACCGCTGTGTGATTAAAAACCTGACTGAAGCCTCCTTTGTATTTCTGATAGCCTTTTTATTGTGTCTCTTTTTATAGAGATATGATTTTTTTTTGTCAAACCACAATTATATGCAAAGTCTCTCCCACTGTGCCTCACACATTTTCCTGTTTTTGTCGTAGACTGCACAGTTCAAATGGGCACCTGATTAATGAGTGAATTCCTGTGGTTTGATTCTGCTGAGCTTTTGTCTCTGATTCTGTTTTTCAGCGTTCTGAGCCACCAACGGAGAACTTTCTCAGTTTCTCAGTGTGTGAGAGGTGATGATTTTAAATAAAGAAGGACTGAATGGACCTACAGGCCCAGCGGGTCAGGGGGCCTCTGTTTGGAGCGTTAATATTTCCTTTTGGAAAGTCAATCTGCAAAGAGACACTAAACCACTACAAAGACACGCAAAACGGAAGACATACAAAACAACTACAAAGATACAAAACAACTACAAAGAGATACAAAACAACTACAAAGATACAAAACAACTACAAAGAGATACAAAACAACTACAAAGATACAAAACAACTACAAAGATACAAAACAACTACAAAGAGATACAAAACAACTACAAAGAGACTCAAACTGACTAAAGAGAGATCCAAAAGGATAGCAAAGAGATACAAAACAGCTACAAAGAGATACAAAATGACCACAAAGACGTAAACAACCACTGTGGCACTCTGACTGAAGCAAAAGAATCTTTGCATCCTTTGAGTCTGGGTGCCTTGCTTCTCTGTAGGAAGGGTGTGTGGCCTGTTCATTGCATATTTTTGTATTGTTATTAATTAAATTACATTCCACCTTTTGTCAGAGCAGAAGACAAACCTTTTTGTTTTTTTGCAAAGAGCTACGAATCTTTTTCATCTGCAGACATTTGTGACGCTGACTGGCTCTGGATTACTTGTTTAAAGATGATTTTTAAGCTTTGAGTGGTTCAGTTGTTAACTTTTGTTGCTAAGCAATATTGGCAAAAACTCTGCTTATTGGCTAGAGCTGGCACTCTTTGCCTGGCAACATTACCTGATTGTGTATTCTGGAGACGCTGGTAAGAGCTTCCAGTTGCAGACAACTCTTCTGCAGAGATGGCTCCGGCTGTGGCGTCGTTCCTGTTGTGTGATGTTTTTCCTCAGCTCGTCTCTAAAAGCACAGCCAGCGCACATGTGGTGCTATGAAATAAGCTGTTTACTTAAAAAGCTTTTTTTCCGTAATGTATTTGACTTTGAATAAACTGCTGACTGGCAGACGGTCACAAGGCCTCCAGTTCAGAGGATGGAAACCTGCCGCAGAATTAATTAAGAAGATGGCTGATTGGAACGTGTTTTCGGAGGTAAATGTCACTTCAGACCGTGTGAAGATGTGATTCTGTAACACAGGATCATCTGAAACCTTGTGGGAAGCTCAAGGTTCAATATATTCGTCCATGAAAACATGGGAATTGCAACGCTCCCCTCCTGTTTCACAAGAAGCACCAGGAAAAAATTAAAAATGTCATATTTCATCCTGAAATTGGGGTCCGAAGCGACACAAAGACTGCTGGCTGCAGTGCCCTTGAGGAGCAGGACACTAAATCAAATCAGTCAAACTTTATTTCGTACATTTCGTACAAATTAGAGCGACTCAGAGTTCTTTACAGGCGACTAAAAATAATAACGACAGCAGAAATGTAAACAGTGAAACTATTGGACATTAATGCACAAAGCAAATAAACGTGATGAAGATGTAATAATGAAACGAATGAAATACATGTGTTCAAATAACTAAGAAATATAATGAAAAATAGAATAGATTTCCTTCCTTGTGGAGGAAAACATGTATTAATTATTAGGAGTCTGCACAGAGATTCTTATTTTCTTGTTTAAAACAGTCACAATGTAACATTTTAGTGATTTAGGGTGATTAGGAGCTTGTTTCCTCTCATCACCACAGAGGTGAAAGGTTATTGATGCTTTAAAAAAGGTATTTAGATCACGAATAACCTGAATATACATATAATACCTGAATATACATATAATACCTGAACATACATATACTAAACGTACAGTACAGAGGGTTGTGGCTCTCGGACGCTCCTATAGGTGTCGCTCTCTGACATCTTTTCACAGAGCTGCGTGGGGACGTTTCTACATTTATTACATCTGATCAGCTACAACAAGACAATTTATACCAAAAACACACGCGCCTGATGAAATGCAGACAGGGGGCGGGGCTTAAACATCCACTCCCACACCTCTTATTGTCGATGTTAAACTAGTTTATATTTCTTTATTTAAATGGTGATTTAACTGCTCACCCGGTGTGATGCAGAGCTGAGGTCAGCTCCGGGATCAAACAGGTGTTAGAGGAATCAATACATCATCGCATCGTTTTTATTTACATTTACACTTTTACCAGAAGGTGGGTTTGTGCAATCATTTTGTCTTTACGAGGAATTTGACTCGGTGGATGGTGCATAACATTAAAACAATCAACACAAAATACAAGACATGATTTAAATACAGATTGAAAGGTACAATAAAATATACAAATATGGTAAATAAACAAACAGATAAGAGTATATTAAAACAAGTATATTATTAAAGTGCGGATAAAAAGGCTTTGCATGCCTTAAGTCATAATAAACTAAATATAAATGTGTGATCTAAAGTCCCCTACAATGAACATATATGAACAGTGATGTTTAATAACGTGCACATCCACGAGGCTGCAGCAGGAGGTGTGCGTGGCTGCAGATCAGCTCGCGCCAGCGTCCGGCTGCGCACATAATTTAAAAACTTTTCTGTGCATTTTTTTTTTAAACGTCATCATAGACGCGGATCTCTCTTCTCTTTTTTTTTGGCATCCTATGCAAATATATGCTGACGTAAACGATCATGTGGTTTTTGTCGTCGATCCCCCCTATGAGCAACGAGGAGGGTTTTCTCTTTTTTTTCCCCTCCTCTCCCCACTGTTGTCTTTAGGTTAGAGCTATGCTACAATCTTTACTGTACACCAGCGCTATAGATGTATGCACCACTCTGGATGTCTGGGAATAATAATCAACTTCCCGTTGCACCCTGCAAAACGACGAAG
>CM051706.1:1508829-1571329 GCA_028022725.1 Lycodopsis pacificus | reverse complement strand
CTATTCTGATGCTGTTTATCAATCTGTAAATAAGTAAAGTTAAAGCAGGCAGAAATTGCCAAATATTGGTTTCTGCTCATGTGGGTTAGTGCCCACTTAAAAGATCACAAAGCGAATGTAGATGGATGTGAATCTGATATTAAGAAGTGACAGAACAGGCAGAAATGGTAAAATATTGGTTTCTGTGCTGAGAGGTTCAGACAGAAATCCTGAATCTCGACCAAAATGTAGTGTTTGAACGAGGATGTTCAATATCCAGTATCATCTAATAGAAATATGCTCAAGTTATATTCTAGTTCATTTAAAACATTCACATTCAGAAACAGGCAGCAGGTCGTTGTCTCCGCTGCCTCCATCTTATTCCGCTTTTTGGTATTTATTTGTGGCCATTTTTCTTCCGTAACTACTTCATGTCTCGTGCACAGGAAGATGTCACTCTTAATCCCGCCAAAGTAAAATCAATTGCTTGGTTGTCTTTGTTTTTTTTTCTCGTCAGTTGAGGAAACCATCAGCCACCCGTGAGCACCAGACTTATTATGAATCACTAAAACAATCAGAGATGTGGTCAGTGATCCAGAGGGAACCAGAGGAATGTGATTCATCACCCAGGACTCACATGGAACTCTGCGTATGTCGTGAAATGATCCCCCGGCTGTCGTCTGCAGCACAACATAAAGCGTGTCAGACAGTGAAAACACCTTCAAACCTTCCACTTTACATTTGGTGTACGAGTGATATCGTTTAATCACAACATCTGTATTAGTTATTAAGCAATATAGTTCGACACTGTGAGGATATTGTGTTCTGGCATTAATCAATATGATCACCTGAATCTATCCTCACAATGAAACCTCAACGGCAGCTTCAGTCCAAGAATACCAGCGTTGACTTCTTGGCAGAGAAAACCTCTTTACTGTACGTCCCAATGACACGTTGCTAAAGAACGTAATCAATGCAGAGACGCTTTCAAACTTAAAACACAGCGACAGAAGAAATACAGGAGAAATGCAAATGAGATATTTATTTTGCAGATGAGATATAACAAGCTGAGTTTGTGGATGCTTGTCAGCTGAGAGCTCTAATTAATATTAATGGAACATGCAAATAAAAGTGAGACTTCACTTCTGTCGTCTGCAGAAAAAAAGGAGCTGTAGAGCGCTCGTCTTTATTTGTTAAATTATTATTATTATTCTGTTTTTATTTGTCTTTGTTTCTTCATGTCGTCCTCCTCGCGACCAATCGCTGACAAATGTCTCCTCGTTTCCGTCCGGGACAATCGGCTTAACGTCAATCTGCAGTTCGGTCCCGCCCAATAAACCCACAGAGGGAGGTCACATGGTGTTCGAATAAAGTCTTAGAATAAAGACAAACATGCAAAAATCAAATTCAGCCTGTTAGTTTGACACGTTTGTTTTTGATCACACTAAAAAAGGTGATCTTGTAAAAGTAGTTTTTGGTGAGAAACTTGAATTAAGTATCGTGATAATATCCTATTGTGACTTAAGTATCGTGATAATATCCTATTGTGACTTAAGTATCGTGATATCGTGATGGAATCAAATACGTCACATACCATTATTTCGTGTCTTCTGTTTTGTGTAACTATTGTAGTCAGGCATGTAGCTATAAAATGCTGATTTCTCTTAATATTCTATTTCACATTTAAACAACTCTTTCCAGTGTGAGGATGTAAATTCCGTTAAAGAGTTAAATATATGAACTCTGGACGGTCTCCCGTTAACGTTGCCGATATTTCTCTGCCGGCCACGTTTCTGGTTCACTTCCTGACAACTTGACAACTCGATAAGAGACGCACGATGACAGCATTAGTTCTGATTTCATGGTTTCTGCTGCTTTGAAAGCGGTCACTGTTGTGAGAGCGTGCATCTAACCCAGGAACAACACTGCAGGTGGAGAAAGAAAATCATCTTCTGAATTTACTTCCTGAGATATATGCAGGACCCACTCTGTGAAAGTCTCATTTACACATCATTTCCTGAATGTCCTTTAAAAAAATAAATAGAATCACCTTCTTTTTAATGCCATCAATCATCCGGTGGAAGTAGGTGTCACTTTTGTTTTTCTTTTGTTTATTTTTTGATATCTCATATTTAGAGCGAAAACACTTCAAAAACAGATGCCGTGTTTGTTATCACTGCTTATATTATTTAGATTTGCTCTCCCTTAAACCTCCAAGAAGTGATTTTTATTCATGAAGCGAGAGAGAAAAGACTGCTTATTTCCTCATTAAAGCCTGCAGAGTGTGTTCCTCAATTACTCATCACATGAGTGACCAGCAGCACTGATGGGCTCATCAGACAACAGGAAAAACCCACTGTGTGGTTTGCTGAAGAACCCCTCCCCTCGCGTCTGCAGCGTTAATTTAAACCTTGTTCCAAACGCTCATTTACCCAGAGAAAGCTTATTGAGCACGACTCCCCTCTTTTTCATCAGCGCCCTCATTGATATTCATACGTTTCTTCGCGTTCACACCTGGGGGCCGCCCCGCTCCCGCCCGGGCTCAAGAGAACTTCAGCTGCGTGGGCTTCTTTCTGGATGATTCTCACACATTTAGTTGGTGTATTTCCTGTTTCTAGCCAGCTGGTTTCTCCGGTGGAGAGGATGTTTTCTCTGAATCTGCCTCGGCCCGTTTTCTCGGTTGTGTCTGAGATGATAGAAAGCTGCCACACCGTTTGTCCTGCTGTCGTCCAATGTTGTGCTCATTGTATTTTTACATGGTCTTTGCAACATTTTGGTGTTTTATTTTGCTTTAATTTCCTAAAACAAGCATCCACATCTGATTATTTTATTCAAAAACTGTTTCTCAATTGTCAATATCGCCTTCTCCTACCGCACAGTATTATGGGAAATGGAGTCTTTTCTCTTGTTTTTTAAGTTGTATTTTAGCAGCATTGTCATCGCTCTGTCACTAAACGGCGGCTCGACAGATTTTGTTAAACTTTATATTTTAGATCAACATGTGGAGCAAAAAAACCCCTCAAATCTTTAGTCTGTCGTGATAATTTGTTGCTTTTTTCGTTTCTATCCGTTAGATTTGGACAATCAGTCAAACAAAACCAACCCGAAGACGTCATGTTTTCTGGAGAAAATAAGCGACGTTATTTGAGTCTTTATTTCACATTTATCTTAATTTTACTGTAAAGGAATTATTGTGAATTTGCTTTTGTGGTGTCTGACCTCAATACTTGGCATTGCGTATATCACATAATGCATATTTAGGGCTGCGAATTCATTCATTTTACATTGTTGAATTAAGAAGTCTGATTGTTAAGAATTCCATTAATTTTTTTAGTTAGTTTCTTTTCTCAATCAGTCAATTAAGTGTTTGGTCTGTAAAACGCCTCAATAAATGAGTTTTTCCCGTCACAGAAGACTCTTGACCTCCGGCCAAACAAAAAGTATGAATTTATAATTATGTGACATTCAAATCAATACAACTCAATTCCCCTTTATGAGGCATTGTCCAGCAAATATGTGGGTCTTTTTATTCGCCGACAAACAACTAAAGGAATCCCATCTCGTAATGAATAAATTACCTGTGGTGTATTCATCGTCCCGCTGTCGGTTTTTCTTTTGATTGATTTGCAGTTTTTTGTTCCGTCCTGGCTGCCATGTTTTTTATTTTGAGTTTCGACATAAACTAGTGTGAATGAGAAATGATTAGAACGATGATGCGTCTCCAGAAACACGAGCTGTGTACAACATATTTGACTGAGATTCTCCTCTTTCTTTAATTTGAATGAAGTGAGGCTGCAGAGCACAATCTGGACACATTCGGTGTGTAACGGGAAGCCAAGTCTGCAACGATGTTATGATTACGTATCATTACTCAATGAACCGTATCAGTTTAAAGTATATGATGTACCGGGTACCGAAACATCCGCAGCAGCTGCTCTTTGAATTCTCCTCAGGACACCGTTTCATCTTTTATAAAAATACAACATTTAATGTGTAATATAGATGTTTCCCTTCACCTCAGCAGGAAGTTTATTGTTTTAATGTAGCTTTCCTGGTCACACTCTTCTGACTGTTTAACATATAAATGAAAATAAGCGCTTTTGTTATTTGGGAGAAGAATCACGGTTTCTGTTTTCATCTGTTCAGCTGATTGGATTAGCTCCGGCCTGCTGCGCTCCACCTTCAGGATTGGTTGGGAGATGTGGAGCTCTGAGCCTCCATCTCTCCGTCTCACGCGCTGGAAATAGGAAACAGTTTGTTGGCAGCCGTGAGACACCGAAACGCTCTGGAAGGTTTTCATTTATCAAAAGAATCTAAATGTAGTTATTATATTTCATTCAGGTAGGAAACAAGGGAGGAAGGGAGCAGTGGCGTCTTACTGCACGATGATGATGATAATGATAATAAATGATCATATATGTAGCTATACAACACCGAGCAAAGAAGCAACGTGTGAGGAGAAAAAGAAGAATGACAGTTCAATCAACAGCACTGCTAAATAACAAGAAATACAAAAGTCCTCCAACGTTTATACGATTAGTTGCTGTTCTGAACTCCAAAAAAGAATGTATGTCAATGGAAATGTTGTCATATTCTGAATGACAGTGGAATATAAATGGGCATGGTTTAAATAGTCACCTTATTCCAAAGAATATGTGCTTGCTGTGTGATGAAGGGTTATTGTTCATTTCTAATATTTTACAACAATAGACTGCAGAGGCTCTTTTTATTTCAGCGGGGCATCACGCCTCAACTATATTAAAAAAAAGTATTTTTTGAGTTACAAAAAGTCAACAAGCGTGGATGAAATCGACTCAGTCAAACAGTAAATAACAGCTCATGAATTTACATGAGGGAGAAAAAAAAGACAATTGTGTGTGTTGATAAGACTAAATCATGAATCATTTTATGCCTCTTTCACATACAATCTGCACAAAATACCCAGATTAACTGAATTTGAACATTTTCAAAACCTGGTTGATAGTTTTGTATAATCACCTGTTTTATGCCCTCCTCCTACAACTGCAACTAAAAGATCCAGACATTACTCACACTGTCCCTTCACTCTGAACAAAACCAGTGCTGCTACCGAGACCACCACCACCACCACCGCCGCACCAACCGGGCTGAACGTGATACTCCCCGACGGAGGCTCATTCAGCTCTAATGAAAGAACCGGTTTCAGACGCGGAGGTGAAGACGTTACTCGACTTACCAAGCTGTGCCCGTCCACCTCTTTCTTTTTTGGGAAAGGAAGTTATTGTGAAGACTAGAATGGTGTCAGGGGGATTCAAGTTGGGGATGAAAACTGATGCTGCAGTTCCTCAATCGATCACCGATCACGTTCATCCAAGTACGTTAGAGAAGAAGATCCAGAAACTGAAGCAAAATGTCCTGCAATTTACCGTTTATATGAGGAATCACACACGAAAGAAAGCCAGGTCTGCTGCTCGTCATCAGGACTTCATTGTGCTGTAGTTCCTTTGAGCAAAGTGCAGGACTCTCTAATGACTCATTGTAGAGTTACTGTTTCACTGCCTGAACTTTACTCGGGTTTAGAATATCTGACGTTTTCAATGCTGAATCTGAGTTCTCAGGACGATTGAGGTTTGAGTTCTCAGGACGATTGAGGTTTGAGTTCTCAGGACGATTGAGGTTTGA
Organism: Lycodopsis pacificus; assembly: GCA_028022725.1. Lineage (NCBI taxonomy): Eukaryota > Metazoa > Chordata > Actinopteri > Perciformes > Zoarcidae > Lycodopsis > Lycodopsis pacificus. The sequence goes on along the minus strand of CM051706.1, from coordinate 1,565,689 downwards.
GTTCTCAGGACGATTGAGGTTTGAGTTCTCAGGACGATTGAGGTTTGAGTTCTCGTTACAGTTGAGGTTTGAGTTCTCAGTTTGGTTGAGGTTTGAGTTCTCTTTACAGTTGAGGTTTGAGTTCTCTTTACAGTTGAGGTTTGAGTTCTCTTTACAGTTGAGGTTTGAGTTCTCGTTACAGTTGAGGTTTGAGTTCTCAGTTTGGTTGAGGTTTGAGTTCTCTTTACAGTTGAGGTTTGAGTTCTCAGGACGATTGAGGTTTGAGTTCTCTTTACAGTTGAGGTTTGAGTTCTCAGGATGGTTGAGGTTTGAGTTAAGGTCTTAACTTCGTAAGTTCGTGGACTGTTTTGTTCAACAGTCATGTTTTGTCCCCCTGATCGGGCAAATGGGTCAAAACTCTACTTGCCCAAAGTCAAATTTGAACATACTCCTATATAGAAATAGTTTAATTTACTATCAACAAAGACTCAATTAAATTGTCATGTTTGATCTTCATCTAAATAAATTAATCTCAAACACTCGTGTTTCATGGATAATTAAAAAGCGATAATAACCGATGTTAGTCAAACAACCTGCAGCATTCGGTGGAAAAACATGTTTCCTTTGTGACTTTGAATATAAAGCAATTATATTATGGTCTTTGTCTGAACACGGCCTGTATGTTTTGAAACCAGCAGGGCAGTACGTTTCTCTTTTTTCCCAGTTGCCACCCTGCAGAGTTGTACTGTATGCAGGTCAGTTGTACTGCAGGTATTTGTCGTAGTGACCTCTTTCTCTTGTCTGCAGAGCCGCCGTTACAGAGATGTGAACAGACAGTCGAGCCTCCTGCTGTTTGATACCTAACATCCACATTAATATTTCACACTGAGTCTGTGCACGTTTTACAAGCGAGTGAGCGCGTCCGGCTAGTCGGTTCATGTCAGTCAAAGGAAGTCAATGCTCTTCAAAATAAGAGCAAGCAGGAGTGGTCTTTTGTCTTTTAAAACAAGGGATTTCTTATTGCCAGTAGTTGCACCAAAAAAGCAATTTTTACTGCCTCGTGCGTTACCTTTTTGGAATATATTTTTAACTGGTATGTTTGCTTTAACTCATAATATACACAGCGGAGATGGAACTGGAGAAAGTTCAGCCTGTGAAAGTTTTTAACAATTGGGTATTTTTAACCACTGTTATTTATGTATTGTTCCTGCTTCATTAGACTGTGTCTATACAGAGGAAAGGTTACAGCAAAGATGGGAGAGGAAGCAACTTCTGGAAAGAAAACGAGTCCAACAAACACACGTTTTTGTATCGTAACCGCCTTTTGTTCCTTTCCTTTCTGAGGCGCGTCAACTCAGGCTCGTTAGTTTAACGTGATTAAAAAAGAACAAATTCCACGTTTTTTGGTGAGGCGTAAACCGCCGGGACTATTTTTAGTCGTCGGCGGCGGTACAGGACTTGCGCCATCGTGCCATTTCTCCGCCTGACTCACCACCACGACAGGAAATGAACTTCTGTCGTTCTCCACCAGTCACAGCAGCAGATGGGGTTTCAAATTATTTTACGAAGCCAAGTCATTTTATTTTTTCCATCACACACAGACCTCTCAGTGGTTGGTTTCTTGCCAAAGTGACAGAATCACCAGATGTAACCAAACAGAACCAGTTTGGCTGGTTTTTGACATCACTTCCTGCTCAGCAGAAGTTACAAATTTGCACCAAAAAAAACAAATTCAACTCCAGTCTTTTTTTTTGTCCATTAATGCCCGACCGATTCTGGATTCTTGATACAATATGCATTGATATTTTGACCTTATGGTGGCGCTAGAAGCAAAGTGTTGATTTTCAAGCACTTCGTCGAGCAAAAATTCCCCCAAAGAGCCACTGGTTGCAGCTTCTGAAATGTGAATATTTGCTGGTCTTTGAGATTAAACTGAGTATTTTTGTGTTTTACACACTATTTCGGACAAGACAAACCAAAGACTTTATTTAGATTTTATTCCACATGATGAAGAATTGACTAACAAAATACTCGATGAGGAAAATAATTAGAGCGGAAACAGTAGATTGACAGAAAATCAATCCGCAACAATTTTGATAATCAGTTAATTGTTTAAGTATTATCTCCATTAAGAGCAACCGCAGACGCACTTGGCTGAGAGTCACCGGTTAACATGGTCACTCTTCATACCGAATCAGCAGCGCGTTGACTGTAACGGCCATTTAACAGCATTTCTGGGCATTTTTTTAAAGACAAAACGATTCATAAATAATTAAAAAGATCAGGACAAAATAAAAATAAACTTACACTGATTCTAATGACCATGAACATATCGGGTCTGAAGGAGGCTTCATCCGTCTGTGACCAGCTTGTTAAACTGGTCTTTTCTTCACCAGTCCTCCCACTCCTCCAGTCGTCTCCTCCCTCTCCTCCCAGTCCTCCCCTCCCTCTCCTCCCAGTCCTCCCACTCCTCCCAGTCCTCCCCTCCCAGTCCTCCCCTCCAGTCCTCCCACTCCTCCAGTCGTCTCCTCCCACTCCTCCAGTCCTCCCCTCCCTCTCCTCCCAGTCCTCCCCTCCCTCTCCTCCCAGTCCTCCCCTCCCACTCCTCCCAGTCCTCCCACTCCTCCCAGTCCTCCCCTCCCAGTCCTCCCCTTCCTCCCCTCCCACTCCTCCCAGTCCTCCCTCCCCTCAAACCTGAAACAGCCTCTTCCTCTCCGGTGAGAACAGTAACTCTCCGAGGCTGAAAACCGATCTGTTGGAGACGTGCTCGCGTCCTCTTCCTCCTCAGTCATCCTCCCCTCTCCAGTTTCTTCCTCCATCCTGCAGTAGAACTGAAGCTCTGGTGTTTCCAGATTGCTGTCACCAGACTCTCATCCAGCACTATGATCCTGACCTTTGACCTTTCTAAACCTTCTTCAGGAGCTGGTCTGTGTTGTGTCTGGATGTCAAAACGATCCCCAACACTTACTAAAATGTAGTGACCAATAACGCATCGAGTGCAGTGCAACAATTACCCTTGTGTGTGAAAATGCCACCAACATTGTTTCATCCATCATGGCTGAAACATCCACTATATGACTAACCACGAAGTCCCAAATATCCTGAACTCAACGTGAGTATTCACTGTATATCTAGCGAGCCACGTGTCGGCTGGATTACTGCAGCAGTGTGAACACAAAAATAAACGGATTTAGCGGATTTCATTCCAATAAAGCGATCAACAGGATGCAGAGATAACGACATAACGGTGCCTATTTGTCTGAAGTCTCAATTCATGTTTTGTTGCTTCTGTACGACAAGACGACGAGTAGAACACTTTTAAAATGCTTGTTTTCTGAATGGAGTCTGTTTGATCGGTGCTAGGCTGTATGCTAACACTGTAGCAGCTCCATCAACACTCAAAATAATGTCATCGGGGCGTAAATACGGCAACACGGTTATTGTTTGTACCTTATGGTGTATACACATGCATTTATATACATAGTTTAGTCCGGTCTCTACTAATACGAGGTATCGTAGAGTTCTGGGTGTCCACAGACGTCAGGCAGCTTGTGGATCAAAGAACAAAGAAATAGTTTTAGTCCTGAGTGAAGATGGGCAAACGCTGGGTTTGGATGTAAAGTCCTAAAAAAACATCCGGGTGAAGTGAAGTCAGGTGGGCGAGTGTCGTTTATTTCAACTTTTATAAAAGTAATAAATTGGGAATCTGACAGTCGACAACAAACTGAAAGGTCTTGAAATCGTCCTTGAGAAGTTCTGTGAGGAGGAACTGAAGCGTGTTCTCTGGAGGAGGAGGAGAGCAGAGGAAGCGACTCTGCTCTCTGTTTCGTGTTTTCTTCTCTGGCATCTTTCATTTGTGCCCGGCTACCTTTCCCTGAGGTTATCAAACACGCACCTCCTCTGCCAACGGGCCCCCCCCCCCCCGCTCTGCTCCTCCTCCTTAGTTTCCCACAGTTCCCTGCTTCACCTATTGAACTCAGCCACCAGCCCGGGAGTGGAGAGCAGGGGGGGGGGGGGGGAACGGCAGGAATGCGGCTCCGCAGTCCGAGCCAAAAACAAGGAAGGCCGGGCTCCAACGCCCCGCCCCCCTGGGAGCCGTAGCCACGTTCTCATTGGCTCGCCTCCGTAGGCTGACCACCGACTCTTTCACCCAATTGGCTGCCTTTCCATCTTCACTCCCGGCTGCTCTCACGCTGTTAAAGTGTGTGTGTGTGTGTGTGTGTGTGTGTGTGTGTGTGTGTGTGTGTGTGTGTGTGTGTGTGTGTGTGTGTGTGTGTGTGTGTGTGTGTGTGTGTGTGTGTGTGTGTGTGTGTGTGTGTGTGTCACTGTGATCGTTACCGACAGGCCTGTCTTGAGTCCTGGTTTCACCAACAACACTGAGGGATAATTACTCTGTAGCTCTAGCGTTAGCGCTCGTTAGCTCTCGTTAGCTTCCGTGCAGCCGAATTAAAGATGACACACACACACACACACACACACACACACACACACGTTATAGCCGTTAAAGGCAGGAAACGTGGTCGCCGTGGTGCTTTCCAGCATCAAAAGCAGGCCGAGCTTGCGCGGCTATAGGCTGGGTTTTCTACACAGCTATTATTAGACTCCACTTCATCCTACAGGGGGAGAACGATAAAGAGAAGTCAGGGCAGTCGGCCGCGTCATCTGGGACGCCGGCTGTGTCATAATGCAGGAGAGTGAGACGGGAATCCAAATGGAGCAACATGACAAGTGATGGGGAGGAGAGAAAAGTGTAATATTGGAACTTATTCTGGTCATTCTAGGACGATTGGGAAGATTTTGGGTCCAATTTGTGTTCCCATTGGGAGCTGTAGTGTTGAAACGTTAACCATCACAGTGTAAATAAAGTTTTACTGACGATCGTTACCGGCCAACATTCAGCAAAACATTCATGACATCATTGATGTGTTTCTAGTCTCTGATAATGTTTCATTGTAAACAACCAATCAGTGTTTGAAGCAACAGAGCAGAGCTAGTAATTGCTCCCCCTTTTAGGGGCGACCGTGGCTTACTGGGTAGAGAGGGCTGTCCGCCAACCGAAAGGTCACCGGTTCGATCCTCGGCTGCACCGTGTCCTGTGTCGAAGTGTCCCTGAGCAAGGCACTGAACCCCTAACTGCTCCCCGGGCGCCTGTCATTGGCAGCCCACTGCTCCCTACATGTACAGGGATGGGTCAGAGAATAGTTTCCCCACTGTGGGACTAATAAAGAAATGTTTCTTCTTCCTCTTCTAGTAACGTTAGCAGCACCGCTAACAGCTAACCAACAGGAGGAGAGCTAGTAACGTTAGCAGCACCGCTAGCGGCTAACCAACAGGAGAGCTAGTAACTTTAGCAGCACCGCTAACGGCTAACCAACAGGAGGAGAGCTAGTAACGTTAGCAGCACTGCTAACGGCTAACAAACAGGAGGAGAGCTAGTAACGTTAGCAGCACCGCTAGCGGCTAACCAACAGGAGAGCTAGTAACGTTAGCAGCACCGCTAACGGCTAACCAACAGGAGGAGAGCTAGTAACGTTAGCAGCACCGCTAACGGCTAACCAACAGGAGGAGGGCTAGTAACGTTAGCAGCACCGCTAACGGCTAACCAACAGGAGGAGAGCTAGTAACGTTAGCAGCACCGCTAACGGCTAACCAACAGGAGGAGAGCTAGTAACGTTAGCAGCACCGCTAACGGCTAACCAACAGGAGGAGAGCTAGTAACGTTAGCAGCACCGCTAACGGCTAACCAACAGGAGAGCTAGTAACATTAGCAGCACCGCTAATGGCTAACCAACAGGAGAGCTAGTAACGTTAGCAGCACCGCTAACCAACAGGAGAGCTAGTAACGTTAGCAGCACCGCTAACGGCTAACCAACGGAGGTTCACTTCAGTTACATGATGATGCCTTCAGGCTCTGCTCAGTGAACCTGAGGACTGGCTGAAGGTTCATTATAACGTTATCATGATGTGTTCACGTGTCATCTGTAAAATGTAGTTTTGGTGATGAACTTGAATGAAGATAGAAAAAGCTTGTAAGTTGCAACGCTGGTCGGAACGTCCTGGTTGATCAATGAGGTGGTGCCGTTAAAACCAGCACAACACATCGGGTTTCTATTTTGAGCTCTATTCTGATTGGAGGAAAGATTCTCTGTCTCTCTGTGACGCCGTCGTGTGTTTGAGCTGATTCACTTCTCACGATGAATGCGTCGATGACTAAACGGTGCGAAAAACTAAACGGTGCGAAAACATTACGCGTTGTGTATTTAAACAGCCAAACTCTCTTTGACTCCAGCGTGACGGAGGAGGCACTCTGTCATTGACCGTATTTACCGTATTTACCGGTATTTACCGGTGAAACGGGGCCCCGGCCTGCAGAGGGGTTCCTTTCTCCGGGGGAGGAGAGGTATCGGAGTCTGCCTCCTCCAAGAATCTGCATCTTATTTGAATTTCCTGCTTGCATAATTCCTCAGTTAATGCGGAACTGCTCGGCAACCGTCCACAGCTGAGAGAGGGGGGGGGGGGGAGAGGGGGGGAACAGAGAGATACAGGGAGAGAGACAGCTAGGGAGGGAGAGAGAGAGACAGAGAGGGGGAGAGAGAGAGACAGACAGGAAGGGAGGGAGAGAGAGACAGGGGGAGAGAGACAGACAGACAGACAGGGAGGGAGAGAGAGACAGGGAGGGAGAGAGGGAGAGAGAGAGGGAACAGAGAGAGGGGGGGGAGACACACACAGAGATACAGGGAGAGAGACAGAGTGAGGGAGAGAGCGAGAGGGAGGGAGAGAGACAGACAGAGAGAGAAGAGATGTTAGAAAGGAAAGGGAAAGAATCTGCGTGTCATGTGGTGTAAATATAAAATAAAAACGTAGAAACAACGTGTGATCTCGGAGTCAAACACCCACGAGTCTCTGGATGTACAATCCTAAACAGCACCACACCCCCTTTTCTCCAGAGCCGCACTGAGCATGCGCAGAGTGGTCGCGGTGAGGCTCTCCTCCCCCGTCCTCACCCAGTCCTTCAGCTCTGCCGTGCCGGTCCTTATAATTGGTTGGTAACAGCAGCGCCACATTGCACCAGGCGGACCTTTTCAACCAGCCGCATTAAGTCTGTTTACGCAATTCCGCAGCCCCATTAGAGGCTGTTTGTTCGCTCATTAGCGAGCCGGAGCCGGGGTTTGAATTGTAATTCGGAGGCGGTGACGTCGTCGACAGCCTGCCGGGTTTCCCTGATAATCTGAGGCCGGTGGAACAGTTTGTCCCGGGTATTAAACCATGTGCTGATAAAGGTCTTCAGACCTCTTAAATGATCCCAGTTCACGGATTATAACGTGTGTGTTTAGATCACGTTCGTGGTGCAGCCGGCAGTAGGACTGTAGCGTTCTTTAAATAATGAACTTCCTTCTGTTTTTCATCATATTTTTTGCCCATTATTCTTGATGCCTCATGTCTTAAAGCTGCATTCTCTCTATGAATGAATGCATTTTATTTATAGAGCGCTTTTCACAGACAGTAGTATCACAAAGTGCTTAAACAGAGCAGACATTTAAAAGCATAAAAAACTCAATGTGACCCTAGGGTCAATACATTATCTACACAGAAAATAAAAAAATTAAATACTCAAAATAAAATACTGAATAAAAATAAAACATAAAGAACAGAAACAGACAGGAAGCTGACCGGACGGGGGGGACGGGGGGTGCGTGTGTGTGTGTGTGTGTGTGTGTGTGTGTGTGTGTGTGTCAGACAGCGAGCTTGTGCACACCCATAATACAATCAATGGCATCTTATTAGATGTTTTTACTCCCGTTCTTTATTTTCCGTGTGTTTCAGTCACAGCTGCTGTGTCTGTTTTTATTACTTTCTCAGCAGGTGGGGAAGACTTTATTTTATTCAGCCGTCTTCTCTTTGTCCCGGCCTGTTTATTAGCTCGGTCGAGCACCGGTCATCCTGACATATTGAGTCCTCACCGACACCAGATCATCTCTGGTATCCTGCATCAATAACTGTGTGTGTGTGTGTGTGTGTGTGTGTGTGTGTGTGTGTGTGTGTGTGTGTTGGGGGGGGGGGGGGGGGGGGTTCACCGCCGTCCAGATCAGTAATGAAATCTGCGGCGTCTTTATTATTCAGCGGCGGTCATTGTCGGAAAGTGCAGATTGAACTCTTTGAGGAGTGAAGGACGTTGTGAAGGAGCGTATGAATTTATTCATCTTCATATTTCCGTTAAACTAAATGTTTATTATGCTTTTCTTTACCCCCAAATCATATTTCTATTATTTCTCACGGGTTTGGGTTTGTTCTGGAGGACTCGTGTTGTGTGTAAGTATTCTGTTCATCTTTTAGTGGATCAACAGAAAATTCATCTGCAGCTTCTGATATTTAAATATTCGTTGAAGTCACTTTGCATAAATAAAGATTCCGCAATCATTTGGATTCACTTCTTCTTCGTCTTCAGTCACAGCAAACTGGATGTTTTTCACTTTTGGCTGTTTAGATTTAAACAATATAAAAAGTGTCACTTTGTCGTTTTGTGTAATTGCGATAATGTTTTTAAGACCAAACGATGAATCAAGTAAATAATAATGACGGATGGAAATAATTGTTTGAGTTTGTAAGTCAGTGTAAAAAGTCAATTAGAGCCAAAAAAATCAATTACCCAAAAGTAATATAGATATTAAAAAGCAATAACAGTAAGATGAGGTAGGGGAATAACACGCCGTGCTCGCGTGAATAAAAAGACCAGTTTAGCAGCTGCGATTGCTTTCGTCATGTCATTAGTTTTAGTTTTTATTTTGTGGATTTATGTTTTCCTTGATGCTTTTATTCAAGACTTAATATAATAATAAATATATAATATTGTAATAAATAATAGATATGAGACTGTTATCTTGGGGGGGGGCAACATTACATCGTTGTTAAATAAATTGCTATTAATCCGTACGAGATGAACTGCTTTGTATTCTGTGAAAGCTCCAGTCACGCGTGAACACATCACGATAACGTTTTAAAGGATCGGAGCCTGAACGCATCACGATGTAACTGAAGTGGACCTGCTGTCAATAGAAACACGGGTTGCTTGTTTACAATGTGTCATCATCACAGATCGGCGACTAGAAAAGCATGAATGTCGATGTCCTGGTGGCATAGTGTGCTGACTATTGTCGGATAAGGACGTCGGTGCAGCGCCGGTTCACCGTGTGACGTGAACGTTGAGCTGAGCCGGATCGTGAGGGTTAGTCTGTGTCTGTGCACGTGGCAGCCTATCTTTAAAGAGTAAAAGAAGCCGTCCATCTTCAGTCACCTGAGCGGCAGATTGTGACTCTCAAACAGGAAGAGCTGAAACATTGTAGCTGCCCAGGTGCCTTTGAGCAAGGCAGGAGTCCTCTCTCGCCTTTGTGTCCTCTCTCTGTTTGTGGAGCGTCGGCACAGATTCCGCTCATGAACTGGGGGCTGGCTGTCTCTGCAGGCTGCGTGTCGCTGTCGATCCCCACAGTGTTGGGTAATGTGTTTTCATTCAGACAGAAAACGAGCAGATCGGACTCCAGGCTCGCTGGGCCTGTAAAGCTGAATGTAAAATAATGAGAGTTTGTGATGAACGCGCTTCAATGAGAACGTGAGGCGTTAATGTCGTCATGTCAGGTGGGCTTTCATAATGCATATCATTTCATTCATACGGCTCAACGTCCCAAACGAACCAGTGCACTTGAAGGCATCGGGGGTTGTTTTGTGGAGATGGAACATACCGTGGCTCGTTGGGGTGGCGGTCTATATTAGCTGGTGGCGCCACTCGATAACAACATCACCATAAAATCCCTCCGGTAGCTGTTCCAGAGCTTCTGATCGTAGAACACCACCTTCCTCAGCAGATGGCGTCTACACCCGGTGGTCATGGAATCTCAACTCTTGAGGCAATATGGACAAGAAGTCTTTAACGTGCTGAAAAAAATATCAAAATGTGTTTCTACCAATCCTCGACAACTCCACCTGCCGAGCACGGTTGTGTGATTCAGCTCCAGAACGGCTAATTAACGGACCTTTCAGTGAGATCGTTTTGCCAACAACCATATTGGAATACTGGAAAACAACAAACCACGATGTTCACCATCTAGTATCCAACTCTGTCTGTCTGCTGGGTGTTTATCAGAGCTCTTCACATCATTGAATGTTATTATAAATGATTACAGTCATTTGATTCACTGTTAAGAGCTGTAATGAAGAGAAACAAGGAAATTCAGATGAAAAACTTTCACAAAAAGAGTGAAAGAAATGATGGGATATCGTGTTATCTCTGCTGTAGTAGATGCCTAATGTCTGCTGACCACCACTGTAAACCAGAGACCCGTCTTTAATTGACCCGATTGATTAAATCCAGGTTGGGAACACTAAGAACACCCACTCACTGCCACTGAAGAAGAAAACCCACACAGCTAATGAATGAGGGCCGGCCGGCTCATTTGTATGCTTTGTAAGCACTAATTAAGATATGCAAAATATCCAGATGAAGCGCCGCCACGGCCCAGATGTGTTGTTAAGGGAGTCGTCGGCACGGAGGAGACGGACGGAGGAGACGGACGGAGGAGACGGACGGAGGAGGCGGACGGAGGAGACGGACGGAGGAGACGGACGGAGGAGGCGGCCGGAGGAGACGGACGGAGGAGGCGGACGGAGGAGAGTGTTAATCTGAGACTTCCTGGCCTCAGCGGCTGGAGGTGAAGTGCAGGACGTTACGGGCGGATTGGTCTCGGTGACTTTGGCCGTTAAATATTCATACGAGCGTGTGGTGACAGCGAGCAGCTGGACCTCACTATGATGCAAAAGGCCTGTAAGACCTGGAGCTCAGGAGAAGACCCGCTTACGTCATGTTCTCTTTCACGCGGACTAAATGTAAAAATGCATTTTTCAGCTTTTTGTTTGTGTATTTGGGCTCAAAACGTAGGTCGAGTTCATCGCAATGATTAAAAACATGAAGTAGATGCTAATAAAAGGGTTGCCGGTGAGGTCTGAGGGTTATTCTCTGTTTTTAGAACGACACACAGCTTTTGATTCATCTTTCAATGCATTCAGCAACACAGGTGAATTCCATTCACCTCCATTGAATCGTGTGTTAGAGACGGAGTTCTTTTTAAATGATATTCTTTTTTTTCAGAATCTGTAACGATCACATCTCACAAATAAAACAAACAGAAAGCTCAGCCGTTATGTACTCAACATGTAGCGAACATCTTCCATGTGACTTCATATCAAAAGACAGAAAAACAACTAAACTCGTAATAAAGAACATTATTATCAACATGATGTCACGTAACCAGGCTACGGAAACTCAATACTTTATTGGTGAAAAACAAAGGCTGCGTTGAACATCTGCTGAGATTTTTAATCATGTTTACTTACTTTGTGATCATTATTTTCCCAATTTAAATCAAAACTTTGCCATTTTAGACTATTTTGCTCAGACAAAGTTCAGTTTAGACATTTATGGTTTTGAATTTCATTTTGTTACAATAAAAAAGACATATTTATACATATCAAAGTAACTGTACTGAGACTCTGGTATGGCAGTACTTCCTCACAACATAACAGTCAGACAAGAAAAGAACTATCTGCACAGCAGTATTATGTCATTTCGGGCAACTTTTGAAACGTCCAGTACAGTAAAAATAGACGGAATAAAAAGCTGCTCTGTGTTCTGAAAGCTGTGTTCTTTGCAACAAGAAATTGAAGAAGTCTCCTTCCTCCCTGTGGAAGGAGTGCCTAAAATATACAGTTTCATCTTCAACCGCTCGTTGAGGAAGATGGGTTGAATATCACTAGAGGTACATATCTCCTACGTATTATCTGTGCATGTGAACGCATCGTGAGGCTTTCTCTCAGTTGAGTAATACACAGTAAAATACTAATACCGCTGGTTTGTGTGTAGTAGTTTAGTGTAGTGATGATCACCTCAGGGCCTCTTGAGCAGTGTGAGAGTACTATCTCACACACACACACACACACACACACACACACACACACACACACACAGTCCCAGAGCAGAGCTGGTTAGTGTCAGGTCGCTGATGGATGGAGGATGAGGTCAGTCCTGAGGGGGATCCAGACTCTCTGGAAAAGACCTGTTGTTCACTCTCACTGTCTGTGCTGCAGACCTCTGATGATCTCATCCACACACACACACACACACACACTCTCTCTCTCTCTCTCTCTCTCTCTCTCTCTCTCTCTCACACTCACACTCACACACACACACACACACCACATGCACTCACACACCACACACACACCACGTGCACTCATCACGTCCTGGGAGCTCCAGAACGTTTAGATGCTGATCACCAAACGGGGACGTGTTTCGGCTCCAAATCCACTTTTAAATCGAAGCGTTTCATTTTGAAATCAAAGGCGTTTCTTTTTGAACCGACTTGTGTTTTATTGTTTGCGTGTCACGTTTCCCTTCAAAGCTGCTGTTCATTGGTTGGATTCATTGAAATGACCGTGAGCTCTGCAGGCTGAATCCTGGAAGAAGTTGTTTACACAGAGGCAATTTAAAGTGCTTTAAATATGCATCAGACAATAAGCCATAATAATAACAATAAACAGTGAATAAGACACTTAAAATGTAATGAAAAACAAAGATAACAAACCAGAATTATAAAAGTGTAGTATTAAGTTGTATGTTGCCTCAAATGCAACAAAAGTGAAGAGGAACTGAAAGGTGTTTAAATGTCTTGCAGACACATTGAACTGTGATCCTGATTTCCTGACTGTTTGTATCAGAGCAGGTTGAACACGTGCAACACGTTCAGTCCTCAGCAGCAGTGAACTGTGAACTGTCTGGACCGGCTCCCCCTGGTTTTACTTTGCGTCACCGCTTCCTTCTCGGGTCGGTGTCTGTAATCAATGGTGATGATTAATTGTGGTATTTATTATTCATAAGACCTGCTGCCTGTGAGATACACTGCTCCTCAGGGACGCTTCTGCAGAGCAGTAATGTACATTCCGGGTTCACCTGGAACAGAATCGACCTTTTGACTTCCAACAGCAGGAAACAAGTGGAGCGACTATTATCAACGTGGGCTGAGTTCCATTTAGTGTTCCAGGAAGTGAGTCAGCACGTTCAACACCGAACACTATGAGCGCTTTAGATCAGTGGTTCTCAACTGGTGGGTTGCGGACCCGTTTTCAGTGGGTCGCCGGCCTTTGCCTGACAAAAAAAATTGTGATTTTATTTTGAAGGGCATTTTTTATGCAGCGGAATTATTCCAGCATTTACAGCACTTGTTCAGCGGTGCAGGAAAAACACCGACCAATGCGTTATGAATCACATCACGTGATGCAGCTCAGCCAATCAAATATGAGTATTCTGACAAGTTTCCTGACTCAGTGAGATGTACAAACACCGTGACACACGGGAAGAGACGAGGATACAGAGAGAGAGCAGGACTGTTGAAGTGTGAGATGTGAAAGTCAAATCATAGAACGATCTCCAACAGAGAAGATGACCAGAGAGACCAGAGTCATTAGACTCTGACTGGACAGACTCACAGAGGTGAATTCTTCCAACTCTACTTTCTCTTTTTAGAAGATGAGAAAAATGTAATATCGTGGCTTTTTCACTTCACCCTGAATGAACTGAGTTTAAAGCTGCAGGACAATTCAGTGAACATCATTTATCTGAAATGAATTGTGTTACATAATTTATTCTTTAATCCAGCCGTTATTTTACTGGAAATGAGAAGAACATTTATTCATGTATTTCTATGTATTATTTATAATCCATCCAGTTCAATTTCAAGAATGACAATATTTGTTAAAATATAATTGATGTGTACTTTCTTTATTTGATTTGACAGTTTACTACACAGAGACGTTACTTGACTTCTTGAATATAGATATACCCAAACAAATTATATATATATATATATATATATATATATATATATATATATATATATATATATATATATATATATATATATATATATATATATATATATATAGAGATAGATATATATATGTAATTTGGGTCGTGGGTCCCAGCTTGTCATCAAGGGGTGATGGTGGGTCCCGCAGCCAGACCAGTTGAGAACCACTGCGTTAGATCATTAACGCTGTTTATTACACTTGTGGTTTGCATGGTTTTTTGTTGAGTAGCTTTTAAAAGCTGTTGCTGGAAGAATCAATTCCATTCAACGGTTCGTACGTTATCTTACGAAAAAGTTACATCTCAGCAACACATTTAAACTCCAGCTCGTCCCTTGAATACAGTCTTTTCAAAATAAAGTTCTGTCTTCACAGGAAACAACTTTGTTTGGTTGAGACAACATACTTAGTTAGGTTTAGAAAAAGATCGTAATATACTTAGTTAGGTTTAGAAAAAGATCGTAATATACTTAGTTAGGTTTAGAAAAAGATCGTAATATACTTAGTTGGGTTTTTAGGCTAAATTTTAGAGAATCAAAAATATAAAGTATGAAGAAGACAATACTGAGTAAATTCTCTTGGACCTGACATTTTAAAAACATTTGTGGAGACATGTGACTTCAATTCATTTATTTGTGGTGTGTGTGTGAGTGTAACATTGTCATAAGGTTAAAGTTGAGAAGTTATTAAAGTCAACGGAAAATACAAGAATACAAAACGTGCAAGTAAAGAGCACTTTGTAAACACACTTTTATAGGAACGCTAATTACAATTTCAGCCACTCGGTGTTGCATGATGATGTTTTGCTTCGATGAGAGAAACACATCTGCAACAACAGCTCACACACACACACACACACACACACACACACACACACACACACACACACAGACTGTAACTTTCTTGAGTTCTCATTTGTCTGTTCATACATGTGTCTTTAAAAGTGTTTCTCTATACCGGTAGTTACATTTACAGTAACTTTCTGTCTTACTCTCCTGCTGTGTGTGTGTGTGTGTGTGTCTCTCTCTCTCTTTGACGCTTCCTCCCTTTTTTCTCCGTTTTGGCACATGTTGCCACGGTAACCACAGCTTCTTTTTTGAGTGTTTTTTTTTTCGGGCCAAGTTGTCGTGGTGCAGTTCTTGTACGGCTCATATTGGGCTCCTTTATTCACGCACACATGCCGTCACGCAATCACACACACACACTAACGACCCTGCTCTTCTTCCAGATTACCCAGAGTGCCGCTGGCCTGAGGATCGTCCAATAGAGAGGGAGAACGAGGAAGACGCACGGTGATTGGAGGAGGAGGTGGAGAAAGGCCCCACCCAGCCTAGAGTGAAGCCCCTCCCCCCTCTGAGGAAGTGCAGTGAGTAGCAGCGTTTATTTGTTTTTTGGGGCGGGGGGGCTTGGTATCTGGGGAGGTCTTTTATTTTGAAATACGTTCATGAAAACTTCCTGTTTCACTGCAGGAAAAATCTGCTCAGTTGTTTTCAGGTCAGAGCTTTTAATTCATTTCTTGGCTGGTGTAGTTTACGTTAGCCGTTGCTAGCGTTAGCTTCACAGGAAGAAGAAACACCACGCTGCAAAGATTTGTCTTCCTAGTGATGCTCAAAACTGAGGGAGAAAAAGCACTTAAAGCCTGGACAGTGAAATCATGCATCAGCCTGATTGAACCACCAGAAAGCTCCTCCGGTGGGCTGAAAGGTGACGTCTTTCCAGAGGTTGCTGAACTTCTGTTGGAAGTGCGTTTGAATGCCGTTGTGGCATTCAGCACTTGCCACCAGGTCTCGAGTCGTGTTGGGTTTAATGGTTGGCCCTGTAGGATTTGCAGGGCTTGTGACCTGTGGAGGGAGCAGGAGGGAAGACTCCTCTGTTCCTTCACTGCAGGAAGTGAACAACTGGTGAGGGTGTGATGGTGCAGCAGTGGAAGCTCTTCTCCGTCATTTTGTCTGCGTGAAAAACCCAGATTTCATTTTCACCTGTAAAAGTGCTTTTTCCAACTTATAGATGATGCCGATAGCAAATGCTAGCAATGCTTTTAAAAGCATTTGAAAACTGTTTTAAAAGTATCTTAAGGTGACAAAGGTCTCCTTTTCGTTGTCTTTGGCGCCACCTGTGGCGATTAGCGGTAAATGCAGATGTGTGTTTTTGAAACTCACTTCCCAAAGATTGAGATAATATTGCCTTTTTGCAGCGTCTCATACAACGGTTGGTGTTTTAGCCCATTACATGAATACGGTCTTTTCAAAATAAAGTTCCATCTTTACGGGAACGTCAGTCAGGTTCAGGAAAATTTCGGGGTTTTTTGGGTTCAACTTAGTGGAAGTGTTACTCAAGTACGGAAGTCACGTTCAGCCTTGACAAAACTTTTATTTAAACAGAAATGGTGGCGCGTTGAACAACCTGTTGTGTTACGTGCAATTAAATACTGTGTCTGACTTAGTAAAACTGCAAATGCAAGAGAGCTTTCATCAGCGGGCCGTAGACTCCAATCACCAATGTGTCGCCTCATTCTGCGATGGATAATGAGATAAGTCGTTAATGTGTTGCTCCACATGGGCCAGGTAATGCAAATCACCTGCAGAGTCACGTATCGAGTGGAAGCGTTTGAGCTCATCAGATGTGAGAATTAGCTGTTTTTCTTTGGGGTTTGAACTGTTTCTCTAATGACAAATATGAATCATGAATCCTCCGAACGTCTGTCCTGCAGTAATTAACCAGCTCGTCAGAATGACACTTAAAACAAACAGTTTGCGGACCCTAAAAATCTGACCGGGTTTGAACCCCCGGGATCAACACAGGGGGGGATGGGTGTTACTTGACTGAATGTCTGAAGGTCTAACCGACCAACAGCTCAGTCTTTCAAAGTCTTTCTTTCTTTCAAAATCTAAAACCAGAGCTGGTGATTGTTGGAACAGTGGAAAGACGAACCAACGCGTTTTCTTCTTTAGTTTTATTCAGTTTGAAGTGTTTCGATGGTCAGCTCGGTCACATCTCTGTTTCTGTCAATGGAGTCCGGTGTCTTTGAGGAGAGGAAACGACGTCTGTTTCTTCTCAAATCTAACTGTGAATTAAGGTTTCATTTTGACCTAACTACAGTGGGAAGACAAAACGCGTCTGTTGAGTCCGTGGAGTTTGAATAACGGGCGTCTTTCGACAGTCGTTGAGGTGAAACGACGTTTATGAGTCGTGTAGCGTTAACCAGAGCGTTTTACATCTTGGTGAATTAGGTGTTCATTTTGACCAAACCAGAGTTGGGGATTGTTGGAACAGGGGAAAGACTAACAAAGATGATTTCGACGAGTTTCATTTTGTCTTTGTCGAGATTGAATGAAGTGTGTTTTTCACAATGATCGGCGAGGCGCAATTATCGTTTCTGTCAACGCAGCTTTGAGGAGAGCATATTAATTGTATGTTAATACTTTTTAATAATCGTTCAAATCCCTGCTGATTTTATTTATTATTCATTCACTTAAGCACCGGAAAATGGGCGAAAATTAGTGTGTCCACCGGGGGACGGACGTGTTCCCATAATTGGCGATAAATACCTGTGACCAGAGTCATCTGTCCTGGAATGAATGCAGATTGTTACCTGTCACACTGACGACACATGCCAGATGTTTGTGAGTTTGTTGTCCATAGAAACAGCAATAGAAACATCTCTTTTCCTGCTGCTGTATCAGAATGTGGGGGAAGCAGACTGTCAGAGAGTCTTTTTTTAAAGTCGTATTTTGTAGTAAAGAGTGTAAAGACTGCAAAGCAAGCCGGCGTAAATCCCACAGATTTGTTCAGAGCCTCTGAGTCACTCCGAGGAGTTTTCAGATCAGACGCCTCGGAGGGGGAAACATTTCAGCAAGGAAAAGAAACGTAACCAGATTACCAGACGATGATTACCAGAAACAAAAGCAAAAACCGTGAAAAATGTGTAAACCATCGTTACAATGTTTAGTTAAAAAGAACTGAATGTTTCAGAGCGGAGACTCCACAAGTTGTTCGCTCTGTTTTTACCCACATTAAACTTTGGCGTAGGTCGACGTCCATCCGAGAGAGGAACGTGAAATCAAACCTCATCTTTTGGGCCCCTTTGTCCCTTCGGTCCATCGCCGAGGAAAGAAAAAAGAGGACGAAAAACAAACGACAACTCAAGGCCTTCAGAGGTATTTCCTCTGAATCCAGTCAGCGTGAGCTCTTACCTCTTCAGTTCAGGAGGTTTAGTTTCAAATGCATTTCATTTAAGGTAGACTGGTTCTCAACTGGTGGGTCGCGACCCAAAAGTGGGTCGCGGACCCGTTTTCAGTGGGTCGCGGGCCTTTGCCTGACAAAAAAAAAAGATTATTTTGAAGGGCATTTTTGAGGCAGCGGAATTATTCCAGCATTTACGGTGCAGGAAAAACACCGACCAATGCGTTATGAATCAGTTTCCTGACTCAGTGAGATGTAAACACACCGTGACACACGGGGAGAGACGAGGACACACAGAGAGAGCAGGACTGTTGAAGTGAGAGATGTGAAAGTCAAATCATAGGACGATCTCCAACAGAGAAGATGACCAGAGAGACCAGAGTCATTAGACTCTGACTGGACAGACTCACAGAGGTGAATTCTTCCAACTCTACTTTCTCTTTTTGGAAGATGAGAAAAATATAATTTTTCACTTCACCCTGAATGAACTGAGTTTAAAGCTGCAGGACAATTCAGTGAACATCATTTATCTAAAATGAATTGTGTTACATCATTTATTCTTTAATCCAGCCGTTATTTTACTTGAAATGAGAAGAACATTTATTGATGTATTTCTATGTATTATTTATAATCCATCCAGTTCAATTTCAAGAATGACAATATTTGTTAAAATATAATTGATGTGTACTTTCTTTATTTGATTTGACAGTTTACTACACAGAGACGTTACTTGACTTCTTGAATATAGATATACCCAAATTATATATATATATATATATATATATATATATATATATATATATATATATATATATATATATATATATATATATATATATATATATATATATATATATATATATATATATATATATATATATATATATATATATATAGTAAAGAACACATGCGTTTCAGAAGCAGAGGAAGAGAACCGACATTGTAAAGAAAAGAAAACAGGAGTCACACCTGGAAGGCTGAGAGAGATTTATCTTCAGGTGAGTCAGACAGAAAGTTGCTCCGGGGGGACAAAAAGTCAGAGAGACACTTTGAAAGATGTGACATTTCATCTCCAGAAATTGAGGTCTAACAGGAGGCCTCTGCACATTGTGCTTTTGTAGAGAGAAGCGGTGCAGACGGAGGGAAAGAAAATCACATTCTGAGAGGGAAGTATCAAGAAAATGTGAGCAGAGTCGAGAGAAGATTTGATTTTAGGAAAATGAAAAGAAACCTTCAAACATGTATATTCAATCAGATCCAACAGGGACGCCGTCGGAGCAAAGAGTCTGCGCTGCTTCTTTTGAATCAAGTGGAAGAGTGTGTGTAAAACATTGCGGATCCTCAGCTGGAGACCAGCGCGCTCGGTTCACCAGGTTCATTCAGTAACTCTGAAAACGTGGCAGCGTCCGAAGCCTCTGGTGCCCCCGCGGCGATAAAACCCCAACCCACTTTGTAGTCCGAGCTGCAAAGACGATTGTGCAACTTGGGGGAAAAAAGCTCACATTTGGGGGGCTTCCAACATAGCAGAGGATCTGCAGTTTGTCTGTTAGACGTTTGAGTAATCACATCTGGAGCTGTCATGGAGGTCCTGTGCAGAGTATTTCTTGTATGGATAAATGTTTCAGAGAAACAGACCGACAGTAGAGTCAGTAGTTTGTTTCATGTTGAGCGCTTCTACGACTCCTCTGGTTGTATAGAAGTCTATAGAAAATGACTCTACTTCTCTCTTGATTTATTCCCTCAGTAAACATTGTAAACATGAGTTTATGTCTCAATCTCTAGTTTCAAGTCTTCTTCAATACAGCATGATGTTCATTTAGTACATGATGGTCCATTTAGAGTCACACAGACCATAAAGCAGGGGATGCTTTAGGGCGGGGCTACTGTGATTGACAAGGTGCACAATGTCACTCCTCAGTCCAAATATGGTCACTTCCTTTCACTGAAGATAGAAAGCAGATTGGTGCAAACAGACTTTAACGGAGTTAAATGTTTTGGATGAAATATCACAATTTCAAGCTTCACTTTAGTTCCGGTCATCACACATGATGTGTTCAAGAACCGTCGGAAAGATGGAAATCTGTCGATAGTGACGGTAGTTACAGCTTCTGGTTGTGATGATCGCTGTAGTTTTGGCGTTTGTTTAAAGAAAAGCATGCTTTTCAATCCGCCGGCGGGTTTTGTGGTTCTGAGAGTTTTAAGATGAAGCTTTATTGGTCAGAAAATAATTGTATTAACAACATAGAAACTATAGAAGAGCAATTAGACCCCAAAACAAATGCCAGCAGACAACACAAAACAGAATCCAAAGAAGTTGTGTATTAAAGATGCTGTTTGAGGATCAGAACCGGAGGAAACGCTCCGCTCTGCCTGATTCATATCACCAAAGATAAACAGGATTCACGACTTGTTGGAGCTTTAAATCAGTGTAAATGTTGCAGCGCTTCCTAAAAACCAAAACCGTGTTGGAAATATTCATTTTCTACGTGTGCATCTCTGAACCCGTCAGCAACTTTTTTTTTTTTTTTTGTTCACCATTTCCTGCTTTCATGTAAGATCTCTCCCACTGCAGCGCCAAATCACAGCACAGGAAAAAAACCTGCCCAACCAAAAGCCAAAAATCCACCAGCACTTGGCTGCCGTCCAGTCCGACTTTTCAGCGCTTTTGCTGGGCCGCGGCCAGCCTCGCGGTGCCGGTGCCAGCCCCACTGGGTGCTCGGGAAAAGGTTTGTTTTCACAGGCCTTCTGCTTCGTTGAATGGTCTCTGTGAAGCTCAAGGGGTGGAGCACCGCGCTAACACTGCCGGGTTGACGGCACGCGGGTCACCGCCGCTAAAAATATGTGCATCGGAAAAAGGTGCCACGAAGCACCTCGAATGAAAGAATCCACCGAGCGGAACAGTGTTTTTTGGGGGGTTGCAGAGTCGGCTCTGCTCCTGATCATTTGGTGGTTGTTTTTCTCTTCTTACTCACATCGAGGCTTCGTTTTCACCACCCCCGGGCCTCTGAAACGTGATTAAAAACCGACGGTATCATTTGAAGAATGAATGGGCATCAAGAGGAGACGATGCTGCTGTTTTCCTCTCCTCTCTGCAGATATGTGGCTTCATCACCACTGAGATACTTCACGGGCTGCATGGCTGCACCGTGTTGATTATGATTGTGAGCTACATTATTCGTCTTAATTAATGCGATGAAGCAAAAGGATTTTCAGCTGCGAAGCAGATCTAAATGTTTGAATGTTTCTGTGGAACAAACAAAGACTGCATGATTAGCGTGATGCCCTAATGTTGTGTCACTCTCTCTGATCGTACTGTTGTTGATAAAATGGCCATCTGTTACCTCCAAATGCTGCTGCTGGAGTCTTGAAAGCGGCGGCGTTGATGCAGGAAGCGGTGATCTGAAAACAGCGGGGTGAGTGTGAGGAGCCGTGCAGGTACAGTGTGAGGGGCTGGTGGGATCTCCACAACCGCTGGTGGAGGTATCGACTACGTGGGAGAGAATGACTCACCCTAAAAACACACACACACACCTGTGGAGGAGGTGTGTGTGTGTGTGTGTGTGTGTGTGTGGGCAGTCAGTGTGGCCGGGCAGATTGCTGCTCGCCTCTCTCGCTGAGCTGCAGAATTAAACCGAAGCCTCGCTGCTGCTGTTGAACTTCACCACCACAACACTCCATTTATTTTTCTTTGTGTGTGTGTGTGTGTGTGTGTGTGTGTGTGTGTGTGTGTGTGTGTGTGTGTGTGTGTGTGTTTCCCATCAGCACACCTGCGATTCTAGCTGGAGACATTTAACTTGGTGATTCACTTGTTTTGCTCGATGCTTGTGTGTGATTCCTCGGAGGTCTGGGGTGTTTAGTGATTTTTTACTTTTTAGGTTATGTTTCTCTCGCTCCCCTCAGCTGTGAAATGTGCTTGTGGGTGTTCTGAGTTGAGAAATGTGTCACCGGAAATCTGCGCTCGGATCCACAACCTCTCTGCTCTGTCTGGATGTTGGATTTCTAGAAATGCTGGCAGCGGTTTTCATCGAGTGTGAGTGAGTTATTTGGTCGAAATGTAACACGCCTCGGCACAGTGTGAAGGCCTTTACACACCGCGACTGTGATGAATGTACGACAATATTTCACATCACAACTATTCATACTGTACAGTTGCAACACTGTCTCAGTACAAAGACAGAACTTTCACCCAGGAGACCGCTGTTTGTGCCCCGTGTGAAACCAACGCTTGTTACGTAATATTACGTAAGAAAGTCATCCAAGGGCGGTTCTTATTCACAGTTGTTTCTTATTGACGCAAGTTGCGTTATTACGCTGTGTTACGTTGCGTTGTTACGGTTTTTTTGTTTAACGGTTGTTGCTTTACATTGTTGCGTTTGTTACGTTGTTATGTTACATTGTTAAGTTGTTACATTATAATGTTGCATTACATTGTTATGTTACATTGTCAAATTACATTGTTATGGTTGTTACCTTGTTACGTTTGTTACGTTACCTTGTCACGTTACCTTGTCACATTACCTTGTTACGTTACCTTGTTACGTTTGTTACGTTACCTTGTTACGTTTGTTACGTTACCGTGTTACGCTACCTTGTCACATTACCTTGTCACGTTACCTTGTTACGTTTGTTACATTACCTTGTTACGTTTGTTACATTACCTTGTCACGTTACCTTGTCACGTTACCTTGTTATGTTTGTTACATTACCATGTTACGTTTGTTACATTACCTTGTCACGTTACCTTGTCACGTTACCTTGTCACGTTACCTTGTCACATTACCTTGTCACATTACCTTGTTACGTTTGTCACGTTACCGTGTCACGTTACCTTGTTACGTTTGTTACATTACCTTGTCACGTTACCTTGTTACGTTTGTTACCTTGTTACGTTTGTTACCTTGTTACGTTTGTTACCTTGTTACGTTTGTTACCTTGTTACGTTTGTTACCTTGTTACGTTTGTTACCTTGTTACGTTTGTTACATTACCTTGTCACGTTACCTTGTTACGTTTGTTACCTTGTTACGTTTGTTACGTTACCTTGTCACGTTACCTTGTCACGTTACCTTGTCTCGTTACCTTGTCTCGTTACCTTGTCTCGTTACCTTGTCACGTTACCTTGTTACGTTATTATTTGTTTAATCTTACCCAAGTAGTTGTTGCCTGAACATTACTAAATGATTCACAATGTTACCACGTGGCCTTGCGAGTTTCTGCCAGCGGGGTACGAGGCTGATATGAAACATATTTAAGAAACGTATTGTTGGTTGAGGAAACCGTGCTGTGCTGAAACGTAAAATGCCCCAAAAACATTGTGGCGACTGGGTTATGTCCTCACATCTTTCCTTCTCCTTGTTGGAAACATGCATAACAATTGACTTCAGAGTTCTGTGTTTTAACACCAACTATTTCTTAAAGCATAATTTCATCAAACGAACCAGACTACAATGAACTCTTCATAAAGCTAAAGTTGTCAGCCCCAGCAATGAAACTCTCCTGACTTTGCTGTTTTTTCTGTTGAAGACTGTAATAATCTGCTGGGCTTCAATCTTTCATCAACTTGAGGCCTCTGAAGGTTTAAAGTGGCTTCTTGTGGGCGTCTCTCTGGCTCAAACACTCTCAGGAACCCCTTCCATGGAAGAGATAGAGGTCAGGATTTAAGCCGCACTCCTCTTCCAGACACAGTTTTTGGATTTTTAACACCGGCCCCCCTCCGATCGGCGAAAGCAGCTCAGTAGCACTGGAGTTTATCCAGCACCGCGTGAATGAGGCCACGAGGAAGTCAAGTGTTTTTCAGAGTAATGAGTGTTAGACTTGTTTTATTCCGGAAGGTACCCACCAACGCATTTGTTCAATTTTGTTAAGTGCCACTCAAGAGATATTCCTAAAATTCTCAAATTGATTTTTCTATCGGGGGAGGGGAGGGTTAGGAAGGTGCAGATTTTACATGTTTTTAAGAGCTAAAGTAATCGCAGACATGGAGATTTTAAAGGTAACTAATCCAATTACAGTTGAAGAAAATGTGGTTTCAGTTCAAAATGGAGATGGGAAACAAGCTGATTGCGGCAGAAGAAAGCACCCAGATGACCCACGCTTAAACCGTCTGATAATGATCAACAACTTATTCAATCTTTAGATGCATTTGTCAGAAATCACTTCAGCCTGAGATTTGGTTTGAAGTTGGTAAAAAAATTGGCAGATGATTTTAGAAATGAGGAGTAAAGTTTGGGAGGGAGACTTGAAGAACGAGGTTCGGTTTTTCGTGTTTGCCTTTTCTATTTCTACGAGTCTTTTTATTGTGCTTTCAAAAGTAATGGCAGTATAATAAAAAGGTAGATCCCTCTACATGAAGATCAGTTCACTCCGTCAACTGATCCTGCAAAGACACTTCAACACCTCCAGCACAAAGTCTGCCTTATATACTGGGTGTGCCTAAGATGCAAGACTTTGAGTTTAACTGAAGATGCAATGGAGTTGCATTATGGGAAAATTAGGATTCAATGGAGTTAGATATAAGGGACTAAAAGTGGTGATATAACTAGAAATATGTCTGTTGGAGTCCACAGTCGAGACGTGAAACAAAATGTAAAACTAAAATGTATAAACACAAGTATAGATGTTAATATTTAGTAGGAAGGTGACAGGAAATGCAAAATGACTTTGGTGCCAAGCTGGACTCAAACATGGCGACTGTCTGATTTATTACTCTCTAAGTTATTATTGTTTTAAATCAAATAAGTTGCAGAGAAAATGGAAGTAGCGGTACTCTTTCTTTCAGGCTGCACAAAAGTCCCAAAAAGATTCCACTTGGTTCTAAGCCGTTCTATCGTTCACATTTCATAATGTATTATGTACACCCACAAGTCAGTGTGCATCACATTTGAAAGCAGTGTGCAGATTTTAGAAAAAGGACGAATATAGAAATGTTAACTGAGGACTTACTGAAAGAAGGAGCCGCTGCTGTGGTAACTGGTTTATGAATAACAGATTTGAATGTGTCTCAGGTGTTTTCGCTGAGTGTCACAGAGCTGAGATCATATTTCTGCTGTTCAGAGGTGGTGCGCCGCGATACTTCACCGATATCAAACACTACTCCCAGTGCAGGCCAATTGGAGATAGACTGCTGGGAAATTTTCGAAAATTACTATTCCAAATTTACAAGGTGGAGCGCTGCCACTGTTAGACAGTTTAGGGAGAGCCGCGGTGCGTAAAGCGTTTTAGTTCGTCTCCTGCTGTGATGCAATCTGTTACGAGCATCAGTCAAATCACCCTCCCAGTCAGAGGATGAGAACACACAGCCGTCAGCCAAGTCGGTAAACTCGGTAAACATTATGGAGGGTTCTCCCGACCTGCGTCTACGCTGCAGCATTCAGGGAATATCCAACACACGCAGAGCTCCGAGAAGTCGAGATATGAAATATGAATACGGCCTTTTTTAAATATGCCCATCATTTTTCACCGTGTAATTGGAGTTTTTTTTCTTCTTCTCTTTATGTTGACTTTGATTAATCCGGAACAGTAAGAAGCACAATCTGCTTCCTGTGCTGCTTTGCCGAACACAGACAGGCTTTTTATGTCACCAAATATTTAATTTCCTGGTTCTTCTTCTTTTTTTTTTTTGTTATTCTGCATATTTATGGTTTCACTGCTTTCATAATAACTGCAGGAGAGACTTGGGGAATCTATAACGAGGAGAACCGAAGCTGCTCTGGAAGCTCGCGGTGGAATAATATTAACACCTGTGACACATTGAGGTCCGACTGGACGGTTATCTGATCCCATTGGCTCCGCCACAAGATAAAGTAGTTCCTTTCCACTTTTATTTTTTGTTCTTCAGCTCCTGATGACTCGTTACAGTTCCACTGTGGAGGATTTGGAAGTTGACTGTGACGATTAGCTGTAGTTTGAAGTCGGGATGCTAATTCAGATTTATTTTTTTTGACCGATAGCCGACAAGATTAGTGCTGATGAGTCGCCGAGTTACAAATGATATCCGGTGCACAAACATGTTAAATCATAATTTTCTTTAGACGCCAAACAGAAAACTAACCTTTAATGTGGACCAGTTTCTCACTTTAGGTGTTAAGTGGCTCCTCTGAGATTTCAGCTGTTTGATGATGGATGGATGGATTGGTGGATGGGTGGATGATGGATGGATGATGGTTGGATGGATTGGTGGATGGATGGGTGGATGATGGATGGATGATGGTTGGATGGATTGGTGGAGGATGGATTGGTGGATGGATGGGTGGAGGATGGATGGATGGATGGATGGATTGGTGGATGGGTGGATGGATTGGTGGATGGATGGATGGATGAGTGGGTGGATGATGGATGGATGATGGTAGGATGGATGGGTGGATGGATGGATTGGTGGAGGATGGATGGATTGGTGGAGGATGGATGGATTGGTGGATGGATGGATTGGTGGAGGATGGATGGATTGGTGGAGGATGGATGGGTGGATGGATGGTTGGATGGATTGGTGGATGGGTGAAAATATACTAAATCATAGCACGCCTGCACATTTCATCCTCTCATCTGTTGGTTTGTGCAGATTTCTGCCTCTGTGTTGCAGTAGCGTCCAAAGAGTCTGTTTTAGAGCCGTTGCCGTTCATTTGGGGTGTTTTTTGCAACCTGAGCATGTGACCGGAGACGAGGAATGAGGACGGAGAAGAGGTCGAGGGTGTCGAGGATGGAAGGAGAGATGGCAGGAAGAAAGGGGGGGATGGGAGGAGCAGAGAGACTCTCTGATGTAAACTGAACGCTTCAGCAATCCATTTGTTCTGCAGGATTTCCAAACAATTCCCCGATGACGGAGGTGGTGTAACAGAGAGAAAGAGACAAAAAACGGCAATGCAGCCATAACATCTGTGTCGTATCAGAGCAGCGGAACCTGATTCTTCTTGTAGGTATTCTTACGTCTGCTGTTTCCCTTCTGATCCCCGTTAAACACAAGTTACATGTGTATTATCTTCTGTTGTATAATCGTGTGAAGAATCGGTCGACACTGAGCTCGACCCCCCCTCTTGGTTTTCCTCTCGGAGCAGGAAACAAATATCAAGCAACTTGGAGCGTTGCTCCATCTGTACAACATTATCCGTGTTCATTGCCTCTTTGTTCGTCTGTCTATTCTGCATTAGTGCTGCATGAGTTCTCCACAGAAATCCACCACCTCAAGGGTCGAACACAACAGAAAACAGTCGGACCTGGTTCCAGTGTTTCTGTGTCTGCCCGTCGGAGAAATCCACTGTTACGCAACTGTTGGCAGCGGGCTTCACATGTTCGGTCCTGTTTAGCCGTTAGACGCATGTCTGTTCTTGTTGTGGATAATCGGCTATTGATGTGAAGGTCTGGGTATCGAACCCAAGGGCTTTGTAGCTAAAGGTTGGCTTTCTTATTCTACCATCACATAGTTCAAAATGTACATCAAATTTTTCTTTTGTACGAGTGCCTTGTTTGATTTTTTTAGATGTCAGAACTTTGGCTTCTTTTGTTAAATGAAAGTTGTAGAAACGTCTTCATCGTCATTTCATCATTCTGAATGTGACAATATTCCAAATTTGACATGGTTCATGTAAACATATTCTGTTGGGATTGTGAATTAGGCCTCATTCTGAATGGAGCATTTCATGATTAAAACGTGATATGCTGATGTTATTCTGGCTTTAGGAGCATTCTTTGGACATGAATACATTAAGAATATGAGTCTCAATAGTTCCTTCATTGGGTGAAGATGAATACATTAAGAATATGAGTCTCAATAGTTCCTTCATTGGGTGAAGATGAGGCGCTCGGAGTACGGCCGCTGCTCCTTCCTGTCGAAAAGGGTCAGGATCCTCCTGGACGCCGTCCGTTAGAGGTTTTCCAGCTACGTCCAACTGGTAAGAAGCCCCGAGTTAGACCCAGAACACACTGGAGAGATTATCCATCTCGTCTGGCCTGAGAACGCCTCGGGGATCCCCCAGGAAGAGCTGGAAAACGCTGCTGGGGAGAGGGATGTATGTGGATGCTCAACCTTTACACCGAAATCATATTAGACCTGAAATCCGGTTCATTATTGTGCAGCTTCCCTGAAGCCGGCTGCAGGGATTTTCTCCCATTCAGACTCCAGAGCAATAGAGTTGTTGGGTGATCAGGTCTTGCTCACAGTCGGCGTCCCAGTTCATCCCAAAAGCTGTTGGATTGGGCTGAGCTCAAGTCTTTTCCACAGCAAACTGGGAAAAAGCATTCCTTCACTGGCTGCTCAGGGGCTCTGTCAGAGTTGGACACTGCGGTCTGAAGTATCAGTGTGATGGGATGATTTCCCTTCGTTTGAACCTGAAGAAAGATGGCGGGGATCTTTGAAACTCATTGAACAAAGCTGTCGAGTGTTCTCGAGTTCTCTGGGAAACTCCGGTCCCTTCTCCAGGAACTCTGAGGTCGAGTTTAAAAGGTTTGCTGGTTGATGAAACGCTTCCCTCGAGTAACGACAGTTTATGCACTCGTCACCGCTCCTGCCGCCGAACCCCTGACACGCGATAAACACCACGAACCGATGTTTTCCTTCCCAGCGTCAGAGAAGCTGTATCAACGATGTTTTGCGTGCCACCAGATTCTCCTTCTTGGCCTGAAAGCAGCGGCCAAGCAGAGAGTGGGAGTCGCACCGGGTCGACATCTGCACGGCATTACACTTGTTCTAATCCTCCGAGAGGCCAGAGAGCGTTTTCTTTGGAGCAACATCTTGATTCTCTCCCGAGGTAATTCTTCCCCGGGGGGTCGTGAGGAGTTACGGCGGAGCGGCGGTGCACGTACAGAGCTTTAATATCTCGTTGCCTCCTGGGGTCGGACGGTTGGGTTCGAGCAGACGAGGTTAGCGGCGATTGAACGGACAATCTCCATCATATGAGACGTTGAACCCACTGACTCGTGTCTGATATTTACCACAGAGCGAATCATACACACAACCTACACACACACAGCATGTCAACGAGGACAACAGCGCGGAGGTACAGGGCCTCCGAGCACATCTGTGCAGCATTAGCTTGTTTTCTGCTCGTCTCTGTCCGAGGCGTGTGTGTGTGCGTGCGTGCGTGCGTGCGTGCGTGCGTGTGTGCGTGTGTGTGTGTGTGTGTGTGTGTGTGCGCGTGTGTGCGTGCGCGTGGGTGTGTGTGTGTGTGTGTGTGTGCGGGTGTGTGTGTGTGTGTGCGTGGGTGTGTGTGTGTGTGTGTGTGTGCGGGTGTGTGTGTGTGTGTGCGGGTGTGTGTGTGTGTGGGTGTGTTGGACTTTTGTTTGATGCCGTCTGAGGACTTAACAGGATGTTAGATGACAAGAAGTTACACCGACACACAGTGGTCTCTCTGTCTGCTTCTTCCAACGGTTCGTGGTTGTTTACGGCAACAAGAGATTAAGACCCATCTGGTGTGTGTGTGTGTGTGTGTGTGTGTGTGTGTGTGTGTGTGTGTGTGTGTGTGTGTGTGTGTGTGTGTGTGTGTGTGTGTGTGTGTGTGTGTGTGTGTGTGTGTGTGTGTGTGTGGTGGGTCGTAGGTTTGGTTTGGTCGGGTAGGAGGGGGGTGCAGAGGGAAGAAGAAAAAGAAGAAGAAAATTGGCGAATGAGTGTTTTTCCAGCTTCATGTGTGTGTAAACGAGAGAAAGATGCACCAAGAAGATGCATAACGAGGCAAAAGCTGTGTGTGTGTGTGTGTGTGTGTGTGTGTGTAGGATGTGTTGCAGATTAAGCATTGTGTGTGTGAGTGTGCTGTGTTCGACGGTGTGTGAATGATAATGACCTCTGACTCTGTCGGTTCTCCGTTACTTTACTGGATTAGCTCCCCTTCACTGAACTGCCTCTGGAAACACTCACACACACACACTCACACACTCACTCACACGCACGCACTCACACACTCACTCACACGCACGCACTCACACACTCACTCACACACACACGCGCACACACACACACAAGCAGCCAATCTAAAGCGGTGTATTGGTCGGCTCCACAGCGCCCTGACAGCAGATACACAACACGTACTCCTGCTGCGTGTATGAAGTTTTTGTACTGCTCAAGTACTACGACAGGAGATACGACCACAGCACTGAAAGCTCCTCAGTGTGCTGAGTGCGTCGTGTTTCCACTGTATTGGTCAGAACTTCTCGACTCTTTTACAGCCGACGTCGTGAAAGATCTGCGTGCGTTTGTTGGCAGCAGAAATGTGTTTTTGCCTCACAGACGAGTTCACGAGCTTCAAACGTTGGACTGAAGCGGTTAACGGCATCGTGATGTTGTTGCGTGTTCGGTTGTCAGAAGGTCAAAGCAGCAGGTGTTTCAGTTTAACGAGTCACCGTGTTAACTGGTGACTTTTAGCCGAATTCGGCGGTAAATGGGAAATCTATTTGTTCAGATTAGTTTTTGCATTCAGCGTGTTTGGCGGCTCGTGTTGTGGCGTAGCGCGACGCGATGCTGCATCACGCTGTCTCATCCAGCACTCCTGCTGTACCCACCAAAAGAATGCACCGTCATCCCGAGATATTATCCAAGTCATCTTCAGCGAGGAAGTATAAAGACAGCAGAAAGGAGCCGGAAATAGGAATTCAACGTTGTCACATAACTCCGGTACTTTAACCCAGACAACGATGTGTTCTCAGTCAGTACTTCACTATCTTCTCCTGCGTCTCCTTGTACTCATAGTGCATCACACTGACTCACTGTATTGATACTGTAGTACTCTGACTCTATTGTATTACTGTGTACTGTTGATTCACTGCATTGATACTAAAGTGTTTCACGAAACACAAATAAACTGACTCATACGTGCATGACACGTTCATTACACACCACCAAATGGCAGGCTTCCACACACACACACACACACACACACACACACACACACACACACACACACACACACTTTTATATATATATATATATATATATATATATATATATTCAAGTTACTAACATTCACACACTCTCTGGGCAAAGACCTGCTGTAGGAGTGAGTCTCTGTGCAGGAGTCCCTGGCTCTGTAGGACACGTCCACATGTGTAACACCAGCTGGTCAACGCACACACACACACACACACACACACACCTCCTGCGAAGATTCTTTCCTTTTTGCATGTGTCATCGTACTCACACACACACTTTGTCTTTCTCTTTCACACTTGTTTACACATTCGCTCACGCACCAACAGTACACTGAGCAGTACATTACAGTACTCCCACACACACACACACACACACACACACACACACACACACACACACACACACACGGTGCCAGTATGTGTGTGTATTTAAGTGTGTAGCTGCATGCTGTTGCATCACCCTGCACTCACATACACAATCTATAGACACACAGCTACACACACATTTAATTCATAATTGCATCATATTAAGAGGCTTCGTGCACGCGCACACACACACACACACACACACACACACACACACACACACACACAGGTTGCGTCACAGTCTGGCAGTAAACATCCTGTATTGTTCTCTAAACTTCCAGCAGACCTGAGGAATGAAATGGACTGAAGCAGAAAGCTGCTCGTCGAGTCTGTAAACCAGTCCGTCAGATTGAAGGTTCAACCTGAAAGCCCGTCACTCGAACCCAAACCAGACGAAGAAGTCAAACCAACAACACACGCTGACCCCAGCAGACCGCTGCCGTGCACCGGAGGTTTAACCGGCAGAGTTGAGTCAGTGACACCTCAAAGCCAGTCAGTCTGACAAACACGCAGAAACACAACTTTACAGAACGAGTCCGACGGAACCGGACAGCCGAACGTCCGTCGGTCAGAACTGGACCCTCGGCCTCATTGTGAGCTTCACCAGCAGGCAGAGCCGCTCGACCACAGCCTCCAGTGAATGAAAGCTTTGTCCACATGGAGAAGTGTGTGTGTGTGTGTGTGTGTGTGTGTGTGTGTGTGTGTGTGTGTGTGTGTGTGTGTGTGTGTGTGTGTGAGTGTGAGAGAGAGAGAGAGACAGTAAAGTGTGTGAAAGAAAGACGGACAAAGAGAACAAAATAGAGTGAGAAAGAGACAGTGAGACAAAGAGAGAGAGTTTGGTGTTTCTCAGTGTGGAGCTTAAACAAGCAGTACAGGATGTGCAGCCAAACTATTCTCTCTGCTTGGCTGCAGCTTGTGTGTGTGTGTGTGTGTGTGTGTGTGTGTGTGTGTGTGTGTGTGTGTGTGTGTGTGTGTGTGGTGAGGAGATGGCTGATGGGATGTCACTTATTCTCTTTACTATCACAAAGTATGAGGGACACACACACACACATGCAGTTTATGATAGACAACACATGTACAGTGTGTCTACAGTCAACACACACACACACCTTAGAGGCTAACCCACACAAACACACGCACACACACACACACACCTTAGAGGCTAACCCGCACACACACACACACACACACACACACACCTTAGAGGCTAACCCACACAAACACACGCACACACACACACACACCTTAGAGGCTAACCCACACACACACACACCTTAGAGGCTAACCCGCACACACACACACACCTTAGAGGCTAACCCGCACGCACACACACACACACCTTAGAGGCTAACCCGCACGCACACACACACACACACACCTTAGAGGCTAACCCGCACGCACACACACACACACACACACCTTAGAGGCTAACCCACGCGCACACACACACACCTTAGAGGCTAACCCACACACACACACACCTTAGAGGCTAACCCGCACACACACACACACCTTAGAGGCTAACCCGCACGCACACACACACCTTAGAGGCTAACCCGCACGCACACACACACACACCTTAGAGGCTAACCCGCACGCACACACACACACACACACCTTAGAGGCTAACCCACGCGCACACACACACACACCTTAGAGGCTAACCCGCACGCACACACACACACACACACACCTTAGAGGCTAACCCACGCGCACACACACACACACCTTAGAGGCTAACCCGCACGCACACACACACACACACCTTAGAGGCTAACCCGCACGCACACACACACCTTAGAGGCTAACCCGCACGCACACACACACACACACACACACACACACACACACACACACACCTTAGAGGCTAACCCACGCACACACACACACACACACACACCTTAGAGGCTAACCCACGCACACACACACACACACACACCTTAGAGGCTAACCCGCACACACACACGCACACACACACACACACCTTAGAGGCTAACCCACGCACACACACACACCTTAGAGGCTAACCCACACACACACACGCACACACACACACACGCACACACACACACACACCTTAGAGGCTAACCCACGCACACACACACACCTTAGAGGCTAACCCACACACACACACGCACACACACACACACACACCTTAGAGGCTAACCCACACACACACACACCTTAGAGGCTAACCCACACACACACACCTTCGAGGCTAACACACACACACGCACACACACACACACCTTAGAGGCTAACCCACACACACACATGCACACACACACACACACCTTAGAGGCTAACCCACACACACGCACACACACACACACCTTAGAGGCTAACCCACACACACACATGCACACACACACACACACCTTAGAGGCTAACACACACACACACACACAGTTACCTGGCGAGTTTCCAGTCTCACCTGAAACACCTTCATGAGTGTTTAAAAGATATTTGAATACAACGTTTCTGTAAACTGGCCTCCTGTGGCCTCCAGCCCGGGGGTTTGATCCCCAGCACCGGCCCGGTGGAAGCAGGTGAGGGTCCTGGTCCTCATCCAGGATTAGTCTCCAGGTTCCTGCGTGTCTGTTTGTGGCGTGACTTTGAAACGGTCGACGTGTCGGACTTCTTCTCCGGCGGCTCTTCTGTAGCCGGCGTTGTGTGCGTGCGGCGCCTCTGTTCAGAGATCTCGTTCACATCGACTCGGGAAGCTGGAAACGTGTGAAGGAGAAGAGAAGCAACGAGAGTGTTTGTCTCAGTCGGACAGTCTCTTCACAGGCGCTGAGCCGTTCATCAGTCCAACGTTCTTCAGCTGACTCATGGCAGGAATCTGGCTCCTCACCCATTCATGTTCTAAGTCCCCCAAAACCATCCTTCACTGTAGGAATCTCACCGATGCGTTACATAATAACATCATCAGACATTTTCACTCGGTGGTGAAACTGAATAGCTCAACAGCAGACGTGTTCCGAGCTGTTTCACTCAGTTCAAAAAGTCACATTTCGTCCTTTTCTCTGCCAATTTGTGATTGATTGATTTTTATTCTTTCTGGTGAAGTCGTTCTCTTGAGTTGGAGGATGTTGACCTTTCAGGGCCACCGTACTTTTGCACTGTGCCACTAGTGCCACTAGTGCCACTAGTGCCACTAGTGGAAAAACTGGTTGAGTTGCATTGTGGGTAACGTAGGCACTAGGTTTTGACCACAGACTGTATATAAGAAGTGGACGTAACGTCACTCAGTGGTTTGTGGCCGTGAGTTTGCCGATTATGCAATTTTTTTTGTAACCAGTGAACAGGAAGTGATCATATCCGGACTGAGGAGGAGTGACGTAGAGACCTGTCAATCAGCGTGTAGCCCCGCCCTAAAGCATCCCCTGCTTTATGGTCTGTGTGACTCTAAATGGACCATCATGTACTAAATGAACATCATGCTGTATTGAAGAAGACTTGAAACTAGAGATTGAGACATAAACTCATGTTTACAATGTTTACTGAGGGAATAAATCAAGAGAGAAGTAGAGTCATTTTCTATAGACTTCTATACAACCAGAGGAGTCGCCCCCTGGTGGCCACTAGAGAGAATGCAGCGTTGGCTTCTCTCAACAGAACTGGACGTTGCTTTCTGGTTTTGACAAAGAAGAAGAACGTGTGGAGTAAAAGTCGATCTCTGGTTCTGCTGCGTCCATTTAGTTTCATTTGATGATGTCGTTATTTTAATGAATAATATACAGAAAACAATGTCTGCACACACACACTCTTTATTCATGATGTTTGTTTCTTTTTGAAGGTTTGTTGTAAACATTTTATTTCATTACAGTTATTCATTGATCCGTCTTTTTTGGTTTTTCGGAGCAGTCCAGATTTTATTAATTTATTTTACCCGTGTGTGTGTGTGTGTGTGTGTGTGTGTGTGTGTGTGTGTGTGTGTGTGTGTGTGTGTGTGTGTGTGTGTGTGTGTGTGTGTGTGTGTGTGTGTGTGTGTGTGTGTGTGTGTGTGTGGGGGGGGGGAGTGTGTGGTGTGTGTGTGTGTGTGTGTGTGTGTGTGTGTGTGTGGGGGGGGGGGGGAGTGTGGTGTGTGTATGGTGTGTGTGTGGGGGGGGCGAGTGTGTGTGTGTGTGTGTGTGTGTGTGTGTGTGTGCGTGTGTGTGGGGGGGGGAGTGTGTGGTGTGTGTGTGTGTGTGTGGGGGGGGAGTGTGTGGTGTGTGTGTGTGTGTGTGTGTGTGTGGGGGGGGGTGCGTGGTGTGTGTGTGTGTGGGGTGTGTGTGTGTGTGTGTGGTGTGTGTGTGGGGGGGAGTGTGTGTGTGGGGGGGAATGTGTGTGTGGTGTGTGTGGGGGGGGGGGGAGTGTGTGGTGTGTGTGTGTGGGGGGGGGGGGGGTGTGGTGTGTGGTGTGTGTGTGGGGGGGGGGAAGAGTGTGTGTGTGTGTGTGGGGGGGGGAGTGTGTGTGTGTGTGCGTGCGTGCGTGTGGGGGGGGGGTGCGTGGTGTGTGTGTGGTGTGTGTGGGGGGGGAGTGTGTGGTGTGTGGGTGTGTGTGTGTGGGGGGGAGTGTGTGGTGTGTGTGTGGGGGGGAGTGTGTGTGTGTGTGTGTGTGGGGGGGGAGTGTGTGTGTGTGCATGTGTGTGTGTGTGTGGGGGGGGGGGGGAAGTGTGTGTGTGTGCATGTGCGTGTGTGTGTGTGGGGAGGGGAGTGCGTGCGTGTGCGTGTGTGTGTGCGTGTGTGGGGGGGGAGTGTGTATCTCAACAGACAGCAGAAAGAGGAACTTGACGTCTACCTGTCGAAGCCTCGCTTCACTCCGCTCAGATATAGCGCAGTATAGAACGCGAGCGCGTCAGGCGTCAGGTTGGCGTGCGAGCGATGAAAAGGCCGCCGTTTGTCACCAGAAATTATTGATGTACAAACAAACAGACACCGCGGGGAGGACGCAGGAGTTTGGGAGGCTTTTGAAAAAAGGGAATCAAAGAGGAGGGAGGGAGGGAGGGAGGGAGGGAGGTAGGAGATTATTAGACAAAAGCAGGCGAGAAAAGCGATGGAAAGAAGAAGATGAGGAAGAGGAGAAAGTTAGTGAGAGGAGCAAAATGAGAAGGCAGCGAAGAGGGAGGGGAGGAGGAGGAGAGGAAGATCTCCTCTACCTATCTCCTCTTTCTCTTGTTTTTCCTCCTCCCTCTCATCTCTCAGGTCATCCTCCCCCTTTCCTTCCTTTCTTTTCTTTCTTTGTCACCCTCTTTTTTATCTTCTCACTTTACCCTCACTCCCTTTCCTTATCTTCTCTTCTTCTCTTATCTGCTCCCTCTTCTCCTTCCTCTCTGTTTCCTCCAGTTTTCCTCTCTACCTCATCTTCCCTTTGCTTCCTTCACTTCCTCCTCCTTCCTCTTTCTCCTCCATTTCCACCTTTTTCTTTTTTCCTCCTCCCTATCTCCTCTTTCCTTTTTCATTCCTGTCACCTTTTCCTCCTATTCCTCTCTTTCCTCCCCTGTATTTATCTTCCTCTCCTCCTCTATTCCTCATCCTCTTTCTCCTCCACTTCTATTCTTGCCATCTATTTTCTCTCCCTCCTCCCTCCATTAGCTCCTCTTCCACCTCCTTCATCTTTTACTGTCCATCCTTTTCTCCTTTTTTCACCATTTTCCAATCTTAACTTGTCATCTTCCCTCTTTCTTCCTCCCTCTCTCTCTCCTTCACTCCCTCCTCGTCCTCTTTTCCATCTTCCCCTCCTCATCTTTCCACCTCCTTGCTCGTGCCCTCTTTCATTACCTCCACCCTCCTCTTCCTCTCCTCTCGCCTGTTGAATGAACGAATGAATAAAAAGGAAACATGTTTGTGCTGCGACACAAACCTCCTCATCTTTGCTTTCATTTCTATTCATTTTATTCCTCTTTTTATCCCTTTTTAATTTCCTCCCTTCTTTCTTCCATGCCTGTAGAAAGGCACTCGGTGCCGTCGTTTTATTGAAAATGTATAATCCGAATACTGGTTTACATCTTGATATTAATTATTGTGCCTGAAAGCATCTGTAATAACCCTGAATCACCGTTCGTGTGCGTATTTAACGGCTGTTTCTCTGGTCGACCCGCTCGGAGCCGATATGTTGTTTCATTTCTCTTCATGTTACAAAACGGGATCGTTTTCAAGCCTAAAATCTGGTTTCATTCATCGTTTCTTCAGCGTTTTCTTCTTGTTCAGGTGTGGTGAACCGTCACGGGACCCTGAACAAAGAACACCGATCTGATGATTATAATTAGCGTCTCGACAAACCCAGAGAGGCATCGGCAGCGCGAGCAGATCAATAATCTATAATCATCGTATCTGCAGCGGCTCAGCGGCTGTGTCTGCGGCGCAGCAAGACAAAGACGAGCAGACGCAGACTGGAATTGGTGTTTTTTGGTAGCCACTCCAGTCATTGGGGAGAAATAAAACACACACACACTCTCACACACACTCTCACACACACTCTCACACACACTCTCACACACACTCTCACACACACTCACATGCACACTCACACACACTCTCACACACACTCACACACACTCTCACGCACACTCTCACGCACACTCTCACACACTCTCACACTCTCACACACACTCTCACACACACTCTCACACTCTCACACACACACAGTTTGAAGTAGTGTTTAGCAGATTTTTTCTTTTTTTGGGCAGGACGAGCGGGGTAGCGCTCTCTCCCTCCAGCGACCATGGGACTCGGCGCGTTGCCATGGAAACAGCCCAAACTGCACCGGAGGAGTGATTGAGAGAGAGAAAGAAAGGGGGGGAGAGAGGTAGACTGAGACAGAGAGAGAGAGAGAGAGAGAGAAAGGGGGGGGGGTGAGAGAGAGAGAGAAAGGGGGGGGGGGGGAGAGAGCTCCAAGAAGAAGGCCTTCTGATGGCGACTGTTGTTCTTCTCCACTCATTGTGAACAGTTTAGTGTGTGTGTGTGTGTGTGTGTGTGTGTGTGTGTGTGTGTGTCTGCATTTCTGCTTCTTTTTGCCGGCACGTGTGTGTGTGTGTGTGTGTGAGAGAGAGAGTGTGTGTATGCGAGTGTGTGTGTGTCTTTCAGATTTGTTTTAGTTGCTTGAAAGCCTGAAGTTCCGCACATCCAGTGTGTGTGTGTGTGTGTGTGTGTGTGTGTGTGTGTGTGTGTGTGTGTGTGTGTGTGTGTGTGTGTGTGCTCCTCCCAGTATCAGTGGTAAGCTGTGATTCAGGCTGTGAAAACACTGATTTGGCAGCCGGAGCGTCTTCCTCCGTCTCCAACCGACTCGGCCAACAACAAAATAATTCCATCTCTTATTAACTGACGCTTTATTACAAAAGAAAGTGTGTGTGTGTGGGGGGGGGGGTTCAGTGAAGGGGGCGTGTCCTGCTGGAGTTTTGCGGTCGCGGATTGATTTGAGTTTATTTGATAAGTTATGATACAAATATTGGAAAACAAGCGTCCCCGAGTGTTACCAATGTTATGGTACAAAGCGGAGACTCCACGTGTTTTATATATTAAACTATTCACATGTTTCAGCCTCTCCTCACTCCTCCCCTCTCTCCCTCCTCTCCCTCCTCTCCTCTCCTCTCCTCTCCTCTCCTCCCCTCTCTCCCTCCTCTCCTCTCCTCTCCTCTCCTCTCCTCTCCTCTCCTCTCCTCTCCTCTCCTCTCCTCTCCTCTCTCCCTCCTCTCCTGTCCTCTCCTCATCTCTCCTCCTCTCCTCATCTCTCCTCCTCTCCTCTCCTCTCCTCCCTCCCCTCCTCTCCTGTCCTCTCCTCATCTCTCCTCTCCTCTCCTCTCTCCTCCCTCCCCTCCTCTCTCTCCGTCCTCTCCTCATCTCTCCTCCCTCCCCTCCTCTCCTCTCCTCTCCTCTCCTGTCCTCTCCTCCCTCCTCTCCTCTCCTCTCCTCCTCCGCCGGTGGGTTCTGTGGGTTCTGGGGTTCAGAGGGCTGTGAGGAGCTTTCCCTTCATGTCAGTGACTCTTCACGCGTCCTTAAGGTGGTGAAAATGAATTTTAGCATGTAGAAGAGGCTGTAATCTATCTGTCACAATATTGTTTTTGCAACAGGATGGAAGAAACTGTAAGAATGTCGAGATTCTAAAAGAACCACATCTGACATGTTCGAGTGTGAGAAGCAGCGTACGTAACACACGACATCATTAACAGCTCGTCATGAGTTGGTGTGCAGATGTGTGATATTTTACAGTTGAATAACTTGTCTTTCACAGTGTGCTTGATGTATGAGATCAGGCGGCAACCTCCAGTTCTGATAAGAGAAGCCGAAGCTTCATGTGTTAAAGCTGCATTCTCTCTAGTGGCCACCAGGGGGCGACTCCTCTGGTTGTATAGAAGTCTATAGAAAATGACTCTACTTCTCTCTTGATTTATTCCCTCAGTAAACATTGTAAACATGAGTTTATGTCTCAATCTCTAGTTTCAAGTCTTCTTCAATACAGCATGATGTTCATTTAGTACATGATGGTCCATTTAGAGTCACACAGACCATAAAGCAGGGGATGCTTTAGGGCGGGGCTACTGTGATTGACAGGTCTCTACCAGAGTCGTATACGGCGTCTCTACGTCCTCCTCAGTCCAGATATGGTCACTTCCTGTTCACTGGTTGCAAAAAGCCAAGATGGCGACGACCAAAACGCCAAACTCGAGGCTTCAAAACGGCATCCGTCAAACCAGTGAGTGACTACGTCCACTTCTTACATTCAGTCCATGAGTAATATAAGAACTCTGTTAGGGAGCAAGTTTCAGCTTTCATCTAAAATCAAGGAGCAGACTTTTTGTCTTAGTTGAACTCTTCAATCAAATCTCTATTTCATTCACGTACATCAAGTCTGTGAATGATCATATTGACCATCAGTCATCAATCAAAGCCTTCAGAAGCTCTAATCTGTAACTTTGCACACAGTCACATTTCAGACGTGTTCAACCACAGAATGATTCATTTTTTTAAACTTCAATCTCATATAAAGATCATCTGTTGGTTTCATGTGTGTTTTACGTTGTATTGTCTCTTTTCATCGGATGATAAATATATCTGGATGTCTGGACAGAAAGACATCAAAAAGGAGTTGAATAGAAATCTTCTGCCAGTTTAAAAGAAATGAACTGAACTAACGTTTAATGATATTTCTGAGCCAAATCAAGTCCTTTTCATCGGCTTGAATGCGTTGCTTGTGGCCAAATTACAAATGAAATGGACAGTGCCCCCCTTTTTTTTATGAAGCTCATTCAATGAATCTCCAATAACTTCTGGTATTCACGGAAGAAATTCAGATCTTTAAAAGAGTATTCATCGTCTACACAAAGACATGCACTCCGCTTAAAAAAGAAAAAAGATTCATTTTCAAACGGAGATGTGAACTCACGGGGAGCTCGCCCGGCCTCGGCTGCATCCTCACAAAAAACCCCGAAACGTTTGTAATGTAACGGCGTCGGCGGGCGGACGTGTGGCCGCTGTTTAAACACACATGCCTGCCAGCAGCTATTTGGACGGAGAATAAACCGCAGTGAAAACCGCACAGTTTGACGAGCTTGTGCACACACTCGTTATTGGCTGGTTCATTGGGTCATGCACATGTGTCTCACTCAAGAATTCATCTTTTACGCTCCCTCGTACAGTCAGCAGCAGTCGGTCTCTGCAGAAGACTTTCCAAAGTTCATTTGGTTTCGATGAACGTTTTCCAACCTCACCTGCCAGGTTTCTCTCTCTTCGCTCTCTCTTTCTTGGAAACATCTTTTTTTTGTGTGTGTGTACACTCGAGCCAGCGCAGTAATCCTGAAATATGTGTCGTCTTATGCGTCTTTAAATGATGCCGCCACAGGAATTTACTACTTAGATTCCAAGTGTAACAGTATTTTGAGAGCTTCTTTTTTTCTTGTTCTGTAGAAGCAGAAGGATGAGAAAGAAGTATTGATTGTTGAGGTTGATTATAATTATATATCTCAATAATTAAGATAATGTCTGAAAGAGATTCACAAGAACCAACCAAGTCCAAGAGCGTTAAGATGTTCATGATGCATTTTAAGAGTCTTTTCTATTTTAGAAATAAGTCTTTTTTTCCTGAAGGACTGAGGTTCTACCCAGAACCATTTGTCCCCAAGGGTTCTTTATAAGACTAGGGGTTCCATTAAGAACCCTTTTCATCCAAAGAACCCTTTTGGAAGAAAGAGTTCCTCAAGGATTGTTGGAAGCATTGATATTAAAAGATCATCCGGCCCACAACCCTGATCAAGAACCATGATTGTTGAGGGTTGAAATGCACCATCAGCCCGGATCCTTTAGGGTTCTACATGAAACCCATATAATATAAAAGGGTTCTCGTTAGAACCTCCTGGATGAAACCCTTGGAATATATAAAATTAATTCTGTAGAATCCCCAGGGTGGGTTCTCAAGGAAACCCTTGGAATATAAAAGGCTTCTCAGTAGAACCCCCCCGGCTGGGTTCTTGATAGCACCCTAAGGTGTAAATGTTCTGGACCGAACCCCCAGACAGGGTCCTGGATGGAACCATTACACTATAGAAGGGTTCTCTGTCGAACTTTTCATAGGTTGTTCTGGTTGGAACCTTTCACAGATGGTCCTAGGTATACACCTTTATTGTGGGGTCTGATGCTGCTCACACACCGGGCGCGTTTTTTGATTGACGCGCGTCGAGATTACATACAAAGTCTATGCACAGACGCGATGAAACTAAAAATCGCGGCGCGCCAGTCTCATCGCGTCTGTGCATAGACTTTGTATGTAATCTCGACGCGCGTCAATCAAAAAACGCGCCTGGTGTGTGAGCAGCATAAGTAGAACCCTCTTGGTACGTTCTAGATGAAACCCTTGGAATAAAAAATTGTTCTCGGTAGAACCCTTTGCTTGGGTTCCAGATAAAACCCCTTGGAATATAAAAGGGTTTGCCGGGGTGGGTTCTTGTTAGCACCCTTAGAAGGTAGAAATGTTCTCAATAACACCTCTTTCTGGGTGGGACAATTACACTATAGAAGTTCTCTGTGGAACGTTGGATAGGTTGTTCTGGGTGGAACCTTTCATAGATAGTCCGAAGTAAAACCCTTTATGTTGGGTTCAACGTTGAACCCTCCTAAAGACTTCCAGGTGGAGCCTTCATAAAAGGTTCTACCGGAAACCAAAAAAGGTTCTCATCTGGAGACAAGCCGAAGAACCCCACATGGTTCTAGTTAGCACCTTTATTTCTAAGAGTGCAGGTGCCATAGTGGGTTTCTGTAGTAGTTGTTGGTTTCAGGAGGACTTGAGTAATAACTCTCTGTGGGTTCAGAAGAATTCACACGTCATTTCATCAAATGTTGATTTGAAGCATTGATTCTACGACTAAACATGTGTTTCAAGTGAAAACGTCTGTTGTTAATAGTTTCTGTCTTGTATGGAAATTGTGACTAAACAAGATTCTATTCGAGAGAAAACAGGTGTTTTTGATTTGAAGGGGATTTTATGTTCTTCACAGCGCTGGTCCTCCTTCGATCCCTGTTCACCGGTAATCAAACGCACTCCTTGGTTGTTGTTGGCAGAAGAAGGTCTCAGTGTGAGCAGAGCCTCCTGACGAACACGCCTCCTGTTCGACCGCGTCGCTGAAGCTCTTTAAAGTTATTCCACTCAGAAATAGAAGCAATTAGACTCCATCGGCGCTACTTATTACACCATTTAAAAGTTCTTTCTTGCTCTTCTCTTTTGATTTACTACACTTATCTTTCACACATGTCCTGTTTCGTGATCAGTGTTGGGTTGTTTTTTTTGGATAGATGTTCAGTAGTTAAGTAAAAAAGGTTGAATTGAATGAACTCGAAGTACCGGACTCTCGACCTTCGTCCCTCTTTCAAACACCGTTGGTTTCTGACATTTGAAACAATTCATCTTCCAAACCCTCACGAGATAACCACCTCCCTTTGACGTGTGTCCGGTTATCTACAGGAATGACAAACAAACACACCTATATGGCCCAGAAACGCAACTCAAGATCTCTGAGGAGACGAGAATAAATGACTCAGTCGTCAGCATACAATCGAAGAAACCTGCATCTCCTACAAAAAACCTTCTGATGGAAATCTAACCAGAAAAGAAGACCTTTTGTTTGTTGATTCCGACCTGATTTTAAAACCAGTTTACCTTCGTCGCCGACTGAATCAGTGCTATCAAAGCCCCGTCCTTTACGTTTGTTATCCACAGGTATGAAAAACGAACGCACCTAAAACAACCATCAGTTTCTATGTGCTGGAGCTTCAGATATTTATTGATAGAAAAAAAAATGTTCCCTGCCATCTTGTTTCGGAGTGTGTGTGTTCGTGTGTACAGCCTATAACTCGCCCGCCATCTTGTTTTGGAGTGTGTGTGTGTTTGACTGTGGTCGAAGTGTGTGTGCATGTGTGTGTGTGTGTGTGTGTACATTTCAGCGTGAGCTCTGTAAAGCTGCTCGTCCTGCTGCAGCCAATGTCAACAGCCCGGCGCATAACTTCCCATGAGCCTTTTCCCCTAGAAGGTAACTGGAAGGCTGCTGCGCTCCATACGACACTGTGTGTGTGTGTGTGTGTGTGTGTGTGTGTGTGTGTGTGTGTGTGTGTGTGTGTGTGCGTGCGTGTGTGTGTGTGTGTGTGTGTGTGTGTTTACACCCGTTCATCAGTGTATATCCGTGCTGTCTGTCTGTGTGTGTGTGTGTGTGTGTGTGTGTGTGTCTTTACATGTGTGATGTTTGTACTCATGGGGGCTTTTTTCACGCTGTGCATGTGTGTGTTTTGGTTTTAATGCACGTGCACACTCAGCATGAAGTCACTGTTACATGCACAGTGTGTGTTTGTGTGTTAATGCAGCACATACCAGAACAGGTACTGTGTTTAGTGAGTGTGTGTGTGTGTGTGTGTGTGTGTGTGTGTGTGTGTGTGTGTGTGTGTGTGTGTGTGTGTGTGCAGTAGAGCAGAGTGGCGGGTCTAATGCGATTACGTCCCTTGTCTCCGTGCAGAACTGATAAGGTATTAGAGGGCGGGCCGTGATGAGATTTAAATTAATTCAGCCTCCATTCAAATTCACCGTGAGATGAGCTGCTCCATTATTTTGGCCTTCCAGCCCAACACTCCTCCTCTCTCCCTCCCTCCTTTATCCCCCGTCTTCTTCCTTACTCCTCTTTTACTCCTCCTTTACTCATGACAAACCTCCTTTCTTCCTCCCTTCTTCCTCTTTTACTCTTGTCTCGTGTCAAACCTTCTTTTGTCCCTCCCTATTGGATTCTCCCTTTAATCCTACATTCCTCTCCTCCTCCTTGTCTCCCCCATGTTTCCTCCTCCTCTTTTAGTCTTGTCTCCTTTCTTCCCTCCCTTAGATCCTCCATTTAATCCTCCATACATTCCTCTCCTCCTGCCCAGTCCAAGTAATCTCCTCCTCCCTCCTTTCTCCCCCATCTGCTTCCTCTCTTCCTCCTGTTTTAC
Source organism: Lycodopsis pacificus (assembly GCA_028022725.1). Classification (NCBI taxonomy): domain Eukaryota; kingdom Metazoa; phylum Chordata; class Actinopteri; order Perciformes; family Zoarcidae; genus Lycodopsis; species Lycodopsis pacificus. Next base: position 1,520,970 of record CM051706.1, on the reverse strand, counting down.
TCCTCTTTTGCTTTATTGCGTGACCAACCTCCTTTCTTCCCTCCCGATTCTCCCTTTAATCCTCTTTTCCTCCTCCCTTCCTCCTCTTTTCCTTAATCGCGTGACTAACCTCCTCCAGTCCCGTCTCCCTCCCTCCTCTCCCCCATCTCTCTCCCCCTCCTTCAGTCCTACCTGACATCCCTCTCTCCCCTTCCTTCAATCGTTTCCTCTCCCCCTCTTTTGTCTCCTCCTTATTTACTCCCTCCAGTCCAATTTGATCCAATCATCTTCGTCCCCCCATTCCTCTTCCTCTACTTCCTCCCTCCCTTACTTCCTTCATTTCCCCCTTCAAGCTCCTGCCTCCTTACCTTTCGTACATTCCTCCCTCCTTCCTTCTTACCTCTATTTCTCTCAACTCCCCTCCTTTCCTCTTTAGTCCCCCCTTCCTCCCTTAAAATCTGATTCAGTCTTTTTTTGCCTCCCTCAAACCTTCCCCCCTCCTTTTTGTTCCCTTCAACTCATTCGTCTCCTTTCCTTCATTCATCCTTTTAGTCCTTCCTCTTCTTCCCTTCTTTTCTCTCATCCTGTCTCGATCTTTCCTTCCATCCCTCCTTTCTTCCTTTTCTTACCGCCTTCTTTTCTCTCTTCATTCCTTTTATCCATCTGTAAACCATCCCTCCCTCCCTCTCTCCTTCTTCCTTTTAGTCTTTCTTTACTCACCCCTATCTGAATCACCTCCTTCTTTCCTTCTTTCAATTCCTGTTCTACCCGAACCATCCTCTCCTTCCATCCTTCTTTCTCCCCCTCCCTTCCTCCCTCCTTACTCCCTTAAAATCTGAATCCATCCAGTCTTCATCTTTACCTCCACTCCTCTCCTCCTGTATGAATCTTTCTGTCCATCCTTCCTTCACTCCTTTCCTTCAAACCCTCCCTCTCCTTTCCTCCAATCATCTCCTATCCAACCTATCCTCCTCACATCCTCACATCCCTCCTATTTCTCTTCCTCCTTTTTCATTTCTCTCCTCCATTTGAATCATATCCTTCCCCCTCTCTTCCCTCCATTCTTCCTTTTCGTCCCACTTCTTACCTCAAATCCTCTCTTATCTAAATCGCCTCCTTACTTCCTTCCTCATCTTCATCACCTCCTTCTTTTTCTCTTAATCCTCTTTTTTCTCCATCCTATCTCCTTGATGATTGTCCTAAACCATTCCCCCCTTCCCCCCCCCCCCCCCTTCCCCTGGTGTAGCTCCTCTTTTACAAAACATTAAACTAAATGGAGTAAAGCTGAACCTATTAGAATGGGCAGCTTAGTGCGTGTGCGTGTGCGTGCGTGTGCGTGCGTGTGTGTATATGTGTGTGTGTGCGTGTGTGTGTATATGTGTGTGTGTGTATATGTGCGTGTGTGTGTGTATATATATATGTGTGTGTGTGTACGTGCGCGTGCGTGTGTGTGTGCGTGTGTGTGCGTGTATGTGTGCGTGCGTGCGTGTGTGTGTATATATGTGCGTGTGTGTGTGCGTGTGTGTGTGTGTGTGCGTGTGTGTATGTGTGCGTGTGTGTATATGTGTGTGCGTGTGCGTGCGTGCGTGCGTGCGTGCGTGCGTGCGTGCGTGCGTGCGTGTGCCTCTGTAACGTTGGAATAGATGTTTTCTTTGCAGCTTCAGGTGAAATGTTTCCAGTGATTTCGGGGCTGGCAGTGATCCACCGTTGCTCTTTAGGGGTCGGAGGTCACGGGGCAGGAGGGTTCACAGTCCGGCTCAAGGACAAACCTCCAGGCTGCATTCATTCTTGGCTCAAAAAGCATTTCCCAGCTCCATTTAGGAAGGATTGGCTGCGACAATTAGTAAATGACTCGATTTGCATATTCATCATGACTTTATTTTTGATTAAAATAGCAGCAGAGAGCCCAAACCGAGAGAGAAACCCGGCAGCTGGAGCGCCAGAACCGGCACAAAAACACCTGGAAACCCAACATCCCCGGAGCAGCTTTACGGGTCTCCTGACTGGGAACACTGGGAACAGCAGGTCCCTCTGCTCTCCGGAGACAAGAGGACAAACTCTACTTCCACAGGACGTTGACCTCATTAAGTGTAACGCAACGGACCTTAACTCCAGTCATGACCAACACACCTCAGCCGTGTTGGTTGGTTGAGATATACAAAGCCGTGTGTATTAATGATACACACGGATATAATGGCAACCTCCGGTTCTTTAAAGTGGAGTCAAAGCTCCATGAGTTAAAGCTGCATTCTCTCTAGTGGCCACCAGGGGGCGACTCCTCTGGTTGTATAGAAGTCTATAGAAAATGACTCTACTTCTCTCTTGATTTATTCCCTCAGTAAACATTGTAAACATGAGTTTATGTCTCAATCTCCAGTTCAAGTCTTCTTCAATACAGCATGATGTTCATTTAGTACATGATGGTCCATTTAGAGTCACACAGACCATAAAGCAGGGGATGCTTTAGGGCGGGGCTACACGTGATTGACAGGTCTCTACCACGGCGTGTTACTGTAACTCCTTCACAGAGTGTCTTCAGTTCATGAGCGTTAACTGGAACATTTTGGTCACCTAAAAAGTCACTTATAGTTGCAAAATACAAGATGGTTCCATGCCAAAAGAAAAGCCCACATTTGTGTTCAGAAGGAGAAAGAAACCGACTTTGAAACATTATGAAGGACTCCTGAAGGAATGAAAGATGGAGGCTGAGGTCACTCGCTCCGACAAGCCCTCCACCGGAGGAAGACGTAGAAATAAAATATACTTTGACACTAAGAAGCAAAATGGCAGGATTGAACGTTCCACTTTTCCATATTGAGACGAGATAAATGACGTGTTAGCACATCGACCCGTCAGACACGACGTCACCGTGGGATTCAGTGATGCGGCTGAGACACGCCGTCGCTTTACGTTGGTTGGAATATACACAACTGCATTTAATCAGGATATAAATATCAGTAATATCGGTGTGAACAGATTTGAAGGAATATTGTCTTTTTCAGAATAAGGACAAAAACCAGAATATTTGCTGCATGTAAAGGTAATCAATGGTTCTGTTTACATGGATATTGAAGGTGAATATTCCCGTTGACATGCAGCCGTGTTCTGATTCACATGAAGCGACAGCACGCCTCTTCCTCATCCCGTCATCGTCTTCTGTTTGACGGGTCGGTGCTCCAACACGTCGTTCATCTCGTGTGAAGACGGAGAAGGGGAACGCTCAGTTGTGCCATGTTGCTTCTTTCTGTCTGACTCATTGGCCTCCATCGTTCGTTCCTTCACACTCCTTCTCTGAGATGTTGAGATACTTGTTCATATCCAACAACATGTTGATATCTAAGTCCTTCACAATGCTTCAAAGTCACTCAGTGACACAAGAGAGTGAATGTTAGTGCAGCCGAACGCTGAACAAGTTACATTGACACCTTTCATGAAGTGAAGACAGTGAACAGTGACAGTTGTGACCACGGCGTCTCACAGTAGCTCTTCCTCCTTCTTTCCTTCCGGACACGCTTCTCTACTCCAGCGTTACAAACCATCGGCTGGCTGCTTTGTGTTCATGTTGAAACTCTCGATTTCATCTCGTATTCTGAATGTGTTCACGTCTAAAGAATGATCCTCAGACGTGAATAATATCAACTCATCGCACACCGTTTCATCGTGAAATGCTGCGTTCGGAGTAAGACCTGACTCAGAACACACGAGTCACATCACGTTCTGTATATTGCGTCATTATTCACAATGATTCTGGTCAAACTCTTTTGTATTGAGTGTCACAGTGTTCCTCTCGGAGCGTTAAACCCTAATGGGGATAAAAGTGAGCGGAAAAGAGCAAACGTGTGTTTTGTCACCGACCTCGTGTTCCTCAATTTGTCCTCCTCCCCCCCGTGACTCCCCCCCCCAGCGCTCTCTCCCCTCCCCCCCCTTCGTTGCGATGCAGCCCCACTCTCCCGCTCGCCGGTGATTATTTATTCTCCTTTTCATTTTCCTTTATTTAACTTTGATTTCCCCTCGGTCGGCGTCTTTGAGATTGAGTGGGGAGCGTGGAGAGGGTTCAAGTCCTCCTATGTAGGCAAAAAAAACCTCCCTTGCTCGAGGGCCCTTCAGCGAGGCGGTGAATACCTACTTTGACCTCCGACCTCCTCGTGCAAGATTAGGCTCGGCAGCGGGAGCGTTTTTAGATTTATCAGAGGGAATAGATGGAAGGAGACGAGAAAACAGACGCTTCTCCACACAAATCGATGCAACCGGAGCATCGGCGATTGATTATCGCACAAATTAACAATATTCCGGGTGTTTCGGCACGCGGTAATCCTAACATTGCCATGGAAACAGAGCTCCGGCAGAGAGCAGTAAACAAGATAAGATGATAATCTCAACCACGCATCTCTCGCTCAGGTTTCTCATAAGTGAGATAAGAGCTCGTCCGAGTTATTGCCGATGAGAGGAATGTGTTCTCACGCAGCCGATCGACCAGCACAACGTCTCGCGGAGTAATTGGATATCGATGCGACTTAATACAGACAAAGACAACTCGCAGAAGTCGGTTTTCTTTCTGAAACTGTGGAAAGTAAACTTAAGATGTTCACAATTTCCATCAATATGTTTTGTTCGTGATACACGGCTGCTCTCGCATGGAAGCGATTTAAAGATCAGAACTTTGGACACGTGCAACATCTCAACGTTGAATCTTTATGGAGAACGATTGATGCTTTCAGATTTGTGTCGTTGAGCTGAAGGATCATGTTTACATTTTATACCCTAACAACACTGAAGATGTCGGCCGCTAACGGGCCGGACTGTCCTGAGCAGTAAACCACAAGACGACGTCCGCTCACCGGACCCATTCAGCCAAATACGTTCCTGCAATCAGAAGCTCAACGCGAGAGAACCCGGGGACTCGCTCACGTTCCCCCTCTTCTCTCGGTGGACACACATGACTCCGCTGTGAAAGACAAGAGTGGAAATAGAGCAACGTGAAGGAATACGTCTGGTCTGGGGCAAAAGCAGTGTGACTGATGCAAGTGTATTGGAAGTGCTTTGGTGGAGTGTTATTATTCCCTCTCCCTCCGTAAAGGCCCTGCGAGGCAGCGCTGCGGCCCATGTGACAGTAAAACGCTCCACAGAAACAGGACTAATGGGATTCTCCCCGTCCCGTCCTCTTCACACGAGGAGGGAGGAAGCTCTCCCCCCCCCACCTTGAAGGAATGCGTTCAGCCCCCAGCAGCGCTTTTCATACGTTTCTTAAGTGCCATCGCTGGACGGTTATTTACATTTGCATTTGCATTTTGAGGCGGTTTTCTCCACAGTGAGTGAGATGGAGCTGCTCACACGGCGAGCGCAGCAGGAAGGAAGCAGTGGGCGATGTTTCTGTAATCTCTGAGTGGACGTCGGAGGCAGCGAGCGGCTGATGGATCCGCTTGCTTTACGTGATTTAATTAACTTGACTGAATGTATCGACCAGCAACCCTGTCTCCTGCTAAATTAAGCTTACATGCAACTGAACTGCACTCTCAATTACGGTGTCGTGTATTTTTACTGTTGATTACGGTGGCAGTTTTAAACGTTTTTAAACCGTTTTAAACTGATTTAACAGTTTTAAACCTTTTTTAACATTTCTAACAGTTTTTAACTTGTGGTAAAGTGGTAAATTGAAACAAAACAAAACAAAAAGAGCTACAAAACTACTTCATTAAGTTTAAGCAATTCAAGTTTAGTCAAAAACATCACGGTTTGGTTTAAAATGACTACATCATAATTTAGCCTAAAATTACGACAAATTTAAAACAAAATAATAAAAGTGCCACAAAATTAATTCATACAGTTTAGGTAACAAAATTACTTGGTTAACTTTCGTAAATAAACATCACGGTTTCAGCTTAAAATGACTTAAAAACTTTAACAAAACAAAAATAGGTTTAGCCAAAAAAGCTATTTGGATAAATTTACTGAAGAAAGCATCGTGGATTTGTTTAAAATTATTTAAAATTCGAAAAAAAGCACATAAAAATAACTACGACATTGACAGAAAATAAAAACATAATTGGTCGTGTTTAGGCAACACGAGGACGGGGAAAGAAGTCTCTTGTTTCTTTTTTACCCAAACATAATTTTAAACTTGCGGCATATTTTCCCATTGAAGGTAAATGATGTCACGCAGTCGGGTGGACAGGGCTGCGTACAGATATGGATAAATGAACCGGAGTCTGGTTTCCTTCTCCCAACAAGTGAGACTGCTGAAGGTTTTACACAACACGGCCAGAAGTATGCAGACAGCCAAACATTACAGGAGGTTCAACATATCGTCCTTTTTAGAGCCGCAGTGATCTGTTGTGTAATACCTCAACTCTTCTGTCATCCGGCCGTCAGACGTGGAACCTGCAGGCTGCAGACGAGTCAACGTTTTTATGGTCTCAACGTTCTCCACGTTTCTCTAAAAGTATTTAAATCACTGAAGAATAATCAAGTTTTATTAACAAAGCAACTTTCAAACGAGTCAAAGTCATTTACAAATGATTGACAGGATGAAAAACAAGACAAACATGAGAGAAGATGAAGAGACTAAAGTTAATAAAAAATACAATTACAGCACTGAATAAATTAAAAAAATATATATTTTAATAAATAATTAAAATATGTATAAATACTCTAACTACAGCATAAAAACGCAAAAGCCGTTGTATAAAATCGGACTAAATAATAACACCATAAAATTATAAAATCGTATGACATTATCATCTTGCCATCGTGCACAGTTTATTATGATAATATATATTTTCGCTTTATTTTAGTTTTGTAGTCTTTTGATAGTTTTATTTCCTCCGTTGCCTGATTATGTTTTGTCTTCTCTGCAAATATTCATGCTGCCGTTTCTTCAGAAGTGAGCGTACCTGGCTAATAAATGAAGGTAAATAACTGAAAATATCATTGGTGACGAGGTTCAGTTGAGCTACAGGAACCTCTCGTTGTGTCTTTGCATCCAGGAACTGAGCAGCTCGGTGCAGAGGAATAACTCAGAGAAGAAGGTCCGGGGTGGTTCAAATAACGTGGGCAGCAGCATGAATGATGAGGGAAGTCTTATTTATGCAGAAAGACGTTGAGGTGACAGTTAACAGTCATGATTATTGGTTTCACACTAACCGTGAGTCAGTGTTTTATTTATTTATTTATTGTGTAAAATACTTCTAGAATAATCTCTCATTGTCAGCTGCCTATGGCTGAGCTTATCCTAGGAAAAGGCAGGACACAAATAACATGATTTCTTTCTTTCTGTAGGAAGTTCTGAGTCCTTTTCCTTTTAAATCCCCATCAAGGATTTGTCATTAAAATGTGCCGTTTGGTGGAACCTTTTATCCAAAGCGCCTTATGAGACGCTGAGTGCATATAATAATATAATAACATAATATTGTCGGTAATGGCAAAACCTTGTGGCCTTATTCACATGTTCTAACCTGTAAATAACACAACAAGAACTGCATATGAACTGTATATTATTTATACACTATTCTACATTAGATGCTACTGGACACCACTTATCTAAGCGGATGCTAAAGGTTTAGCTTGGCGTCTGCTGTCACTGAATAAACCAAATGCTAAAGTGTTGGCATACGTTCTATTATCGCTCGATATAACGTAATGTTAGCTTGGAGTCAGTCAACATAACCAATGCTAAAGCGTTAGCATTCAGTTCACTCACTCAATAAAGTAATCTCTGGTCTGAGCATAGACTCTTCTGCTCAACTTAGAGTTTGCTAAAGCGTTAGCATGGTGTAAGGGAATGATGAGGTTAATGCTAAAATGGATGCTTCAGTGAACTTGTTAGTGTGTGTTAGCCTCGAGTTTAGACGATGTCAACGCTGAATTGTTAGCACAGTCTGCTATCATTCTGCAAACCTGTGTAGGGTAAAACATTGGTATGTAGTCTGCTATAGCATGTTGTATGCTCCAGTGTTAGTATACATGTTTTTATCAGTCACCTTGGTGTATGCTAAAGTGTTAGCATTAAGCGTGTCCACTATCACCTAACATAGTGATCATGTAGCATCATGAATCAATGTCAATCCAACAAAGTGAATACTTAATTGTTAGCATATGGTCTGCTGTCATGTAGCATGTTGTGTGCTACAATATTAGCACAGAAGTTGTTTCCAGTCACTTTGGTACATGCTAGAGTCCTAGCAAGTAGTCTACTGTCATTCACCCAAATTAGGTTTCCCATGTCAAAATTGTTAGCATAAAGTCTTCTCCCACTCATCAAAAGCAATGCCAAAGTGAATGTTAGCATGGAGTCTGCTATCAATCAACAAGGCTTATGCTAATGTTTTAGCATCAAGTCCTTTGTCACTCAGCAAAGTGTAAAGGCTACAAGTGTTAGCCCGGTTATGTGAAAGCTGAAATAATAACATGGAGTCTACGATCATGCATCGTGTTGTATGCTACAATATTAGCATGAAAGTTGTTTCAGTCAGCTTTATGCTAAAGCATTAGCAAGTAGCCTATTGTTACTCATCTAAAATAAGTAGTAGCTGAATTTCAGTGTTAGCATTGTGTCCACTGTCACCTAACATAGTGATCATGTAGCATGTTGTATGCTACAATATTACCATACAAGTTGTTTCAGTCACCTGTATGCTAACGTGTAGCCTACGGTTACTCACTTAAATTGAGTGTTAGCACAATGTGAATGCTTAATGGTTAGCATATGGTTTGCTATCATGTAGCACATTGTATAATTGCTAAATTTCAGTGTTAGCATTTTAACCACTGTCACCTAACATAGTGATCATGTAGCACGTTGTATGCTACAATATTAGCATACAGGCTGTTTTGCCACCTTAATGTATGCCGCCTCATGCACGTGTCAGGACATAGTGACCAAACATGATAAAAAGTTATTTTTATCTGCGTTAACTGCGGCTTTAACACGTTTTTAGTACTTTTCCATCGTGACGTCGGCTGTGAAATGGCGGCGCGGTGTCTGTTAGCGTGGACGAGGCTGCTCTGACCTATATAGAGCTGGATGTACGTCTGCGTCGGGGTGCACAGAGACTCTCTCTCAGGCTTATGGCAGCTCACGGCTGGATGGAGACGATGTTAGCTGAGGACACACGTGAAGACGCACACATATGGAGACGTTCACGCATGCGTACACACTCATGGAAACACGCCGACACGTGATGTGAGGACACGCGTCTACACGACAGGCTAAACAACCAGACACGAGCGAACGTCCTGCACACACACACACACATATACATACACATACATACACTCTCACACACACACACACTCACATATACATACATACATACACTCACACACACACACACACATATACATACACATATATACACTCTCACACACACACACACTCACATATACATACACTCTCACACACACACACACTCACATATACATACATACATACACTCACACACACTCACATATACACTCACACACTCACACACACACACACATATACATACACATACACTCACACACACACACACACACACACGCACGCACACACTCACATATACACACACTCACACACACTCACACTCACACACACACACTCACACACTCACACTCACACGCACACACACTCATACATACATACATACACTCACACACACACACACTCATACATACATACATACACTCACACACACACACACTCATACATACATACATACACTCACACACACACACACACTCATACATACATACATACACTCACACACACACACACTCATACATACAGATGAACACTTTATACACACGTGAAGAAGAAGGAGGATGTTAAAGGACACACACAGTGCGACTACCTCATGCATGTTTTATTGACCCGACTCTCTTTCTCTCTCTCTCTCTCTTTCTACACCTCCGCTGTCTCGCTTCCTCATCCCTCCATCTCTCTCTCTCTTTTCATCTCCTGCTCTCCCTTTAATCTCCCTCCCCTCCTTTGTCTCTCCTCCCTCGTTCACCTCGGTTGTCCTCCTCTGACCTATCAGAGCAGAGCAGATCAATCTGACGGGCGAGGAGGCGACGAGACTCCCATAATACTACTTCCTCTCCTCCTTAGTCCTTATGACTTCTTCCTCACTTCCTTCCTCCTTATGGCGACTTCCTCTCCTCCTTTTTTATCTTTATCTCCTTCCTCTCCTCTTCTCTTCTTCTCCTCCTCCTCTTCTGTTTTGTAGCCTCTTGTGTTTTTTTGTTACCTTCTCTACTACCCCCTCCTCTCCATCCTCTACCCCCTCCTGACCTCCTCTCACCACCTTTCTCTCCTCCTCCTCTTCCTCTCCATCCTCTGCCCCCTTCCTTGCTCTCACTTTTCCTCCTCCTTTCTCTTGTCTTCTCCTCCTCTCTCTTGTTTTCTCCTCCTCTTCCTCCACTCACCACCTCTTCCTCTCCACCCTCCTGACATCCCTTCTCCTCCCCCTCCTCCTGTCCATCCTCTATCCCCTTGTGACCTCCTCACACCTCTCCCCTTTCTCCTCCTCTCTCTTCTCACCACCTGTTCATCTTTTGTTGCTCCCACTTTTCTTTCTCCTCTCCACTTCTCTCCTCCTCCTCCTCTCCATCCTCTGCCTCCTCCTGATCCTCCTGATCCTCTCTCCACCTTCCACCCCTCTCCCCTCTTCTCTCCTCCTCTCAGGTTTTTTTTGTGTTACCTCCTCTCTTACTCCCTCGTGACCTTTCCTCTCACTCTCTCTTTCTCTCACTCCCGTCCCCTCTCCTCCCTCCTGACCTCCCTCCTCCTCCTCACCTCCTCTTCTCCTAATTAGCACCTGAGCATACCGGGCTGGTTAATATTCGGCGCTGCGACGGCAGAAGGGCACCTCGCCGTCTCTCCTCCGCTGCTGTTGCCATGGTAACGCCATGGAAATGAAGCACCGCTCCCTCTGTCTCACTCTCTTTCTCTCTCTCTCTCTTTCCTAATTCCCCCCCTCCTCCCCTTTTCACTTTTTAATGAGTCACTGCATCCATTATATTTTAGGATGGCACGAGAGTCACGAACTCCGAGACCGAAAACTAAAAAGATGTAAAGGGGGCGGGGCTAACAAAAAGTTTTTATTTCTTTAAAAATAAGTCAATATGTGTTAAAATGTTCGGCCATTGTGATGCTCTCCTCTGACAGATGATTGATTGGTCGATTGGACAACGTTATTTATTGATTTACCTGCTCCTCCGACTGTGTGTGTGTGAGCGTGTGTGTGTGTGTGTGAGCGTGTGTGTGTGTGCGTGTGTGTGTGTGTGTGAGCGTGTGTGTGTCTGTGAGTGTGTGTGTGTGTGCGTGTGTGTGTCTGTGCGTGTGTGTGTGTGTCTGTGAGCGTGTGTGTCTGTGCGTGTGTGTGTGTGTCTGTGAGCGTGTGTGTCTGTGAGTGTGTGTGTGTGTGTGTGTGTGTCTGTGCGTGTTGGTGTGTGAGCGTGTGTGTGTCTGTGCGTGTGTGTGTGTGTGAGTGTGTGTGTGTCTGTGCGTGTGTGTGAGTGAGCGTGTGTGTGTGTCTCTGCGTGTTGGTGTGTGAGCGTGTGTGTGAGCGTGTGTGTGTGTGTGTGCGTGTTGGTGTGTGAGCGTGTGTGTGTCTGCGTGTCTGTGAGCGTGTGTGTGTCTGTGTGAGCGTGTGTGTGTGTGTGTGTGTGTGTGTGTCTGCGTGTCTGTGAGCGTGTGTGTGTGTGTGAGCGTGTGTCTGTGAGCGTGTGTGTGTGTGTGTGTGTGAGCGTGTGTGTCTGTGCGTGTGTGTGTGCGTGTTGGTGTGTGAGCGTGTGTGTGTCTGCGTGTCTGTGAGCGTGTGTGTGTGTGTGAGCGTGTGTGTGTGTGTCTGTGCGTGTCTGTGAGCGTGTGTGTGTGTGTGAGCGTGAGCGTGTGTGTGTGTGTGAGCGTGTGTGTGTGAGCGTGTGTGTGTGTGCGTGTGTGTGTGTGAGTGAGCGTGTGTGTGTGTGAGCGTGAGTGAGCGTGTGTGTGTGTGAGCGTGTGTGTGCGTGTGTCTGTGAGCGCGTGTGTGTGTGTGTGTGTCTGTGAGCGTGTGTGTGTGTGTGTGTGTGTGTCTGTGAGCGTGTGTGTGTGTGTGTGTGTGTGAGCGTGTGTGTGTGTGTGTGTGTGAGTGAGCGTGTGTGTGTGTGAGCGTGTGTGTGCGTGTGTCTGTGAGCGTGTGTGTG
>CM051706.1:1496329-1503829 GCA_028022725.1 Lycodopsis pacificus | reverse complement strand
CAAGCAGCATATGACCCCCCCCCCCCCCAACCTCCCCTCCCCCCCCACCTTCGTCAGAAGTTGGCCCGGAGTCCTCGAGGCCGATCCAGTGATGCAGCAAAACATGACAGTGTTGTGTGTGTTTTTTCTTCCTTCTCTTTCTGCCGCTGCTCTCCTCGAGCTGCAGCTCTTCTGTTCCGTCGTCCGGTCTGTTGTGAAGTCTCTTCTTCTTTCCTTCTTTCCTTCTTTCCTTCCTTCTCTCTCTCTGTTGGGCTCTTTTCTGTTTTTACCTCCTACACTCTCTCGGCCTTTTTCCCTTTTCCTGTCGATCGGCGCTCCTTTCTTCTCTTTCTCTTCGTCTCCTACTCGCTCGTCTCCCTCCACCTCTTCCTATAGATGTGCCCTCCTCTCTCCTCTCTTCTCTCTCCTCTCTCCTCCCACTCTTTTCTTTTTTCCTCTTGTTTTATCTCTCTTTTCCCACCTCACCTCTGGCAGCAGCTGGGTCTCTGGCAAAAGTATTTTTCAGCAAACCGGCATGCACAGAAGCAGAAAACAACAATAGAAATTCACATTATTTGTTGAGATTTGGGTTAGAATTTAAGCTCCAGGCAGCGATTATTGTACTATCTACAAATAAAAGTCTAATTTGACTCCTTTAAAGAGCAACTTAACACCAGTTCTACGCCTCCACAACTTATTCAGACTCTGTCTCTTCAACCAGTACGACTTCAGGCCAGAGTGTAACTCTGGTTCTACGAGTTGGGGCTGACCGGCGTTTAGTACCATCTGTGGAGGAATGAATGAAACCCACGGAGTTAAAATATTTAATGTCTTGATGGGAGGCGCTGCACTTATTGGCTAGTATTTGGCTTCAAGTACAAAACGAAGTCTGTTCGGTGGTCTGCAGGACCGCACGACTGGATAAAGAGCAGCTGTATTAAACAAGAACCAATCAATAGATATTAGAAAAGTGATTCTCTGTAAACGGCTTTGTTTTCGTCTCACTAGCCCCACAATGTTCAAGTTACAACAACAAAAGTAGGCCAGCCTCCAGTAGAGTAAAGTAGAAAAACAATACCTGGGCCAATACAACAATAACAATAAGAGTTAGGTACCAAAACAATACTCTCTTTATAGATTGTATTTTGTCGAATATGAACCCTTTTTTCCATTTGCCAAAGTACCAGTTCTGTGTTAAAGCGACTCAAAGAGTTTTGACCCTGATGTGATGTCATCGGGGGGGGGGGGGGGGGGTCATGTATTCTATCAGGTCTGGTGTTAGAAACAGATGTTAGGAAAAGAAGGCTAAAAGAAACAAGATGATATTGAGTTGCATTATGGGAAATGTAGGATTTGGGGTTGATGGAGATTTGACCCGTCTCAGGAATACAATCGGTCCCGTGTGGATGTGCAGCTAAACCGCCGGACTGATCCTTCAAATGCAGAACGAAAGCCTTACGTTGGAAACGTTTTCTGATTCAAATGAGGAAGTAACAAACTGAAGGAAACACTTGATGCCAACTTTCCGTACTTGACAGTGTTCCGTAGCTCGATGCTACGGGCTGGAGGTCTGGAGGTCTGGAGGTCTGGGGGTCTGGAAGTCTTGAGGTCTTGAGGTCTGGAGGTCTTGAGGTCTGGAGGTCTGGAGGTCTTGAGGTCTTGAGGTCTTGAGGTCTTGAAGTCTGGAGGTCTTGAGGTCTGGAGGTCTGGAGGTCTGGAAGTCTGGAGGTCTGGAGGTCTTGAGGTCTGGAGGTCTGGAGGTCTGGAAGTCTGGAGGTCTGGAGGTCTTGAGGTCTGGAGGTCTGGAGGTCTTGAGGTCTGGAGGTCTTGAGGTCTGGAGGTCTGGAGGTCTGGAAGTCTGGAGGTCTGGAGGTCTGGAAGTCTGGAGGTCTTGAGGTCTTGAGGTCTGGAAGTCTGGAGGTCTGGAGGTCTTGAGGTCTGGAAGTCTTGAGGTCTTGAGGGCTGGGGGTCTTGAGGTCTGGAGGTCTTGAGGTCTGGAAGTCTGGAGGTCTGGAGATCTTGAGGTCTGGAGGTCTGGAGATCTGGAGGTCTTGAGGTCTGGAGGTCTGGAGGTCCTCTTGTGTCCTGGTAACGACTTGAGTTGGGTCAAAAACCCAAATCATATGCAGACAAAATCAGGTTGTTGCTGGTTCTTTGGGAGCTAAACGCAGCTTTCTTTCTTTCTTTCTTTCTTGCTTTCTTGCTTTCTTTCTTTCTTTCTTTCTTTCTATATTTGGGTTATTTTAATTGTCCTCACGTCTATCCGGATCGGGTTCGACTGGCTTTGGTTCCCTCTTTGTCGGTTCTCAATAAGTATTCACAATAAATCACTTAAACAATCATTTTTATACCTGCTGAGGAAAATCTCATTAGTTGGAGGACGCAGTAAACAGCGATGTAAATGCATTAGATTTATAATAACGTAGGATTAGTTCAGTCTCATTGCACAGCGCAACAATCCAAACAGGACTCTGGATACTTGTGGGCCATAAAGACTGGTCTCCTGTGCAGGCGGCGAGGAGCTGATCAAGGCTGTGAGAGCATGAAATATGTCCAACATTACGTGACGCTGGGGACAGATAACAGCTTGCCCGATACTAATTAAGTGTTGAAAAACCTCTCCATTTTTCTGGCAAATGTGTTTTGCTTTTTTTGTCCCCCAAAATGATTGAGACACTTTTTAAAAGACTGCAGATATAAAATGCACCAAAAAAACTCATTTTGTCTTATTAGCTTTTGTGATATTTCCGTTTCTGTCAAATGTAAATGCTTTTGATTCTCTTTCTGTTTTCTGCCTCTTTAAAACTGTTGTCCCTCTCTCGTCCTCCCTCTTTATGTTTCTCTCTTGTCTTTCTTTCCTCTGTCTTCTCTCTCTTTCTGTCTGCCAGGCCATGGCCTACTTAAAGCGTCTTCCGCTTTGTGCGCATTCTCTTTCATCAGCTCGGAGTTTTTTTTACATTCTCCCTCTTTATCTCCGATTCTTTTTTTATAAATCGTTTTTTTACCTGCGTTTGTCCTTCTTTTATTATCACCACTTCATCCCTTATGTCCCGTATTTATTTATACCTGTTCTTCCTCCTTTTCGCTCGCTCTCTCTCTCTCTCTCTCTCTCTCTCTCTCTCTCTCTCTCTCTCTCTCTCTCTGTCTCTCTGTCTCTCTCTATCTCTCTCTCTCTGTCTCTCTCTCGCTCTCTCTCCTGTTGTTAACCTCTCTCTCTCTCTCTCTCTCTCTCTCTCTCTCTCTCTCTCTCTCCTGTTGTTAATCTCTCTCTCTCCCTCTCTCCCCTGTTGTTAACCTCTCTCTCGCTCGCTCGCTCTCTCTCTCTCTCCTGTTGTTAACCTCTCTCTCGCTCTCGCTCTCTCTCTCTCTCCTGTTGTTAACCTCTCTCTCTCTCTCTCGCTCTCTCTCTCTCTCCTGTTGTTAACCTCTCTCTCTCTCTTCCATTGTGTGGAGCTGTCAGGAGATCTCATCACTGAGTCTCTCTTATTACATGATTACGGGGTAATTATCCTGTGAAGTTGTCTTTGCCCGAATCTATGAAAGACACTTAATGTCTTTTTAATGGGGTTTGGAGACTTTTTTTTGGGGGGGGGTCTTTTGCAGTTGCAGTGGACTCTTCAGTTTATTGCGTCCACATGTGATTGGCCTGGAACGCCGTGTCCTGATTAAGTGGCTCTTGGATTCGGCGTAATTTGCTGCGAGTTTGTCAGTGAGACGTCTTATCTTATTTATTTCACCGCTGGCCGCCGGCTTTGTCAGGAAACGCTGTCGTCTGCCAGCGTCTGATGAAGCTCCTCTGATATTTAGGACGAACGCCGACACGGAGACCTGGCGTGGACTTCAGAGGAAGGGCGTGCGAGCAAAAACTCCACGTTGCGTAACAACGAGAACTGCCGCAGAGGGTTTATTTACGATAAACAATCACTTTATCAATATCTCATGTGTGCTGTCCAGGCAGCAACCTTTAAACAGTTCTATAAGCAAATGATAATGCATTATACGTATGTTTATAATTAATTATAACGTCATAGAAAGTGTTAACAATAATAATCTTTAGAAAACAGTGTTGCACTGTTTCGTCAAACGTACGTCAAAATGTAACTTTTCAGGGTTTTAAGTTTACTGCTTCATAACCAACTTACTTTCTTTGAAGGAGCATTTGATCCAAAGCTCATAATAGTACAAGACTGCTTATATTCAGTACAAGTGACCCAAGCAGGAAGAAACAATCTCTGTTGATGTTTCTGTGTTTTATCCTTGGTCTCGTGTTGATCTCGCATATTTTAAATAAATAGAACCAAAAGCGTAGTTTGCCTGTTTACAAAAGTGAAAATTATCTCTTTTTTTTTTTACCCTTCTGTCTTTGCCCATCATGCATATTTCTCGTTCTTTGTCTTATTCTGGGTGAATGCAGCACATCACTTCACACACAAACAAATATCAACATGACTCCTCTCTATGTATTTTTCTCTGCTTTTAGTCTTTCCCCAAGTGGCTGCAGCGCAGCTCACTGAGCACAAACAATATTAACATGTCATTTCTCTCCCTCTCTCTCTCTCTCTCTCTCTCTCTCTCTCTCTCTCTCTCTCTCTCTCTCTCTCTCTCTCTCTCTCTCTCTCTCTCTCTCTCTCTCTCTCTCTCTCTTTGTGTCTCTGCGCAGCTTGAGAGTCTCTGCGCAGCTTGAGAGTCGCTGCTGTCTGTGATGCCCTCCCATGACGCCCAGGTCGGTAGCTGACACTGCCAGTGTGCGGGAGACGCCACTGCACAACCGGTCCTGGGCCGGCACCGTCAGCCGGTTATCGCCCTCCCTCTCGCAGGCTGGAGACTCCGCCCACCTACCAGTATCCACAGCCATCAGCTCCGATCCGCCTTCAGTAAGTCCCTTTCAGAAACCGACACGCTGACGTCCTCAGCCAGCACCAGCAGAAGCAGCAGCCAAAAAACGCAGTATCTTCAACGCAATCAGCAGCACCAGCACCACCATTATCACCACCACCACCACCAGCAACCATCATGTCCAGTCGTAGAAAGTCCTCCACCCCCTGCATGGTCCGGGTTGTCAGGGACCTGCCTGAAGAGCAGGACGACCCTGAGGAGGTAATGGACATGGAAATACCGGCGGACAACGACGTGACAGAAGAAGAACAATCAGAATCATCTGAATCTGCAGGAAAGAGTCAAGATCCCCAGCAGCATAATTCAGAGAATCCAGACCAGCATACGTTTCAAAAACCAGTGGAGAACCAGAATCCTGAGCCATCAGAACAAGAGGAGCAGTCGGGTGAGAAAGATCAACCTCCTGTCATTGAAGACGAGGAAGCCACAGAGGAGAAGGACAAGGAAGACGTTGACTCTGACCCAGTGTCCCGGAAAAAGCAGCCCAGAGGCTACGAGTGCAAATACTGCCCGTTTTCAACGCAGAACCTGAATGAATTCAAAGAGCACGTGGACTCCAGCCACCCCAACGTCATTCTCAATCCGATGTACCTCTGCGCTGTCTGCAACTTCCACACCAAGAAGTTCGACTCGCTCACAGAGCACAACGAGAGCCAGCACCCGGGCGAGACAAACTTCAAGTTCAAGAGGATAAAAAGGAACAATCAGACTATCTTAGAGCAGACAATCGAAGGCAAGGACAATTCAGTTGAATGTGAAGTGACGAATGAAAGGGGCGAAGGCAACGGCAGCTCTGTGTTTCCAGCTTGCATATCAACCACAGTGAAAACCCCAAACAATATCCAGACGCTCTATCAAGGGAGCGAATTAAAAAGCCAGCGGGACGGCCTGTTCCAGAAGAATCAAATCACAGCGGTGAACATCAACGGAACGGTCATCATCCCTGAACCCACCATCCTCCAAGGGCTCTCCCACGTCGCCCCGATGCTCCAGCGTCCACCCAACTTCAACTCTGTACCAAAAATAGCTGTTCCCTTGAACACCACCAAATATAACCCTTCTTTAGACGACAACTTGACGTTGATCACCTCCTTTAACAAGTTTCCTTACCCGACGCACGCCGAGCTGTCGTGGCTGACGGCTGCCTCCAAGCACCCGGAGGACCAGATCAAAGTCTGGTTCACCACCCAGCGGCTTAAGCAAGGCATCACCTGGTCCCCGGAGGAGGTGGAGGAAGCCAGGAAGAAAATGTTCAACGGCTCCATCCCTCCTGCACATCACACGTTCACCGTCCTGCCTACAACCGCCTTCTCTCGGCCGTCTGCCAAATCCTCCCAGCAGACCTTTGTCCACACTACCGTCGGGCATGTAAGTCATGTGCGGACAACCGTGTCCAATGGGTTGAGCTTAGTCGCCGCCGCAAACGCTCCCGCTGGAGTTGCAATTAGCTCCGGCCCGTCCCTTAAACGATCCATGCCGACGTATCTGACGACGGTGTTTGGCCCGGAGTCCAAACGGCCCATCATGGCAGTCGCTCCCCATTCCGGCGATGCTAAAGACAGGGGCCTCATGGCTCCTCCGCCCCCTCCTCCCCCAAAAGACCGCCTCCCAATGGCTCCGCCTCCTGTTCCCGTGGAGATGAAGAGACCTGTAGCACTTCCTCTGGTCACCACAGAGATGAGGAGGCTATCCGCTGCTGTGCCTTTAATGCCTCCGCCATCGTCGTCGTCCTCGATGTCTTTGTTGTCCAAAGGGAAGATTCTCTCGACGTTAGGAAACCCCAAAACAAAACCGGTGGTGTCGCTGCCCTCCTTAGTCTTTCCAGAGTCTTTAACAAGACCACTGATAGTACCCCCGCCTATCTTTGCTCCGCCATTTAAAAACTCATTACTTTTTCCTCTTAACTCGCCCATCACTTCCAAAGAGAAGTACCCGAATACCCACGCTTTGCCAGCTGCTGATCTCAAGCTGCCAAACTCCCCACCACCTGTTGCCCCACAAATAAGGAGGCCAACCATTATCCAGTCCAGTCGCGCTCCGGCCAAAGCCCAGAACCTGATTTCAGGGTTCCCTTTGGATAGCAGGAAACTAAAAGAGCAGCAAGGGGTGGAGGTAAAAGCCTATTACCCCAGAGGAGATAAGGTACTCACTCCTCTGGCAGAGGCCAACGGCACATCTCGCACGGATGGCAAATGGTTCCACGATCAAACAGCACTTGTTCACAACAATGGGGTCCAACATTTTGACGGGTTGCTAGCGGCGCTGAAACCGGACTTTCATCAGAAGTCCTCGGTGCTGACCCAGTTCCCTTTGCTGGAGAGGATGAAAGGAAAGACGGCGGAACAGCTGAAGATCTTGGAGGAGAACTTCCTGGGGAACAGCTTTCCCACACTCAGCGATGTGGACAATCTGGCGGGCACCACCCGGCTGTCTCGCCAGGAAATCCACAGCTGGTTTGTGGAGCGCCGCGCGCTACGCGACAACCTGGAACAAGCCCTTCTCAACTCCATGGGCACTAAGAGGATGGGCGCCGGTGGCATTGCGGCCATCGCCAAGAAACGACTAAATCAGCAGCAACAGCAACACCAAACTCTACAGCTGAATGGGATTCACAAGCCAAGCACT
>CM051706.1:1466329-1491329 GCA_028022725.1 Lycodopsis pacificus | reverse complement strand
GACAAGTCTTTTGGGACTTTTTGTAAGAAAACGCACAAAAAACCAGATGATATGATTCAGACATCATTCAAACCGAGACAAAAGTAATAATTGATGTTTGTAGATTTACATTTCTAGATAAAAGATATTATGAATGATGCATTTCTAAACTTGTTTCCACTCTATTCTCTTCATTTCACCATAATAAGTATTAATTAACCTGCACTTTACACCAAGAATGAGTAAAAGCACTTTTCACGCCATGAATAACCTTCTATTCATCACCAGACCTCGGCCTGTCGCAGAGGAGCGACTCTTGACTCTTTTAATAAGAGAAAAGTGTATTTATTGTACATTTTGAAACACAAAGTACTTTTCCAGCTACTTTATAAAGTCATACTTAAGATACAACATATAATATATAACATACAAGAAGATATTGATGATTGATGATCATTTCGCCACTCAGTCCGTCCAGATTCTGTCTTTCATTTCTTTTTATTTCACCATAAAAGGTACGTGTGTCTGCAGGTTTCTTTCTCTTTTAGTGATTTAACGAGTCGGTCCCCAGCGTCCCCCCCCCCCCCCCCCCCCCCCGTATGATAGTGTTGAAGCCAACACCTCGATCCCAGGCAACAAACAAACCCTCTCCATCCACTCAGCAGTCTGTGTGTGTAGCTGTGTGAGTTTTGGCTTCAAGCCGCTCAGCAACAAACTTCAGTAAAATGTAGGGAAGGAAAATAAATGAAGCGGCGTTATTGGAGGCCTGAAATAGCAGCGGCCCCCCCGGTGTTGTGAGGTTTGATGGATAAAAGGCTCCGCCCGGGGCAGAGCGTGACGACAGAGCTCCTCCTGTCAGCTTCTAATGATTCCTGGAGACAAAACAGCCGTAAACAAGGCGGCGACTCGGCTCCTGACATCCGGCCGCTCTTGAGGGACTGTCGCCACTTTTGGGATGTCTTCAAAAACGAACGCTTGACAGCTGGAATCAATAATCAATATGCAGCATGTTCAAAGCAGCAATGACTTCAGATGTCCTGACATTTCCTGTCAGTAATGTCTGAAAAGGGTTTTTGTTTTTTTGGGGCAGTTTCCTGTTGAAATCTTTCAGTTAAGCTCAATAAATAAAAACTCTGAAACTGTTCAATAATATCATGCTGCCGCTGTAAGTACTGAGCAGAGCAAACACATGTGGTTGTCCAAACATCTGGTGTCTAGCTCGTCTTTGGTAGATGTTCTCCAGCACATTAGGGACATACAGTAAGTTAAAGTACATCAGCCTTTATGTTCTGAATCATTATCCGTCCCTCCGCCTGTCTGTCTGTCCGTCTCTCTGTCCCTCCTTCTGTCCGTCTCTCTGTCCCTCCTTCTGTCCGTCTCTCTGTCCCTCCTTCTGTCCATCTCTCTGTCCCTCCGTCTCTCCTTCTCTCTGTCCCTCCTTCTGTCCATCTCTCTGTCCCTCCGTCTCTCCGTCTGTCTGTCTGTCCGTCTCTCTGTCCCTCCTTCTGTCCATCTCTCTGTCCCTCCGTCTCTCCTTCTGTCTGTCTCTCCATCTCTCTGTCCCTCCTTCTCTCCGCCTGTCTGTCTCTCCTTCTGTCTGTCTGTCTGTCTGTCCCTCCTTCCGTCCGTCTGTCTGTCCCTCCATCTCTCTGTCCCTCCTTCTGTCTGTCTCTCCTTCTCTCCGTCTGTCCGTCCCTCCTTCTGTCCGTCTCTCCGTCTGTCTGTCCCTCCTTCTGTCCGTCTCTCCGTCTGTCTGTCCCTCCTTCTGTCTGTCCCTCCTCCTGTCCGTCTCTCTGTCCGTACTGTCTCCGTCCTCCGTCCTCCGTCCTCTCTGCATCATCTTTAGTCTTCACAGAAGTTTGATATCAACTTTTCTCATTGATTGAAGAAAACATTGAAAGTTAAAAGGCGACTTCTGCATAATTTCCATCCGAGCTCATCGTCACTGGACGTGCTCGTCTGAGTCATATTTCATAATAATCTTCCATAATTATATAATCATAATATCTTGTTCAATATGTTTCACTTGTAAACAGGGGAACATGGTTTCCAGAGACTCTTCTGTTATCCACGTGGTCCACGTGTCTCCGCTGGACCGGGCCCTCGGGTGGTGTTTGTTTTAAGCCCCTCCGGTGCCAGCCGGGCGGGGTTTGTCACACTGGATGCCAGCTGTGGTGGTGTTGTGGAGCCCCTCCCGTCTGGTACGCCGGGGAGAACAAATCAAACATCACGTATTCTTCTGAGCGCTCCTCAGCTCAGACCTGTGCTTCAGACGTGAGGAGGATGTGAGACATTGAACTGGAGTTTGTTTAGGGAAGCAGAGATGTTGTTTGTTTGTTTGTTTGTTTGTTTGTGTGTGTGGATGCATGTTTGTGTCGACCTCGGATCACCGCAGTGACCTCGTCTTTTTCCTCAACCTCCCGAGAGCGAAAGAAAAGGAGAAAAGACGTTTTTCACTCTTTGCATTTCAACAAAAGCTTTTTATACTCGCGTACATCTGATGTCGAAGGCACACGGCTCTCTGTGTGATATTTAACTCTGGTTTAAAGTGCTTTTTGAAATAGAACATAAAGAAATAGAACATATTATCAAACACCTATTTCATAAAAGACATATTCTAATGCACATGTGTAAGGAAGGTGTGGAAATGAAATATCTCGTGGAAACGGAACACAAACCGATAACAACACAAGTGAATTAAAGCCAAATGTTAACGAAGTCTCATATTCAGCTCTCACAGCCGGAATTAAAGAGAAGTTATTCCACCATTCAGCAAAACATGATCAAAATGAAACGTGCGTCCTCCTGATATGATTCTGTGTTCATCACAACGTTGTGTTTTCGGGGGAAATGGAAGATAAACGCGACGAACATATCTGTTGAGAATATTAAGTTAACGGCACTGAAATCAATAACCGAGACGAGGCCGCAACAAAAAAGTGTCAGAATTACAAAGTAGAGGTGACAGAGCATACCGATGGATGGAGCAAATAAATCATAAGATAAACTGTGTGTGTGTGTGTGTGTGTGTGTGTGTGTGTGTGTGTGTGTGTGTGTGTGTGTGTGTGTGTGTGTGTGTGTGTGTGTGTGTGTGAAGAGATGCAAAACTACCAACAGAAGACACAAACAGACAGAAGAGACTCTAGAGGTTTGCAAAAAGATACAAAAAGACCACAAAGAGAAACTTAAAGACCAGGAAGAGAAACAAAACGTCTCCAAAAAGACGCCAAATGTCTCCAAGAAGAGACACAAACACCAAATAGAGACAGAGAGACAGGAAGTGACGCAAAGCATCTCCAAAAAGATGCCAAATGTCAAGAAGATACAAAAAGACTACAAAGAACCCAAAAGATTCACAAAGAGATTTAAGAAACGACCTGCGAGCAGCAAACCTGTGACTTGCGTTGACGGAGGAGTCGGAGTCCTTTGTCTCACCTGACCCGTCAACTGTCTGTTGCTCAGAGAACACGAAGTACCGATAACGTTCTCTCTTTTCGTCAACATCGAGTCTTGTTTGAATAAACTTTATGAGATTTGTCAGTGGACAAAACTCAGTCGTTGCATCAGGAATATGAACACGCGTAGCGTCACGGAGTCTGTAGCAGCAAGATGAGCCTCATGAGGAGTGATGACATCACCCAGATTACACGAAGGAGCTGAAACGATGGATGGAGCAACGATTGATGCAACGTCTCCAGCTTGTGTGTGTGTGTGTGTGTGTGTGTGTGTGTGTGTGTGTGTGTGCCATCCATTGTCCTGTCTCACTAATCACAGCAGCTCGGGGCTTCATTTAATCAGCAGAGCCCATAATAACAGATCAACAGTCGTAGCTTATTGATGAAGGCTTAATTGCCGAAATGCTGCAGTGCCTCTCCCGCCCTGTCATTGTTATAATATATATATATTTATATATATATATATATATATATAAACACTGAACGTTACCCGTTTCCAGGTAACCGCCATCTGCAAATCAGAATAACAATAATTGGTTTTAATTTCGTGTCATCGGTTTTTTCTTTTTGTTCCAGTAACAACATGATTCATTTGGAGGCAGAATTGACTTTCAGTGACTCATCATCCTGATGTTGCATCACCTGTTGTGTCCGTTCAGTGCATTCAAATGGAAGAAAGATGAACACATGAAAGTAAAAAGCCTTTTCAGTCAAATTAAGTACTTTTTAATGAAATAAAACTATTTCATCAGCCATTCTGAATCATCTGACATCCTTTAAAATGACGAAACTCAGACACAAAAAGACAATGAAAAGATGCAAAAGGTCTACAAAAAGACACATAATGACCACAAAGAAATGCAAAACACGTAGGAATCGATGTTAAACTACCACAGAGACCCAAAAGTACTTAGAATAGATGCAAAACGACTACAAAAAGATGCCAAATGACTTCAGAGAGTCACAAAACAAAACAAAACTGAAGCAAAAGATTCACAAACGGATTGAAAACGACCTGCGAGCAGCGAATCTGTGGCTTCTGCTGCCGGAGGAGGAGGCATTCAGATTGTTCATTCGTTGTGTTGTAACGTCTGCTCTTGTGTCTGGGTTTTGTTTTTGTTTACTTGACCGAGTGAATTTCTTTTGGATTATAAAGTTGAACTTTATTCTCTTTATTTGGGACAAACGTTATCTGAGTTCATGGAGTCCGTGAGCGACTCGTCTGACCAGGTTCTTACATCAGATTCAGCTTCGTCTCTTCTGTAGGTTGTTGAAAAATGTGTAAATCTCTAAAACTAACAACTGTTGCACTGAGTGGTTGTAAACCGTCAGCCGGTGTGTTTCCTGCTGCTCGTGTGCTTGAAGGTAATGAAACGAACCCGCTGTCGGCCATATTGGACCGTCAGCTGTTGTGTAGCGGCGTCTGACTGAACAGCTGATTGAACAGCTGTTCGCGGCTCCTCCAGCTGATCTTCTCTCTTAAACGTGGAGCGGAGTTGAGTTTCAGTATAACAACAGTGAGTTAACGGAAACATGTTTTAAGAACCAAACGCACAAAAACAATGAAATCAAAGAACTAATTGTTTTTGGCAGAAGATAGAAGAAGAGATGACTTTGACAGAAACAGATGCTTTTTATATGGACAGAGCTAATCCGCAGACGGCTTCAGTTCTGACATGAAGCCCTGCATCAGACAGAGAAAACACTTCATTCTAAACCTGCAGCAACAGTTTCATTTGGCCACTTACAGGAAAGCTCCCGACCTCCATTCAGTTGATATCTGTACGTAGCAGTTACAGAGTGACATGATGATTCATCGGGAGTCTTTGTGTCACATGAGGAATTTAACTCCAATACTCTCTCTCTTTTAGCTCTGTCTTTGGTCTCCACCAACTCCCGAGGCAAATACCAGTCTGTTTAGGTACTAAATGTTCCGCTATGTTCACCAGCTGAATCCTATCTTACAAAAGAAGTTACTCCTCATTTTGTGTACGTTTTCCTACGAACGTTAAGCAACGCGTGTCAATTTCAGCTCGTTAAAAGTCTTTTCAAAATAAACTTCTGTCTTCAAAGGAAACAACTTAGTTAGGTTTCGGAAAAGATCGAGAAATACTTAGTTAGGTTTAGGAAAAGATCGTGAAATACTTAGTTAAGTTTAGGAAAAGATCGTGAAATAGTTAGGTTTAGGAAAAGATCGTGAATAACTTAGTTACGTTTAGGAAAAGAT
This sequence comes from Lycodopsis pacificus, assembly GCA_028022725.1. Taxonomy (NCBI): domain Eukaryota; kingdom Metazoa; phylum Chordata; class Actinopteri; order Perciformes; family Zoarcidae; genus Lycodopsis; species Lycodopsis pacificus. Next base: position 1,485,668 of record CM051706.1, on the reverse strand, counting down.
CGTGAAATAGTTAGGTTTAGGAAAAGATCGTGAATAACTTAGTTACGTTTCGGAAAAGATCGTGAAATACTTAGTTTGATTCAGGAAAAGATCGTGAGAAATAAATGACATCTCATCTCACACGGGGCTCGGTCTTTTGGTGGAAAGACCGTTTGTTTTACTTTGTTTGAAAATAAATGAATCCCTTTAACATGTCCTTACTGTTGACTGTCCGAATCTTAATATATAAATGCAATTAAAGCGACTAAAGCTCCCTCCACTATTTGAGAACAACAGAAGGAATGTGTGTTACCGTCCATTGTCCTGTTTCTGCAATCACAGCCTCGTTTAATCACTCCCACTCGAAACACAACGTTAACACACTTTCTCTCTCACATGGATTAGGAGCGAGAGCGCCGGCCGGTCGGGTTCCGCCGTCGATTATTATTTCACAATGTGTCCCAGTTCCCAGCAGCACCAGGCGACCAGGAACAGCGTCTCCGTCTCCTGGCACGCAGTTGCTTTTAAATCCCCCCCCCCCCTCTTTAGTTTAGTTTTGTTGTTTCCTCTTATCTAGGTGGGAATGATCTGTGTTCTCGTGAAACTGACGTTTCTCTTGTGCAGAGAGACGTTGACCGTTTCTTTCCTCTCTCTTCTGTTCATCTCAGGTGCGAGTAGGATTTGCCGCCATCGCCGCCGCCGCTGCTGCTGGAAAAGAGGAAGAAGAAAAACGAGGTGGACGGAGAATGGAGCAACATTTTCTCTTTTTTTTGAATTATCAGATATTGACATTTTTGTTCTTTTAATTTTAGTTTTTTTATCTCTTGAATGTCGCATCCCAGTTCACACACAACATCGTCCTCTTGACCCGGCGTGACCCCCCCCCCCCTCAATGTTCACACAACAAAACACGAGTTTAAAAAAGAAAAGACGGCGGGGGGGCTTTTATTTCATTTTGGCGAGTCGTATACACGCTGCCAAATTGAAAATCAGAGGAGTGCAAGGAGACATTCAGGGTCACGATCTGTGACGATAATTGAAGCTGCCCTCTCTTACACGGTGCTTTCTTTTCATTGCTCACTATGATGCGAGTTTGACACTAGTTTTACAAAACAGGAGCTTCATTTCCATCGAGTATAAGCAGACGAGGCTCACAAAACATCAGTTATTCGACTTGTAGCTGTAACAATAAGTAGAATTTGTGTTTTTCTTCCCCAAATTTCCTTTCAGAGGCAGATTATCTGTACTTCTACTCGATCAATAGTGCTGAATAAGTACAAGACACCGTTTCATCAGCAGGCCTGGAAGTCAATTTAGTAAATAAAATTTGAATTGCCTTGCTCCCAGTTTCATATACATACTAGTACACTGAGTACTAATATTGACTGTGTACGACACAGATTTATCATTACACAAAAAAAGATCAAAGATCAAAATCGATGCAGCAGAACAAGAGATATTGGATTTATTATTCCACACCGACATTACCCACAATGCAGCGTGACCACAGACAGTTTGAGTAGATTCACGCGTGTTATGCTAGTAGCTAGTCTAGTATGCTAGTAGCTAGTCACTGTGAAGTTGGCTTTAAAAAGTTAATTTCTGAGCCATTATGAAAAACATAACAAGCCAAATGATACCGACAAAGTCATTTATTGATTCTCTTTTATTTTTCTTCCATGTTGCATTGACGATCGTGTCCTTGAACGCCACACAAAACTGAGCAGTTTCCATTTTGTGAATCATTTTTTCGAATGTGAATAAGTTAAAATTCAGAAGAATTAGTAAAAGAGGGAGAGAACAGAGAACAGTTCTTTAACATGTATTACTTTCACGTGATTAGTTGGTTAATGATTAATTGCTCGTTAAATTATCTGTATCTTTAAGTTTGAACTTTCCCTTTAAGAACAAACACGTTTCATGATCCGCACTTTACTGGAAGTTCCTTAAAAAACAGAAAACTGAGCTTCTCCTTTAAGTCGGTCTGGGGGGGGGGGGGTTAGCGGGTCTTGAACTCTGGACTGGACGGATGTTTTTCGCGGCTGAGGTGATGTTGTGCGTGACCTGCGTTGTCGTGAAGAGGAGGTGAACCGGAGCACTGAATGTGTGCAGCAGCAGTCAGACTGTAACACGACGACGACAGGACGGATTTAAAACAAACAAACAAACAAATGCCGAGTGCCAAAGCTGGGATCTGCTGCATTCTCACCACACTTTAGAAAAAAAAGAAAAAACAAAAAAAGGGTTATTCTTCTCCTTCTTGTAAATAGGATATGTATGTTTGTTTGTTTTTGTTTTTCTGTATTGCTACAGATTTGTAAAATTTTTGCAGACAAAATTTTTGTTACATTTTGTAAAATGGGAGCAATTCGTCCCCCTCCCCTCTCTCTCTTTCTCTCCCCCTCTCTCTCTCTCTCTCTCTCTCTCTCTCTCTCTCTCTCTCTCTCTCTCTCTCTCTCTCGGTTTCTCTCGCCTCTTATTGTTTTGTTTTTATTTTTTTGTTTTATTTGTTGATGGACTTTTTAAAAAAACTAAACAACGCTGCCAGCTGTGGAGCGTGTGCAACGTTTTTTATTACTATTATTCTCCGTCTCTTTCATTTTTTATTTCACTGAACCAGAGTGGAACCACTACAAAAAAAAACGGACCAGTTGGCAATACTTCAGTCACTTCTTCTTCATCTCACCGGCGCTGGACCTCCGCCCGCCACTTCCCCGCTGAGAGGAGGAGGAGGGAGGAAGAGGAGGGGGGACTTCGCGTCACATCAAATCAGATTTTTAAAAAAAGCATTCAACAAAAAAAAGCACCTTTGGACCTTTTTTTCTTTTCCATTTTCTTTTCTTTTTACCGTGCTGAAGTGAAGTGAAGTGCTATTATTATATTATTATTAATATTATTATTGTAGCCACTCTGTCTGGAACCCTTTTTTGAAGAAAAAGAAAAGGAAAAAAAAACAGAAAACAACTTAAGCCAATCTGCACTTCTTGTTCCGACGAACATGCTCGTACGACCAAGTGACTGTCGTGGATCTTTGTTTGAAAAAACGGATGAGGAACAAACATGAAAACAACAACAAACAACGTTAAACTGTCAAAGCGCAGAAGGATTCAACTGTAACGATCACAACACAACACTCAACACACTCGACAGTGAAAACCCTACAATCCAGAATCATGCTGCCTGAATCAAACGCTCATCTCTCTCTCTCTCTCTCTCTCTCTCTCTCTCTCTCTCGTTTCTCTCCCTCGCTCGATCACTTCGTCCTTTACTTTCTCTGTCTATCTACTTTTTTCCGTCCTTCTTTGATTTGTCTCTCTCTCTCTCTCTCTCTCTCTCTCTCTCTTTGTCATCCTGCACACCATCAGACACGCCTGTAACAAAACAAAAAAAGATAAATAGCCTTTTATTCAACACATAACTACATGTTGGCTTGGTAGGCTTCGTTAAACTAGTTCCATTCCTCCAGAAAAGAATAATAGTAAAAAACAAAATATGAGCTTCTTTATGTATTGCTTCTGCCGCTGTAGTGTCCTGGTCAGATGTAAAGATGATAAGACTACATATATCTGAAATACTGTATTTACCAATGCACACCAGGGCTGGCCTCAACAAACAACAACAACAACAGGGGGGGGGGGTTTTCAACACCGTCCATGGGGGCGGGGGGGGGGGGGGGTTGTACTGCTGGTTTGTATCAAAATGCTTGTTTCTTCGCTTAAAGTCTTCATAGTTTTTAAAACTCGGTGGCGTTCAGCATCACCGAAGCTGTCAGCTCTGCGCCGCTGCACATCCTTCTGCAAAAGTAACCGCTTGAAAAGAAAGCAGTGCTGTAAAGATGGTTGACGCACAGCCTTACAAAGCTTCCAAGAGACTTTTATTTTTGCAAGTGTATAGTTTTAATTGAATATTTTTCTGATGAATGATTGAATGTATTTGCTTCTAGGAGTTAAGTAAATGTTGTGGGTTTACTGTCTGAATGTTTGAAGAGGAAAGAGTCGAGCACACTAGTCTTTTGAAAGAAATCAGCAAAGCTGTTCAATCAATAACATCCACAAACTGACGCGTGGACGCTCGGTGTCAAAGTGGAATTCATCTTTTAGATTTTACGTACGTTGTTCTCAGTAACAATTTAAAAGATGCACCAGTTTTGTTTTTATGTTTTATGTTTATTTAAAACAGAAAACAGTCGCAGCAAATGGTTCGTTAGTGTTTCTGTCATCCTGCTGACAAATAAATAAAAAAACAAACCGAAAACATAACTGTCTTGTTACCAACCGAGCTAACTAGCTTTAGAACCAACTGTTAGCAAGCAAGCGAGCTCAGGGAGTAGCGCATACAGTTAGCTTGCTCCCTGTTAGCGCGCATGTGTTAGCAGTTAGCATACAGTTAGCTTGTTCCCTGTTAGCGCGCATGTGTTAGCAGTTAGCATACAGTTAGCTTGCTCCCTGTTAGCGCGCATGTGTTAGCAGTGAGATTCGAGCACCAGATGTTTTTTGTGAGGACTACGGCTTGAAGCAGAAAAATGTCCGGTCACAGTTTTTTGGACGACCTTGTTTTGAACGCGAACCTTCCTGATTTATTCCCACTGCAACAGGTTTTGTTGCTACAGGCTCCATCTCGGGGCTGAACACAGATCGACTAGTGTGCACGAGTCCTTCCTTTGTTTCATTTAAGGTCGCTATGTTTGCTCACTTTGAAGTTTATCTGTTGCGTGCACCTGGTTTTCCCGCCAAAAGACTTTTTAGCAATCATCACATTTTAGGGATGACGACATTTGAGATTTATTTAAACGTCTTGCGAAAGCAATCAATTGAATTAGTCCTCTGTAATCTTCATTTAATGTTTATTTTAAACTTTATTTAGAACCTAAAAACTTCCTTTTGATTAGTCCAAAGACTTTCCTGTTATTTATTTTATTTTTAGCTCAAACGTCACAGTTGTAGCTAAAAAAATGTTTCCAAACGGAGGCGATGCAGACTCCCTAAGATTTGTACTTACTGTAATACACCCGGAACTTATTCACAACTGTAACTAACAACAAACGTCTGCACGGTGTGGACTCGATGCTTCTCGTCTGATCCAGCCTCAGTTGTTGAACAGACTTCAGCGGTCTTTATCCGTCCTCAGTCTCCATGTTGCTAAACCACACTTTGACACAGAAACAGAACAAAACTGAATAAATTACCCAAAAGTCAAAGGTTTTTTATTTTAACAATTTCAAAGTCACTTTAGAAGCTTGAAGAAACGTTTTCAGCTTAAGAGTCAATCGAGACATGATTTCTACAAAGGACTTTTTTTGGATCACTCTGTCAGAAGGTTGATTCAACCCAAAACCTTCTGCGATGCAAATCCACATGCTGTAGGTACTGACAGGGTTCATGCATTCTTTAAAACACTGTGGATGACTGATGTACAATAATGGACAAACATGCCAAAAAAAACTAAAGTATTTTAGTATCTCAACCTCTTGGAAAGGTCTCTCTGTTAGAGATATTCAAGCAGAGAAACGTCTATTTCTGCAGAAATATGAATCCTGTTGGAGTCCATAAAGAGTTATTATTAGATCAAACTGGACTCCCGTGTGCGAGCAGGAGGAACAGTTTTCTGATTTCTTTCAGGGGGAAACCAGGTGCACTGAATGTGTTTTTAAGGGGAGTTGAGGCCAGCCCTGCTTCATAACTGAGGTTCTGCTTCTTCGACTACTGCTACTAAAAAACAACCAGCCCTGGGCACAAAAACAGGCTCGAACGCTGTTTTCAAATCCTTCCTTCAGAACTCGAGGTGCATTTGATTTTTTTAACTTCAAATACCAGCATTTTTGAGAGTCTTGAGTCGGGATCCAAAGTGGAGCGCCGGCTTGTTTTCATTTAGTTCCTGACGTGACAAAAGACTCTCGTGTTAATCAGCTTGTGACCCGAAATGACGCTTCACCTCCTCAGTTCGGGCACCAGGTTCTGAGCGTCTTTGTCGATTTGTTTTTTACTTCTAATGACAAAAATAGCCATCGATATTTGTTGTTTTTTTACTTCGATTTGAAAAGTATTCGAGCTCTTGTTTCTGTTGCCCAGGTCAGCAAAACAACCTGTTGATGTCTGCTGTATTTCAATAAAACACAGCCTTTTTTCAAAGGGTACTCTTCACTCTGTGTGTTTCTGTGTGTCGTCTAAGTCCCGCCCCAGACAGACCAATCACAGCGTAGCATCGACATACTCGCATAGAAATAGAATAAGAGTAGAACCAGGCGGCAACCTTCGGTTCTGCCGAGCGAAGCCAATGCGGAAGTGTCTTAAAACTTGTATTTCCTCTACTGACCAGCAGGGGGCGACTCCTCTGGCTGCAAAAAGAAGTCTGGTTGTATAGAAGTCTATGAGAAAATGACTCTTCTCTCCTGATTTATTAATTTTGTAAACATGAGTTTATGGTCTCAATTACTAGTTTGTTCATTGATTGCAAAAAAGCCAACATGGCGACGGTTGTATTCCAAGATGGCGACGGCGAAATCGCCGAACTCGAGGCTTCAACACATCAGTCCGCAAACCAATGGGTGACAGCACGATGACTACGCCCACTTCTTATATACAGTCTATGGCCGAAACCCAATTTACCCTTCCTTAAGTCCCCCCCCTCAGACGCAGACAGACCAATCATAGCGTAGCATTGACACCCTCACCTACCAAATGGAATAAGAGTCGAACGGACACTGAATTGTTTTTCGTGGTCATTTGACTAGTTCGTAGGAAAGTGGTGATTGTTGTTAGTTATGGTGAGAACACGCGTCAGTGGGGCTGTGAAATGCCGGATACAGATGGCTGGTAAGTTAGCTAGTTAGCTTGTCCTTCTCCGGAGCGGCGGGGAGTTTTCTGAAACCGATGTAGCATTAAGCATGGTGGAATTAGCACGCTAGCTAATTAACCAGCTGTTAGCACTTCTTTGCTACGCTAGCTACTGAAGGTATACTGCGCGTATATATATGCGTGCTGCTTTTGCTTTTTAATGATTGTAACTGAATAAAGAGGAACACGTTCCTTGATTTCACGTCTTCTGTCTCGGTGTCGTTTACTCTGATCTGTAGCTTTAGCTTCTGTCTTTATCTGTTTAACCTGTTTTCACTGCTGAATCTCTTTGACTTCCTGGATGTATGCTTCAACGCATACTGTAGACCTTTCTGTCTGCTTCTCTCTGAAATCGCTTTTTAATTTCTTCATAAATTAGATCATATTTATTCAGAGTGCAGTTAGTGAGAGTGTGGGCTCCATGGCAACGAAGCTCTGACCGCTTGACGGAGTAGCATCGGTGGGCGGGGCTTAGTCAAGGGTCAATTACCCACTTTATTATAATTTGTGCATTTTTGTTTACCACATTTTAGATCAGCATTAAGTGCACACTACACCTTCTGAGTCTCGTCACTTCACATCAGACTTGTATTGTCTTGTGTTGTGCTGTCAGACCTCCTCTGTTTTGGAGTTTTCAGACTGCAGTAGCTGGAAATATAAAAACTTCCTCTCACCTTCGTTCTCTGATTAAATGAGGGAGGCGTCTGTCTTTGGGGAATTTGCCCTCAGCGTTATTAAAACAAATGTTTGAAACCAACTTACTTTCCAATTTAATTGCCATTTAATCAACTAGTCGACATAATCGGCAGTTCTGACAATCAGAAAATTGTTTCAGTATCTCTGCAGGCAGCTGCAGACCACGAACAAGGAGAGTGTTCATTGGGTTACGGTGGATAAGAAGGAAACTTTAACGGGAAAGCTAATGTTCAGCGTCGGTGGCTGTTGAGTTGTGCAGCTGCTGGCTTAGCGTGACCGTCTGCTTTCTATCTGCGATGCAACCAACGTCACAGATATGAAGAGCTCGCTGCCCCACAACGACACAGTTAAGACATTTGGTGGAAACTTAAAATTATGGCATTTACTGGTGGGGTTTTCCAGTATAATATATATATATTTCCCACTATATTTAGGTTCATGCAATCAATAATAAGCTAATAGTTAAACACTTGTATAACAATTTCCGATTATTTAGTCTAATAAAAAGGCAGACGAACCGTTTTAAACGGTTAACAGTTCTGTTTTTTTATTTTCTGTTCACCGTGGAGACGTGAGAGACTTCAATGGAACATGCAGCGAGTTACAGACGTGATGTGGTTTAAATGTAAGTATTCATTTAAACTGATAGATGTTCAGAAGTTACTGTCACTCTTGCATATATACAGAGAAGAAAACTGGTTTGGACCAAAGTAGATAAACTGTTCATTCATCCACAACTGAACTTCAGCTGATCTCACCTGGTGAACATCACTTCAGCTGATCTCACCTGGTGAACATCACTTCAGCTGATCTCACCTGGTGAACATCACTTCAGCTGATCTCACCTGGTGAACATCACTTCAGCTGATCTCACCTGGTAAACATCACTTCAGCTGATCTCACCTGGTGAACATCACTTCAGCTGATCTCACCTGGTAAACATCACTTCAGCTGATCTCACCCGGTGAACATCACTTCAGCTGATCTCACCTGGTGAACATCACTTCAGCTGATCTCACCTGATAAACATCACTTCAGCTGATCTCACCTGGTGAACATCACTTCAGCTGATCTCACCTGATAAACATCACTTCAGCTGATCTCACCTGGTGAACATCACTTCAGCTGATCTCACCCGGTGAACATCACTTCAGCTGATCTCACCCGGTGAACATCACTTCAGCTGATCTCACCCGATGAACATCACTTCAGCTGATCTCACCCGGTGAACATCACTTCAGCTGATCTCACCTGGTGAACATCACTTCAGCTGATCTCACCTGGTAAACATCACTTCAGCTGATCTCACCTGGTGAACATCACTTCAGCTGATCTCACCTGGTGAACATCACTTCAGCTGATCTCACCTGGTAAACATCACTTCAGCTGATCTCACCTGGTGAACATCACTTCAGCTGATCTCACCCGGTGAACATCACTTCAGCTGATCTCACCTGGTAAACATCACTTCAGCTGATCTCACCCGGTGAACATCACTTCAGCTGATCTCACCTGATAAACATCACTTCAGCTGATCTCACCCGGTGAACATCACTTCAGCTGATCTCACCTGGTGAACATCACTTCAGCTGATCTCACCCGGTGAACATCACTTCAGCTGATCTCACCTGGTGAACATCACTTCAGCTGATCTCACCTGGTAAACATCACTTCAGCTGATCTCACCTGGTGAACATCACTTCAGCTGATCTCACCTGGTAAACATCACTTCAGCCACACACGAAGAGGGCGATGATGGAGATGAGAGGCGGAAAAAACTGTTTCTCAAGTTATAAATAAAAAGCTGCGGCCTTGAAAGTGTTGACGCCTGATGCAAACTGTCGAAGTCTGTTTAGCATTTCCATCCGGTTGGTTGTGGATGTTCTCCTCGTCGCTCGGTAGTCTAATATCTGGTCGGTACTCTCGGAGGATATCACGGTGCTGCTGTTAATTTCAGATAAGCTCTACCTTTGGATTCACAATGAGAATGAAGGGGGCTGTAAAAAAAAGTAAAAATGAATAAGAATAAAGGTGAGGAATCACATTTCGGGCCGATAGCAGCGCAGAGCGGATTGGAAGCTGTCGTGCCCTCCGAGCGCTCGCTGTGTTAAAGTGTGTAGTTCTGCTGATGTGCGTCTCAATATTCATGCTGCGTATTGAGCGTTTGGGGTTTGAGCTCGTGTCTCTGCAGATAAATCGACCTGCGAAAGATGAGCATTTCTTTACAGAAAACACTTTTTTTGTGTGTGTGTGTGATGCTGCGTTTGAGCCCCGTGGGAAATCAGGTAAATATGAGTTCTCTACTTCCCAGTGGAAAATACAGCTTGAAAATTCAAGCCTTGATGAAATTTGTATTGCCTCACAAAAACTGAGCGCAGTAATGTTTTTTTGTGTCCAAAATTTTTGATAATTTTCTTGTATGTTTCCAATAAGGAAACAGCTCAACAAATATGAAGCATAAAGTTTCCAATACAAACAATTCATTTACTTTGATCTTTGCTTTTCAGCCTGAAGCTGTACGAGCTGTACGAGCTGTTCGAGCGCTACGAGCTGTTCGAGCGCTACGAGCTGTACGAGCTGTTCGAGCGCTACGAGCTGTACGAGCTGTTCGAGCGCTACGAGCTGTTCGAGCGCTACGAGCTATACGAGCGCTACGAGCTGTTCGAGCGCTACGAGCTGTACGAGCGCTACGAGCTGTTCGAGCGCTACGAGCTGTACGAGCGCTACGAGCTGTACGAGCGCTACGAGCTGTACGAGCTGTTCAAGCGCTACGAGCTGTACGAGCTGTTCGAGCTATACGAGCGCTACGAGCTGTTCGAGCGCTACGAGCTGTACGAGCTGTTCGAGCGCTACGAGCTGTACGAGCTGTTCGAGCTATACGAGCGCTACGAGCTGTTCGAGCTGTTCGAGCTGTTCGAGCACTACGAGCTGTACGAGCTGTTCGAGCTGTACGAGCTGTTCGAGCTGTACGAGCTGTTCGAGCTGTACGAGCTGTTCGAGCGCTACGAGCGCTGAGGATTAGAAGGAGAAAAAATTTGAGAGAAAATGAGAAACGACTCGAGCTGTTTGGATGTTCGGAGGCGGAAGCTGCAAAAATCCTAAATAAATGATTAAACTCCATAAATTAATTTATATATGCCATTAAATGTACCAAAAATGAATAATTTTCCTTTTTATTTTCATCATTTTTAAATTGATTTAAACTGTTATTTTTTATTATTTATTCATTTTTTAAATTTATTTATTCATGTTTGATTTTTCCCACCGTATCTTCTCTAAACTTATTAATTTCTGTATTATTTTCTTTATAAATATATATTTTTTAATGTATTTGCTTTAAATGTTGTAATTGTTCGTGGCTAACTTAGGTTTTATGATCCGCTTTGCTTTATTTCTTGCTTAATTTTAAAATCTCAGAGTTTCTCTTATTTGCATTTGACACTTATTTGTATTTTGTTTTCTGTAAAGAGCCTTGAAGCTGCAGCTTTTTGCAGATCCTCTTCATATGAAACTACAAAGACAGACCTTAGTGAGTTAGTTTAATATGCTTTCTGTATTGAACTGTGTCCAGAACATCGTTACACCTGCGACCCAGAGGCCTGGTGGGCTGCTGGGCCGGGTTAAAATCCCACCCCAGCCTGGAGACACGTGGCCCTGGGACGGTGAGCGAGGCCCTTCCTCCTCCTCCGAGGACGCTCGGCAGCAGACGAGGTTGTACTCTGTAGCTGCCAGGTGTGAGCCGGTGCAACTGTGTGAATGTCAATCAGGATGTTGTTGAGAAACACAGCACACGCTCAGATAAGCTTCCCGGCATGAATAAAAACTACAGAGCATGAAGAAAAAGGAAAAATCACAGGTGAGAGTCTCATGAGAAACACCGACTAGATTTCCTTGTCGAACTCCGAGGGATTCAGGAAGCAGCTTCTTTCTGCTGCTGTATCTTCTGAAAATGTTCAACACAACCCAGCTGTGTTTGCGGATCTCTAGACAGCGAGTGTATCCGCGGCCTTAAAAATCCTGCTGCTCCACTTCAACACACATCGACCGGTCAGATTACCAAACTCGCCGGATTCTGTTGAAAACACCGTTACGTAACACGTCTGAGTGTTAATTGGCCGGTGAGACAGCGGCCGTCATTTGTCTTCACCGCATGTCAGAACGTCAGCGAGAGACGGGACGGAAATTCAGAGAAAAAGGCCGATGCAAGTCGTCATCGTGTAATTGCGCTTTCTCTTTGTGCCGCCGCCGTTCGGCCCGTAATTGGATGTTTGGTTCTTTTCCTCCGGAGCCGTTGCATCATCTCAGCTCGTGCAGCCAAGCAGCGCGACGCCCGCCTCGTAATCCGAATGCATATTCATTCGCAGAGCCGGAACAAAGATATTTGAACTGCTCTATATCTGGAGTGATTCGGCAGAGAAAATGTGAAAAGAGACGAAAACAAAGAAAAGACTTCTGCAGGTAGGAGAGCTTTTCTTTGCTCAACTTTGACCTCGATGTGGAGGGCAAACGTGAATCAACATATCAAACATGGCAGCTGGGTTTGCTGTCTCAGAGCCTTCAGAGACTTAAAAACAAAAGAGCTGTTTGTTCTACTCAAGCAAACTGCTTCAGTGGAGCTCTTCTAAATACGGCGTGTGCATGTGAAGCAGAACGATAGAACAGTAAAGAGGTGGGTGTTCATCTGAACCCTGGTAGCCCCCCCCCCCCCCCTCACTCACTCACTCTCTGTGCAGAATAATAATCGGATCATTTATCAATCCCTGTAGAGAAATGCTCCTTTTTGGGGTGTCGTTCACGTGGAGGTCAGAGGTTTTTTTGATTGCTCAATTTTAATTCAGGACCCGATTCTTTTGAAGACGGCGCAGAGCGGCGGCACCTTTCAGCCGACCCGAAGTCTCCGGTGAACCGCTGCGTTCAGGCTTAAACTCCAGGTGTGTTACATCTGCATGTAAAATCCAAATATTCCCGAGTTTGACTCGAGGGAAGGAGTCCGAAAAATGATTTCTAAATACTTCAGTGTCACTTTGACCAAAGCACGCTGTGAATAACAACAGGTCCATGTCTGGAAACACAACCCACGAGCTTTGGTGCCTAAACCGAACCAAGTCGTTTTGGGAACGTAACCTATCCAAATTGTTTACGCACCGAAAACGAACAAAGTAGATTTGCCGTCTAAACTTAAGCAACTAGTTTTGGTGCCTTAACCTAACCAGTCAGTTTGGTTGGCTACACTTAAACACGTAGTTTGGAAACTGAACCCAACCGTCTAGTTTTTGAGTCTGAAGCTAACCGAGTGTTTGGTGCTTCACCTTCCTCCTCCCGCCGGTTACAGCTGATGACGGTGTCCCGAGCCACGCCGGTCCTCCGGCCCCCCCTCAGGTAAGCACTGTTAGCTCTGGCATTGTTAGCGCTGTTAGCGCCGTCTGCACCGTTAGCGGTTAGCCGTCGCCATGTTGAGAGCTGTGTGGAAGCAATCCCTCAATCATAGATTTGCTCTGAATTTGGAGTTTAACATCTTTAAGTAAAAGTAGTAATACCAGAGTGTAGGAATACTCTGTCATCAGTACAAGTTCTGCATTTAAACTCTTACTTACGTAAAAGTACAAAAGTATTATCCTCAAAACATTCTTAAAGTACAAAAAGTTAAAATACTCATTATACATTTTCCAGCACAATATATTTAATGTTTAGCTCATTTGAATGACGTTATATACTGCCAGCTTGAGAATTAGATTTTAATCTACAATATTACATCATGTTTTGTATTTTGATTATGTTTTGTATAAATAATCTGAATCTGCAAAGTAACTAAAGTTGTCAAATAAATGTGAAAAGTGCAATATTTTCCTTTGAATTGTGGAGCAGAAGGTAGCGGAACATGGAAATACTTAAGGAAGTACAAGTACCTCAAATTTGTACTTCAGTATAGTACCGAGTTACTTTCCACCGCTGACTAGTTTAAGATACGACTGCGCCTTTAAATCACCTTCAAAACAGATAATCGATAATAATAACTTCAGCCTGTGAATCTGAAGTCGAGCTGCTGGTTCAGAGGCATCGAGGGACTCGTGCTCTGAGTCTCCAGCTTTAAGTCTCAATCAGCCGTTTGAAGACGAACACAAACAGAAAGCTGAACCTTTGTGCTGCTCGTCTGTCAGCGGCTCCTCTGGATACGAAGCCGTTCAGCGTCTGCCTGCTGCTCAACGTACGAGTCTCACAATGTGTACATAATGATGGACCAACATCTCGAGATTGACCAGTGTCTGAAAAGCTGTTGTTGCCTGTAATGTCTCGCAATGTTTAATTTAAAAAAGGCAAATATGAAGATTGTTTTGAAAATGTACATCTGAAAATGCATGAACCAAACAAAAGAACGATATTTTTTAACCTAAAAGTACGAAGTCTTCATGCGTCTTCATGGAGCAGAACCTGAGAATCTTAATGGTCATTTATGCCGTTCCCGTGAATGTATCTCAAATCAACAGCTCATTTCAAGAACTGAGTTACAACTTTAAAACTTTGTCCCGTTTTATAAAGAGGTTCATCAGAAGAAATGAGGACGGGAGTCATTACACAGGAAAGGGAGCCTTCGTCCCCAAAACGAAAAACTTCCTCTTCTCAAAGATGGCTCCCCCGAGGAAGACGCTCCACTTGGAAAAGTTTAGCGGAGCGCTTCATTACAAGACGACGGAAGGACGGAGCAGAGGCTCACCCGGCTCAAGCTCTTTGGCTGAACTCAAGTGGGGAAATAACAGATTTAATTGCAATGTTTTTCAGGAACGCTCCACACGTTCACGCCTCGCAGCTTCGCAGTCACCGGGCTGATCCGCTGCGACAGCAAGTGGGATATCAGACGACGATCTCCACGCTTTGTTGGGCAATCTTCCCTGGAAGACGTTCGCGGTGTTGCACTCCGATGTTCACACGGAAAAGTGGCAGAAGTAGTCGTGTGAAGACTGAAGAAGAAAAAAGCTTTTCCAAACATCACCCTCTCTTGCCAGCTGCCCACATCTGGCCGTGTGAAGTACAGGTGTGAATGTCGGACACGTCGGTGGCAGAAAGTTCAAGAGACGATGCTGCTCGTTAACCAAATGAAGTGAGGAAGTGAACGAGCAGCTTCATGGTGAGTTCCAGCGCTGACAACCATTCACAACGATTTAGAGTCATCGGTTCACCAAAGCGGCGTGTCGTTGGACTGTGGGAGGAAACCGGAGAACCCGGAGAACCCGGAGAAAACCCACGCTGACACGCGGAGAACATGCAGAGAAGAGGCCGCCCAGCCACTCACAACACACACACACACACACACACACTCTCACACGCACACACACACACACACACACACTCTCACGCACACACACACACACACACACACACACACACACTCTGCATGAAGATGAAGCTAAAAGGCAGAACGATGAACGCACTCAGGTGAACAGTCACACACACATCCTTGTACTTCTATCTTTGTGAGGACGTAGCTCTTACCTGAACCTTCAGTGAGTATTTCACTGCTGGACAGATGTCTTCATAAAACTAGTCTGTGCAGATAGAACGATGTGATACATAAATCACGTTATCATTATTGTTCATTCATATTTCCTGCTGCGTGGTCTTCTCGTGGTTGTTTTAATTTGAGATAGAAAAGATGCAAAACTCGAACATTTCGTTTGAACAAACAGCCCTGAAGCTGAAGCCTTTTTCTGATACATGAGCGGGGGGGAACAGGAAGTTCAGCATAGCACGTTGTAATGAAGCTGGTTGAAAATAGACAAAGTGTCACTTTAACCATCACAAATAAAAAGCCTAATCCTAACCCTGACCTCTGAACCCTCAAACTAAACGAAAAGAGAAGAGTGTCCTCATTCTCCAAAGATGTCCTCGCTCAGTCTAAAACTCTAATTGGTCCTCACAAAGATAGCTCTACCAGCGCACACACACACACACACACAGCTTTCCTTCCCGACTGCATCTCTATGTATCTCACGCAAATGTGATTTCACGCTGAACTTTTCAACCCGTTCTTTCAGGAGAAGAAGAAAGAAGAAAGAAGGAGGAGACTCTGAACGCATCAGTATTTTTGGCAGCTGGTGAGTGAGGCGATGCTTCAGCGTGGAACCCCTCCTCCTCCTCTTCCCCCTCTTCCTCCCCCTCTTCCCCCTCCTCTTCCCCCTCCTCTTCCCCCTCCTATTCCCCCTCTTCCTCCTCCTCCTCTTCCCTCTCTTCCCCCTCCTCCTCCTCATCTTCCCCCTCTTCCTCCTCCTCCTCTTCCCCCTCCTCCTCCCCCTCTTCCTCTTCCCTCTCTTCCCCCTCCTCCTCCTCCTCTTCCCTCTCTTCCCCCTCCTCCTCCTCATCTTCCCCCTCTTCCTCCTCCTCCTCTTCCCCCTCCTCCTCCCCCTCCTCCTCTTCCCTCTCTTCCCCCTCCTCCTCCTCATCTTCCCCCTCTTCCTCCTCCTCCTCTTCCCTCTCTTCCCCCTCCTCCTCCTCATCTTCCCCCTCTTCCTCCCCCTCCTCTTCCTCCCCCTCCCCCGACAGCAGCCTGAGATGTTTTTAGACTTCACTCAGGATATCAAGGTGCCAAAATGTGAGTTTTGCTCAGATAAAGTAAATACTTCTCTTCACTGACACCTTCAGCTGTTTCTTCTCTTTGCAGACGTTTCTATTGAACGAGATGTGCACATCATCAGGGTTCCATCAAACATTTCAACAGAAGAATAACTAAAAACAGTAGAATAACAATGGAGCATATGTAAACTACAGAGGAAAACATATTTAGTGTAAAAGAAGTAATGCTATCAGAGTAATGCAATTAAGTATCGTGAACATATTCAACTAAAATAGAAATTGTTGGTAAATGACAACAACAAAAGATGAAATATAAAAGCAAACAATATAAAGTCACACGAGCAGAATAAGAAACTTAAGAAGCTTCTAAAACACACGAATATTTCCAACAAATTCAAGCTCCATCACATGGAAATATTATTTAAAATGTCTTATGCATCAAATTGTTTCACTTTCCCAGAAACTCACTTTGACATCTTTGGTGTGTTTGCAAACATTTGGGTTTCTGCTGAATGTGCAGTTGACCTGTGACCCCGAGGAGGCTTCCTGTGAGGGCAGCGAGTGCAGGAACACAAACTGAGTGTTTGATAACCATTAAAAACACAGGACAGGAGAGATGAAAACACATCTTCTCTCTTTGACAAAAGTACTTTCTTTCATCTCGGCTTCTTTTTGTTTCTTCCTGTGAAGAATGGAATCGTTTTGAAAAGTCTTTCTCAGCTTCCTGTGACGGAGGGTCGCGGTCCGGAGCCGCTGACGATACTTTGAGATCATTTCACACTTCACGTGTCTTTGTTGGATCAGAGATCCGTCTGACATCAAAGACCTTGAAAATGCAACCGGGAAGCATTGGAGACGGATTAAAAGGCTCCGATTGTCACCAGATGCTGAAAGGATTCAAGGTACACACACTTGAAGTGCACACCTCTTCATCATTCACACGGTACCCGGCAGGATGAAGAGTAATTAAAATGAGCTCATGAGAACTCGTTGATGCTTCAGCCGTTATAATACAATAACGTAATGTCGACTATTCCTACGTTGGACATTCAAGTGTTGAAATGTTTGAAACATAAATTTAAAAATCAGCTTTTCAGACACGTCTTTGATAAAGAACGGTTTACAGACAAGTTCATTATTTTATGAAATTATTGTTCTTAAATTGGAAAAGTGATTTATTTTTTATTGGTCTTGTAATAATCACTTATTTTATTGTATTTAAGTTGTATGATTTTATTCTACTTTATTGTTATTTAATTAATCTATTTTTTATTTTATGCTGTTGTACTATTACAATTGTTATAGCTATTATAATATATTATATTACTTCTATTAATTACATTTTTTGCATTTTATTGTGTCTTGAACATTGGTCTCAAATTGTTAAATTGAAACGTGAAACTGCTGAACAGTTTCTCTGAGTGATGAGCACGTTCCCTGTCTTCGGTGCTGACGTTGGACTGCGGGTTGATTTTCATGCTTTTACTTTGAGAACACGAGTATTAGAACACGAGTATTAGAACACGAGTATTAGAACACGAGTATTAGACACGAGTATTAGAACACGAGTATTAGAACACGAGTATTAGAGACGAGTATTAGAGACGAGTATTAGAACACGAGTATTAGACACGAGTATTAGAACACGAGTATTAGACACGAGTATTAGAACACGAGTATTAGAACACGAGTATTAGACACGAGTATTAGAACACGAGTATTAGACACGAGTATTAGAACACGAGTATTAGAACACGAGTATTAGACACGAGTATTAGAACACGAGTATTAGAACACGAGTATTAGACACGAGTATTAGAACACGAGTATTAGAACACGAGTATTAGAACACGAGTATTAGACACGAGTATTAGAACACGAGTATTAGAACACGAGTATTAGACACGAGTATTAGAACACGAGTATTAGAACACGAGTATTAGAACACGAGTATTAGAACACGAGTATTAGAACACGAGTATTAGACACGAGTATTAGACACGAGTATTAGAACACGAGTATTAGACACGAGTATCAGAACACGAGTATCAGAACACGAGTATTAGACACGAGTATTAGACACGAGTATTAGAACACGAGTATTAGACACGAGTATTAGAACACGAGTATTAGACACGAGTATTAGAACCGAGTATTAGAACAGAGTATTAGACACGAGTATTAGACACGAGTATTAGAACACGAGTATTAGAACACGAGTATTAGACACGAGTATTAGAACACGAGTATTAGAACACGAGTATTAGACACGAGTATTAGAACACGAGTATTAGACACGAGTATTAGAACACGAGTATTAGAACACGAGTATTAGAACACGAGTATTAGACACGAGTATTAGAACACGAGTATTAGACACGAGTATTAGAACACGAGTATTAGAACACGAGTATTAGAACACGAGTATTAGAACACGAGTATTAGACACGAGTATTAGAACACGAGTATTAGAACACGAGTATTAGACACGAGTATTAGAACACGAGTATTAGAACACGAGTATTAGACACGAGTATTAGAACACGAGTATTAGACACGAGTATCAGAACACGAGTATTAGAACACGAGTATTAGACACGAGTATTAGAACACGAGTATTAGAACACGAGTATTAGACACGAGTATTAGAACCGAGTATTAGAACACGAGTATTAGACACGAGTATTAGACACGAGTATTAGAACACGAGTATTAGAACACGAGTATTAGAACACGAGTATTAGAACACGAGTATTAGAACACGAGTATTAGACACGAGTATTAGAACACGAGTATTAGACACGAGTATTAGACACGAGTATTAGAACACGAGTATTAGACACGAGTATTAGAACACGAGTATTAGAACCGAGTATTAGAACACGAGTATTAGACACGAGTATTAGAACACGAGTATTAGAACACGAGTATTAGAACACGAGTATTAGACACGAGTATTAGACACGAGTATTAGAACACGAGTATTAGAACACGAGTATTAGACACGAGTATTAGAACACGAGTATTAGAACACGAGTATTAGACACGAGTATTAGAACACGAGTATTAGACACGAGTATTAGAACACGAGTATTAGAACACGAGTATTAGAACACGAGTATTAGACACGAGTATTAGACACGAGTATTAGAACACGAGTATTAGACACGAGTATCAGAACACGAGTATCAGAACACGAGTATTAGACACGAGTATTAGAACACGAGTATTAGACACGAGTATTAGAACACGAGTATTAGACACGA
>CM051706.1:1441329-1461329 GCA_028022725.1 Lycodopsis pacificus | reverse complement strand
GTGTGTGTGTGTGTGTGTGTGTGTGTGTGTGTGTGTGTGTGTGTTTGAAGGTGTTTGTTTATGCCAATTGGTAAAAAGGGGTGTGGCAGTGAGAGTGGGTGTAACAAAGAGATGCATGACTAAGTTGTGAACTGTTGGATTACTGGTCTCAGGAAAGAGTTCGTGTTTCATTTTGTTAAGGAGGTCTTGGTTTCAGGCCGTCGCCATCTTGGTTTAAGGCGTCGCCGTCTTGTTTTTTGTCCGTTGCCGTTTTGTTGCAACCAGAAGTGACACAAGTGGAGCCAAGTACAACCGAGCGCTGAATAAGACATTTGTAGGCAAATGTTACAGTGAAAACACGCACAATGGTCAAACTATGATTCTCCACTACGGTCGCAGTTTATTTAAAAAAGACTGTATTCATTGACATTAACACTAACATTGACATTAACATTAACACTAACATTGACACCAACATTGACATCAGCATTAACATTAGCATTAACATTAGCATTAACATCAACAGTGACATTGGCATCGGCATTACCATTGACATTGACATTGACATTGACATTACCATTAACATTGGCGCTGACACCAGCATTGATATTGACATTAGCATTAACATTAGCATTGACACCAACATTGACATTGACATTAACATTAACATTAACATCAACAGTAACATTGACATTGACATTAACATTGCCATTGACATTAACATTGACATGTGTTGCTGAACATTCATGGGAACGGTTACGTTGATTTTTCTCTTCTTTTTTTGTGTGTAAATTCCTCTTTTCGTCCTCTTGTTCATGTCTTCTCTCGTGTCCGTTCATTCGTCTCATCCGATCATTTTGTAGTTTACATCTCTGAAGCAAATTAGCAACTTTCCAAGAGACCAGCAGCACTGAGAGCACTCTGACCCCTGAAACCAGCAGAGAAAGAAGAAGTGGTGCGAAAGAGACGACTTCAGAGGACGTGGCAGTTCTACTGTAATTAGAAAAAGAGCCGATTAGACGGAGAACAGGAGGAAGAGGATTTAACTCGGGCAGCAGAGGCTGACCCGAGGCCTCGAAGAAGAGTTTCGTCGTTTCTTCTGGGAGGTTTTGTCTGAAATCAGACTCAACCTCCATCAACCTTCACCGACCCAGATACGAGGCCACAGGAGGAGGCGGGAGTGTCAGCGGCAGCGCCTTGTCCTCGTTTGACGTTTCGACTCGACAAACGAGTCGTTGTGCTGCTGCGTCCATGACGGCCGTGTTTACAGGCCTGCAGGCAGGTTTCCAGACACAAACCAACACTGAGACGTATTCAAATCCACAGCCGGCGTTTATCCGATGATGAATGTGAAGCCGTGAGCGCTCTGCACTGAAAAAACAACAAAAAAATACCAGTTTTAAATTTAACGGATTCTTGAAAAGACGAACTGGGGACAGAAACGTTCGTTGAGACAAGATGAAATAAAGTTTTCTCGTGATTTTCAAACGTCGGGATAAAAGCTCGTTGTGTCGAGGTCACATGGGAACGTCTTGTGATTGCAACTTAAACAGTAAAGAATAAAAACATGAGTTTTCTTCTGGCGATTTTAGTCTTAAAGGAAAGTTCAGCAATTTGTTTTTTTCACCTTTTATAACTTCTTCTTAGTTTTGACTCCTATTGGTTATATTTGAAAGGAGTATTCCACATTTCTTACACATGCAGATTCATTTACAAGTCATTGTTAGTGCTGCCCAATCTGTTCCGTTTTGTTTAATGTGGAAATTAAACATTTCTGGAGCAAAATGGCTCCAATATTAGTCATAATAGAGACATTATTCTCGAATTTGGTTAAAGCTACGACAAGGAATCTTCATGTGGTGTTGGTTCTGTCGCCCCCTGTGGACTAGAGTGGTAGTGTTTCTGAGCACCAGACTCTCTTTAGAGAACCTTTCATGTTACTGCAGCAGGTCTGACAGTCTGCCCCTCGGTCTCTGCTGGAGGATCTGGGTCTGTCCACGGTGGACCGGTCTCTGCTGGAGGATCTGGGTCTGGCCACGGTGGACCGGTCTCTGCTGGAGTCTATGCTGAAGGAGGTTCTGGTGAACCTGCATGAGTTCATCTGGTTTCACCAGAATCCGACCCGGTGGCTCCGATGACGAGCATCAAGAATAACTCTATAGAAACAGACCATCTTCTCTCTGATGGTCTCTGTACTGATGGAGGTCTGTAGAGGATCAGGACTACACTGAGACTGGTTCATATAGAGGATCAGGACTACACTGAGACTGGTTCATATAGAGGATCAGGACTACACTGAGACTGGTTCATACATATACCAGTATCTGAAACACCTACGATACATATAATATTTATGTTTTTTTGCGCTGGTATTGGATCGGTTCTCGGTATCGGGAAGAAATAAAAACATCATCTAGTTTAAAATGGATCCAAAATAAAACCGCTCACAACAATGTGGATTATCTGGAAAGAGACGTTCAAATGTTTCATTTTGTTTGACAATCCGAGTGCCATCTCGTCCGTTATATGACAGTGAAGGCAGAAATCCACACCAACAACATCTGGAACACTTGAACTCACGCCGACAATCAGCACCGCTGGGAAGAGGAACTATATGTACTCTTTGATTCTGAGCTGAACTGTCCCTTTAACTTGGTGGTTTGTGACCTCAGCAGTAAAGTTGTTGTGAAACTATTTAGAGTAACTGAAGTTTCTGGATTAATGTATGTATGCGATGAACATAACCAGCACCAGAATGTATTCTGGGGAGACGAGGCTCCTCTTTTTTATTATATTTGAATGTTTTCGATAAAACAAACACTCTGCGCGGAGGCAGAACTCATTTCCTCTTTTTTAATTGCATCACAAATCCTTTCAGGAATTTATGTTTCCGGTGAAGTGGGGGTGCATTTTAAATCAAGAGTGAGCCGCCTGATCACAAGACGTCGACGCTTAATGTAAACCTGAAACAAGTGGAATTTAAAAAAATGACAGCAAATGATCACTTCATGCTGCTCAGTTGCCTTCAACCAAACAGCAGCAACTAACAACCTTTGTTTTGCAGTGCAGCAATGTGAGGAAAACAAATGTGTGGTTTTGATGATTTTGTGTTCAGTGTGACTTCGCCGCGCTTCGCTTACAGAAACGTCTGGAACAAAGATGGTCTTCAGACCCGCGAGGCCTCCGGGGATTCTGAGGAGTCGTGACGGCAGCAAAGAGGCCACAGATGTGAATCCACTGTGTCCTCTTTGTGAGACACAAGGACCCGAAATGTCCTCTGGGTCAGTTGAACGACACCGTCAGTTGATGTTGAACGGAGCCGATGAAAACAAAAGGAAAGAAGAACACCTGATATCAGGCCACGTTCTGTAGGTTTCCTTTTTCATACTTATATGTGTAAAATAAGTGCTGCAGTCCTTCAAATTAAAAGACTACACGTAGAGCGGTGCAGGGATGCTGTAGTTTCGTCAGCAAACAGGAAGTTTTAAACTGTTTATAACTGCCACCGTAATCCGCGAGAAAATACGTTTCCATGGAAATGTAATTGAGAGTGCAGTGTAGTTGAACGGGATGTTATTTTATACGAGACAGAGTTGTTTATTGGGGTCATAAGCGCTTCCTGTGGCCACATGTTGGAGTCACTCGTGAAATACTTAGTTAGGTTTAATAAAAGATCGTGAAATAGTTAGTTAGGTTTAGAAAAAGATCGTGAAATAGTTAGTTAGGTTTAGAAAAAGATCGTGAAATACTTAGTTATGTTTAATAAAAGATCGTGAAATACTTAGTTAGGTTTAATAAAAGATCGTGAAATACTTCGTTAGGTTTCGAAAAATATCGTAACATACTTAGTTAGGTTTAATAAAATATCGTGAAATACTGAGTTAGGTTTAAGAAAATATCGTGAAATACTGATTTAGGTTTAAGAAAATATCGTGAAATACTTCGTTAGGTTTAATAAAAGATTGTGAAATACTTCGTTAGCTTTAATAAAAGATCGTGAAATACTTAGTTAGGTTTAATAAAAGATCGTGAAATACTTAGTTAGGTTTAATAAAAGATCGTGAAATACTTAGTTAGGTTTAATAGAATATCGTGAAATACTTAGTTAGGTTTAATAAAAGATCGTGAAATACTTAGTTAGGTTTAATAAAATATCGTGAAATACTGAGTTAGGTTTAAGAAAATATCGTGAAATACTTCGTTAGCTTTAATAAAAGATGGTGAAATACTTCGTTAGCTTTAATAAAAGATGGTGAAATACTTCGTTAGGTTAAGGAAAAGATCGTGAAATACTGAGTTAGGCGCATTATTTTCCGTAGGCATCGCTACGAACGCTGTATGAAACTAGCCTGACGTAATGCATAAAGCAAGAATACTGCTGTTTTCACACGCTGAATGACTTAAAGATCGTCGTGACGATCATACGTCATTCTGTGAGAGTGTATTAAAGGAGGCTGAAACAGAAACATTGAAATGTGTCCGTAGTTGTTCAGATAACACATGACTTCTGTGCTTCTGCAGAACTTGATATAATTCCAGCATCCGGCATCAGGACAGAGTTAAATGATCCTGACGCGTGAGCTCCATCCCTCTCGGGTTTGTTAGTTTGTTAAATTCAGAGAAAGAAGCGCTGCAGAAATCAACCTGCAGAATCAGTTTCAACTCTGGTTGGTTTCACATCGAGAGGTTTCTCTCCTCGAACACTTCCTTCGGCTCGTGTTTGGACACGAGTGAGCCGAGCTGAAGGTGCAAGCAGGAGGTGGAACATTGATTTCTTGTTCACCTCGTAGAGGCTTCGTGTGAAGCAGGAACCGACTCTATTCATCCAAACCCTCTAAAAACAACTCGCTCGGTGAAGTTAAACCCGGAGTCCTGAGGGAGAGAAAAGCATCCGGCGTGTTCGTTGATGAAGTAGTTTGAGCGAGACGTTCGTCCTGTTGCCGTTGCTGGACGTTGACCTATATTTCCATTTGTTGCGTTGCCAGGTTGCCGGGTTGCTGGGTGTGAAGGTAGAAACAATAAATTAAAGTAAATTAATTAAATACATTTTGCAAGACTGAACTTGTGGTTTGCCATGTATGATCATTTATGTCCTTTTATTTTGCAGGATTTGTTTCTTTTCTCTTCTAACACCTCTCTTGCTGCACTGCTTCATTAATGTGAGGAGACAATCAGGCGACGTGAAGCGGATCAGCACCTCGTCAAAACCCCGACGTCCTGTTCAGAGCCCCAACAGGGTGAGAAGGTTTCAACAGACCCGTCAATAAATGATGAACCTCCAAAAGGAAAAAGCATCCTCCATAATTCTCCTGAAGCTTGAATCCACTCTTTTATACGCCGGTGATTAAAATGTCTGTTGTTGTTTTTTTTAAGTGGCTGCATCCAAAAAAAAGAGGAAAGAAAAATATTCAGAGAATAATTAGACTCAGTGGCTGAATGAGCAGAGAGCTCACGTGATGATCCTCAGGGTCACAGGTTCAACTTTCCTTTCAAATCCTTAATTTGCGAGTTTGTTTCTCAAAGCTTCGCTGTGGAGGAAACATTGAAAGGCTCTGAGAGAGAAGAGGGTTGAGGCTGTCGCAGCATTAGCTCGCTGCAGCTGCTCTCAGTTTTGGTGTTTTTTGTGGATTTGACAATAAAGAGACGGCTTCTAAAAGGGATGAAAACAGAAGAAATGAGGGGGGGGGGGCGTTGAAAAAGCTCTCACATATGAAGACTCAATGGCTCAATCAGCAACAGATCAGATCAGGTTTAGAGGTGAAGGGATCAAGTCACAGCTCTGCTGCGAAAAGAAAAGCTGTTTGCAAGCCGTCAGTGTAAAAGAGTGACGAGCAGCTCAGTCCGCTGCAGGTTTGAGTCCCATTTACAGCCTCAAGCGCTCAGTACAGCGTTTATACGCAAGAGGAGCTTTTATTGTGAAAGGGAGATTCACTTTTTATTTTTATGCACCAAAAGCCAAGAATACAATGATGCTCCAACTAGAGAATGAATAAATCAACAGTGTTCCAGAGGTGGAAATGATGTTTTACTGAAGTAAAAGTAGTAATACTACAGTGTAAACACGCAAGTAAAAGTACAAAAGTACTTTTAACCCAAAACAATACATCCTAATGTATCAGTTGATTAGATTTGGTGTTAAACTGAAGCCGCAAAGTAACAACAGCTATCACATCAATGTTAAAACGTTTTAAAAAGTATAAAATGTATCCCTAAATTATAGTGCAGTACTTAAATGTTCTTTAGTTAATTAACCACTTCATTTATGAACAAAGTCTTTTCATCAATTAAGACAATAAAATGACCAAATGTAAATGAATCCTTCTTCTAATTGTCCTAACAAAGCAGGACAGAGCGTGTTAGTGTTAGTGAACCCCCCTCTGAACTCTACTCAACTTGGTACAGTCCAAGTCCGTCCCCCCCCCCCCTATAAAGACCATTGGAAGCTCTCACTTCCTGTTTGGCAGTCTGGACCTGGACCTTCAGCAGGTAACATGGATGCTAAAAACATTTGGTTAGCATGCTAATGTTATGCTAATATAATTTAGCCACAGAGGCCTGGGCCCAATAGAGTTGGGGCAGGACTAATGTAAATGTGTATAAATGAGTGTGTGAGTGATGAGTGAACCTTCAGCACACAGAGAGGAATGAACGTGTGAAGTTTGGTGAATGTAAGAGCTGCTGAAGTGGAGATTTATCATCAGAGTCTGAGAACAAAGTCATTGAGAGGAAACGTCTTAAAGAGACGTTTAGTTACATCACAGACATTTAGACTCTACAGGTGAATATTCACCACTTCATCACTCACATTAAGAGACTCTACAGGTGAATATTCACCACTTCATCACTCACATTAAGAGACTCTACAGGTGAATATTCACCACTTCATCACTCAAATTAAGAGACTCTACAGGTGAATATTCATCACTTCATCACTCACATTAAGAAGACTACAGGTGAATATTCACCACTTCATCACTCACATTAAGAAGACTCTACAGGTGAATATTCACCACTTCATCACTCACATTAAGAAGACTCTACAGGTGAATATTCACCACTTCATCACTCACATTAAGAAGACTCTACAGGTGAATATTCACCACTTCATCACTCACATTAAGAAGACTACAGGTGAATATTCACCACTTCATCACTCACATTAAGATACTCTACATGTGAATATTCACCACTTCATCACTCACATTAAGAAGACTACAGGTGAATATTCACCACTTCATCACTCACATTAAGAAGACTACAGGTGAATATTCACCACTTCATCACTCACATTAAGAGACTCTACAGGTGAATATTCACCACTTCATCACTCACATTAAGAGACTCTACAGGTGAATATTCACCACTTCATCACTCACATTAAGAGACTCTACAGGTGAATATTCACCACTTCATCACTCAAATTAAGAGACTCTACAGGTGAATATTCATCACTTCATCACTCACATTAAGAAGACTACAGGTGAATATTCACCACTTCATCACTCACATTAAGAAGACTCTACAGGTGAATATTCACCACTTCATCACTCACATTAAGAAGACTCTACAGGTGAATATTCACCACTTCATCACTCACATTAAGAAGACTCTACAGGTGAATATTCACCACTTCATCACTCACATTAAGAAGACTACAGGTGAATATTCACCACTTCATCACTCACATTAAGATACTCTACATGTGAATATTCACCACTTCATCACTCACATTAAGAAGACTCTACAGGTGAATATTCACCACTTCATCA
The DNA here is from genome assembly GCA_028022725.1 of Lycodopsis pacificus. Taxonomy (NCBI): domain Eukaryota; kingdom Metazoa; phylum Chordata; class Actinopteri; order Perciformes; family Zoarcidae; genus Lycodopsis; species Lycodopsis pacificus. Next base: position 1,453,581 of record CM051706.1, on the reverse strand, counting down.
CTCACATTAAGATACTCTACATGTGAATATTCACCACTTCATCACTCACATTAAGAAGACTACAGGTGAATATTCACCACTTCATCACTCACATTAAGAAGACTACAGGTGAATATTCACCACTTCATCACTCACATTAAGAGACTCTACAGGTGAATATTCACCACTTCATCACTCACATTAAGAGACTCTACAGGTGAATATTCACCACTTCATCACTCACATTAAGAGACTCTACAGGTGAATATTCACCACTTCATCACTCAAATTAAGAGACTCTACAGGTGAATATTCATCACTTCATCACTCACATTAAGAAGACTACAGGTGAATATTCACCACTTCATCACTCACATTAAGAAGACTCTACAGGTGAATATTCACCACTTCATCACTCACATTAAGAAGACTCTACAGGTGAATATTCACCACTTCATCACTCACATTAAGAAGACTCTACAGGTGAATATTCACCACTTCATCACTCACATTAAGAAGACTACAGGTGAATATTCACCACTTCATCACTCACATTAAGAGACTCTACAGGTGAATATTCACCACTTCATCACTCACATTAAGAGACTCCACAGGTGAATATTCACCACTTCATCACTCACATTAAGAGACTCTACAGGTGAATATTCACCACTTCATCACTCAAATTAAGAGACTCTACAGGTGAATATTCATCACTTCATCACTCACATTAAGAAGACTACAGGTGAATATTCACCACTTCATCACTCACATTAAGAAGACTCTACAGGTGAATATTCACCACTTCATCACTCACATTAAGAAGACTCTACAGGTGAATATTCACCACTTCATCACTCACATTAAGAAGACTCTACAGGTGAATATTCACCACTTCATCACTCACATTAAGAAGACTACAGGTGAATATTCACCACTTCATCACTCACATTAAGATACTCTACATGTGAATATTCACCACTTCATCACTCACATTAAGAAGACTCTACAGGTGAATATTCACCACTTCATCACTCACATTAAGATACTCTACATGTGAATATTCACCACTTCATCACTCACATTAAGAAGACTACAGGTGAATATTCACCACTTCATCACTCACATTAAGAAGACTACAGGTGAATATTCACCACTTCATCACTCACATTAAGAGACTCTACAGGTGAATATTCACCACTTCATCACTCACATTAAGAGACTCTACAGGTGAATATTCACCACTTCATCACTCACATTAAGAGACTCTACAGGTGAATATTCACCACTTCATCACTCAAATTAAGAGACTCTACAGGTGAATATTCATCACTTCATCACTCACATTAAGAAGACTACAGGTGAATATTCACCACTTCATCACTCACATTAAGAAGACTCTACAGGTGAATATTCACCACTTCATCACTCACATTAAGAAGACTCTACAGGTGAATATTCACCACTTCATCACTCACATTAAGAAGACTCTACAGGTGAATATTCACCACTTCATCACTCACATTAAGAAGACTACAGGTGAATATTCACCACTTCATCACTCACATTAAGATACTCTACATGTGAATATTCACCACTTCATCACTCACATTAAGAAGACTCTACAGGTGAATATTCACCACTTCATCACTCACATTAAGATACTCTACATGTGAATATTCACCACTTCATCACTCACATTAAGAAGACTACAGGTGAATATTCACCACTTCATCACTCACATTAAGAAGACTACAGGTGAATATTCACCACTTCATCACTCACATTAAGAGACTCTACAGGTGAATATTCACCACTTCATCACTCACATTAAGAAGACTCTACAGGTGAATATTCACCACTTCATCACTCACATCAAGAGACTCTACAGGTGAATATTCACCACTTCATCACTCACATTAAGAGACTCTACAGGTGAATATTCACCACTTCATCACTCCCATTAAGAATACTCTACAGGTGAATATTCACCACTTCATCACTCACATTAAGATACTCTACATGTGAATATTCACCACTTCATCACTCACATTAAGAAGACTCTACAGGTGAATATTCACCACTTCATCACTCACATTAAGAGACTCTACAGGTGAATATTCACCACTTCATCACTCACATTAAGAGACTCTACAGGTGAATATTCACCACTTCATCACTCCCATTAAGAATACTCTACAGGTGAATATTCACCACTTCATCACTCACATTAAGAAGACTACAGGTGAATATTCACCACTTCATCACTCACGTTAAGAAGACTCTACAGGTGAATATTCACCACTTCATCACTCACATTAAGAGACTCTACAGGTGCATATTCACCACTTCATCACTCCCATTAAGAATACTCTACAGGTGAATATTCACCACTTCATCACTCACATCAAGAGACTCTACAGGTGAATATTCACCACTTCATCACTCACATTAAGAAGACTACAGGTGAATATTCACCACTTCATCACTCCCATTAAGAGACTCTACAGGTGAATATTCACCACTTCATCACTCCCATTAAGAATACTCTACAGGTGAATATTCACCACTTCATCACTCACATTAAGAGGAGTATTTATTGTGTTACAAGTTTTCTGAAATGTTGTGTAAATATGCAAATGAGGCGTTATGTAATGGTAACTTTTGGTGAATTTAGGAGAAATCTACAGACGCAAATAAACAAATTAGTAAATTAAAGTTTTATATTCCGCTCGTTTGAAAGAAGACGAGTTATAGAAGAATAGTCCAAAATCTGTAACTTGACAATGAAAGCGTCTCACCTCAAATAATATTTTCAAGTAAAAGTCATAATACCACAGTATAACAATACTAATATTAAAATCAAAATGTAGCGTTATACTGTTGTCTTACTTACCTTCTGCTCTCTGTGCACACATCTAATGCGTTTTAATACGTTTATGTTTGTCAGATTCTGCGATCAGGAAACATCACGTACAGTATTTGTGACGATGAACATCAACTTCTTTATTTTCACAGCAGCAGTATGGCTGACAGAGAATCTGAGTCACTAAATGTTCTGTATTTCATGGTCTCGCTGGAAACAATTCTGTCTGTTTTTATTCTGAACGTCGGCAAAATCACAAAGACAATTGTCTTTTCTTTCAGACTGAGATTTCTCTCCCAACACCTCCGAGTCCAGGAGGAGGAGGAGGAGGAGGAGGAGGAGGAGGAGCTGATGCTGCTGCACGTGTGAGCTGGAGGTGAGCTGTGACTTGAACAATCGCCTCTTATATTATCCTCTTCCCTTCAATAATAACTATTCTTCATAAAAAACGGTCCCGTTCAGACACCAAAGGTTTCACTTAAATGTGAAGTAGTTAAGGACTCAACCTTCCGTTAAAGAGGTTCAAACTGTGATTTGTTCAGCTGATATTCAAACCCTTGTTCAGATAAGTACGTTTGTAGAAGAGCTTCGCTAAAGCAACACGTTGCCTATGGGGTGCTTTTATTTTGACACTCTTGACACTGAAACAGGAAGCTGTTCCTGTTTAAATCCAGGCTTCCACTTTATTTTGCTGATTTATTAAATGTACTATTATTATTATCATTGTGAATAGTATTACTTTTATTGTACTATTATTCATATTCTTTTACTCACGTTAGTTAGCCAGGATAACATGCGGGTATTTTTTGGGGCGTCTCAAAGTACATGTTATTTCATGTACAAGTACATGCTATTTCAGTACATATTATTTCATGTGACTCTGCCGAGATGAAGAGTCAGTCACTCTGCCGAGATGAAGAGTCAGAGTCAGTCTGCCGAGATGAAGAGTCAGAGTCACTCTGCCGAGATGAAGAGTCAGAGTCAGTCTGCCGAGATGAAGAGTCAGAGTCACTCTGCCGAGATGAAGAGTCAGAGTCAGTCTGCCGTGATGAAGAGTCAGAGTCACTCTGCCGTGATGAAGGGTCAGAGTCACTCTGCCGAGATGAAGAGTCAGAGTCACTCTGCCGTGATGAAGGGTCAGAGTCAGTCTGCCGTGATGAAGAGTCAGAGTCACTCTGCCGAGATGAAGAGTCAGAGTCAGTCTGCCGAGATGAAGAGTCAGAGTCAGTCTGCCGTGATGAAGAGTCAGAGTCAGTCTGCCGAGATGAAGAGTCAGAGTCACTCTGCCGAGATGAAGAGTCAGTCAGTCTGCCGTGATGAAGAGTCAGAGTCAGTCTGCCGTGATGAAGAGTCAGAGTCACTCTGCCGAGATGAAGTCAGTCAGTCTGCCGTGATGAAGAGTCAGTCTGCCGTGATGAAGAGTCAGTCAGTCTGCCGTGATTAAGAGTCAGTCAGTCTGCCGTGATGAAGAGTCAGAGTCACTCTGCCGAGATGAAGAGTCAGAGTCACTCTGCCGAGATGAAGAGTCAGAGTCACTCTGCCGTGATGAAGGGTCAGAGTCAGTCTGCCGTGATGAAGGGTCAGAGTCAGTCTGCCGTGATGAAGAGTCAGTCAGTCTGCTGTGATGAAGAGTCAGAGTCAGTCTGCCGTGATGAAGAGTCAGAGTCAGTCTGCCGTGATGAAGAGTCAGAGTCAGTCTGCTGTGATGAAGAGTCAGAGTCACTCTGCTGCGTATCGATCGCTCAACCTGTTGTTACTGACGATGTTTCTGATTCATCGGCTCGTTTCAACGTATTTTGATCAGATCTCGCCAAAATAAAAGCTGAGCGAGACTCAAACAATCGGGCGTTGGTGACGGGGGGGAGGAAAAAGAGGAAGTTGAGATTCGACACACATTTGGAGTTTAATTGAGTCTCTGTTGTATCACCGCTCGTAGTGTTTAATGAGTTTCCTCTTGTATGTGTTTTTCTATTAGCGAGCGCGTTAAGTAACCCACCGCTGTAATAAGGCTTCTGTCCCCCGTGAGGGATCAAACCGAGAGGAGCTGATGGTGCAGCCGACTGTTTATCCTCCTCCTCCTCCTGCTCCTCCTCCTCCTGCTCCTCCTCCTCCTGCTCCTGCACCTCCTCCTCCTCCTCCTGCTCCTCCTCCTCCTCCTCCTGCTCCTCCTCCTGCTCCTCCTCCTCCTGCTCCTCCTCCTCCTCCTCCTGCTCCTCCTCCTCCTCCTCCTCCTCCTCCTCCTCCTCCGTGGTAAGACAGTAATACTGTCGTGTTTTATTTTCATGGGTGGGGTCCTGATTTCCTGAAACGTTCTTTGTTTTTAAACGTCACCAGAAGACGAACCTCCAAACTGTCGTTTTATTTTCCGTTGCTTCGTCTTCATGTTGGTGAACAAATTCTTCATCAGAATTTATTTAAATGTGTTTTTTTATCTGCTTTCAAACATATTCTCCAATTATCACTTCAACCAAACAAGACAAAGGGAACTTTAAAGGACAATTCTGGTGCTTTTGCATTGAAAATTGCATATTTTACGATTTTAGGAAATTTAAATATTTACACAAAACATCAGGAACGTCTCTTGTTAACATGCAGCTGCTGTTATTAAGTCCACTTAAAGACGACATGTTGCTCATTAAATCTTGTGTTGTGGAGGCGTTTGGTTGTGATTTGTGACAGTTATGATGCCAATTATTAAATTACTGTTTTGGACTCTTCAGAATATATCATGTGGTAAATTTGGTGAAGTTTGAATAAAAATGTAACGTCCAGAAATATGTTATTATTATAAGTCAGAGAAAATCAAATCTCGACATCTTTACAAACAGGAAGTGCGAACAGCTAAAGCGGCGTATCGTGAACGGCTCTCATAGTCCTCAGAGGATGAACCGGGTGATCCTGACATCGTTTGTTGTTTGAGCGGAACATCTTGAAGCTGCTGAGAAGAAGAAGACGCTGCACATAAATCCTGAACTTCAGCTTTTTAGTTTTTCTTCAGGATCAAAGTGATCGTTGTCTGAACATCAAAGATGTCGTCACAAACAGGAAAGACAATTCGTCTCATTCATTCGAACAGTTGAGGAAATGAAAACATGGAACAAAAGACAGAGAACCAGAAAATAAGTCTCCTCAGAATGATCTGGGGGGGGGGGGGGGCTTTATGACCGCCGTGTATCTTTGCTACAGGCATCCAGTTTGTCTTTTGTGTCTCTTTGTGGTCTTTTTGTGTCTCCTTGTGGTGTTTTGTGTCTCCTTGTAGTCTTTTTGTGTCTCCTTGTGGTCTTTTTGTGTCTCCTTGTGGTCTTTTATGTCTCCTTGTGGTCTTTTTGTGTCTCCTTGTGGTCTTTTGTGTCTCCTTGTAGTCTTTTTGTGTCTCCTTGTGGTCTTTTTGTGTCTCCTTGTGGTCTTTTGTGTCTCCTTGTGGTCTTTTGTGTCTCTTTGTGGTCTTTTTGTGTCTCCTTGTGGTCTTTTTGTGTCTCCTTGTGGTCTTTTGTGTCTCCTTGTGGTCTTTTGTGTCTCCTTGTGGTCTTTTGTGTCTCCTTGTGGTCTTTTTGTGTCTCCTTGTGGTCTTTTGTGTCTCCTTGTGGTCTTTTGTGTCTCCTTGTGGTCTTTTGTGTCTCCTTGTGGTCTTTTTGTGTCTCCTTGTGGTCTTTTGTGTCTCCTTGTGGTCTTTTTGCGTCTCCTTGTGGTCTTTTTGCGTCTCCTTGTGGTCTTTTGTGTCTCCTTGTGGTCTTTTTGTGTCTCCTTGTGGTCTTTTGTGTCTCTTTGTGGTGTTTTTGTGTCTCCTTGTGGTCTTTTTGTGTCTCCTTGTGGTCTTTTGTGTCTCCTTGTGGTCTTTTATGTCTCCTTGTGGTCTTTTTGTGTCTCCTTGTGGTCTTTTGTGTCTCCTTGTGGTCTTTTATGTCTCCTTGTGGTCTTTTTGTGTCTCCTTGTGGTCTTTTATGTCTCCTTGTGGTCTTTTTGTGTCTCCTTGTGGTCTTTTGTGTCTCCTTGTAGTCTTTTGTGTCTCCTGTGGTCTTTTTGTGTCTCCTTGTGGTCTTTTTGTGTCTCCTTGTGGTCTTTTGTGTCTCCTTGTAGTCTTTTTGTGTCTCCTTGTGGTCTTTTGTGTCTCCTTGTGGTCTTTTTGTGTCTCCTTGTGGTCTTTTTGTGTCTCCTTGTGGTCTTTTGTGTCTCTTTGTGGTGTTTTTGTGTCTCCTTGTGGTCTTTTTGTGTCTCCTTGTGGTCTTTTGTGTCTCGTTGTGGTCTTTTGTGTCTCCTTGTGGTCTTTTGTGTCTCCTTGTGGTATTTTTGTGTCTCCTTGTGGTCTTTTGTGTCTCTTTGTGGTCTTTTGTGTCTCCTTGTGGTCTTTTTGTGTCTCCTTGTGGTCTTTTGTGTCTCCTTGTGGTCTTTTTTGTCTCTTTGTGGTCTTTTTTGTCTCCTTGTGGTCTTTTTGTGTCTCCTTGTGGTCTTTTGTGTCTCCTTGTGGTCTTTTGTGTCTCCTTGTAGTCTTTTTGTGTCTCCTTGTGGTCTTTTATGTCTCCTTGTGGTCTTTTTGTGTCTCCTTGTAGTCTTTTGTGTCTCCTGTGGTCTTTTGTGTCTCCTTGTGGTCTTTTTTGTGTCTCCTTGTGGTCTTTTTGTGTCTCCTTGTGGTCTTTTGTGTCTCTTTGTGGTCTTTTTGTGTCTCCTTGTGGTCTTTTTGTGTCTCCTTGTGGTCTTTTGTATCTCTTTGTGGTCTTTTGTGTCTCCTTGTGGTCTTTTTGTGTCTCCTTGTGGTCTTTTGTGTCTCCTTGTGGTCTTTTTGTGTCTCCTTGTGGTCTTTTTGTGTCTCCTTGTGGTCTTTTGTGTCTCCTTGTGGTCTTTTGTGTCTCCTTGTGGTCTTTTGTGTCTCCTTGTGGTCTTTTTGTGTCTCCTTGTGGTCTTTTGTGTCTCCTTGTGGTCTTTTTTGTCTCTTTTTGGTCTTTTTTGTGTCTCCTTGTGGTCTTTTGTGTCTCTTTGTGGTCTTTTTTGTGTCTCCTTGTGGTCTTTTTGTGTCTCCTTGTGGTCTTTTGTGTCTCTTTGTGGTCTTTTGTGTCTCCTTGTGGTCTTTTTGTGTCTCCTTGTGGTCTTTTGTGTCTCCTTGTGGTCTTTTGTGTCTCTTTGTGGTGTTTTTGTGTCTCCTTGTGGTCTTTTTGTGTCTCCTTGTGGTCTTTTGTGTCTCTTTGTGGTCTTTTGTGTCTCCTTGTGGTCTTTTGTGTCTCCTTGTGGTCTTTTGTGTCTCCTTGTGGTCTTTTTGTGTCTCCTTGTGGTCTTTTTGCGTCTCCTTGTGGTCTTTTGTGTCTCCTTGTGGTCTTTTGTGTCTCCTTGTGGTCTTTTTGTGTCTCCTTGTGGTCTTTTGTGTCTCCTTGTGGTCTTTTTTGTCTCTTTGTGGTCTTTTGTGTCTCCTTGTGGTCTTTTGTGTCTCCTTGTGGTCTTTTTGTGTCTCCTTGTGGTCTTTTGTGTCTCCTTGTGGTCTTTTTTGTCTCTTTGTGGTCTTTTTTGTGTCTCCTTGTGGTCTTTTGCGTCTCCTTGTGGTCTTTTGCGTCTCTTTGTGGTCTTTTGTGTCTCCTTGTGGTCTTTTTTGTCTCTTTGTGGTCTTTTTTGTGTCTCCTTGTGGTCTTTTGTGTCTCTTTGTGGTGTTTTTGTGTCTCCTTGTGGTCTTTTTGTGTCTCCTTGTGGTCTTTTGCGTCTCCTTGTGGTCTTTTGCGTCTCCTTGTGGTCTTTTGTGTCTCCTTGTGGTCTTTTGTGTCTCTTTATGGTCTTTTATGTCTCCTTGTGGTCTTTTGTGTCTCTTTATGGTCTTCTGTGTCTTTGTGGGGGATTTATCTCCATCTTTCGGTGTTTTGCATATCTTTGAGCTCGTTATGTCTCCTCGTAGCCGTTTAAGTCATTTGTCGTAGTTTTGCATCTTTTCGTGGTCGTTTTTTGCAATTATGTCATTTTGTGTCTCTTCAGTGGTTTTGTATCATTTTTAGTCGTTTCCATTTCTTTGTGGACATTTTGTGTCCTTGTAGCATCAACAGTTGGACGTTGTGCTTCTGTCTTTACAGCGTTTGTGTATCTGTGCAGGCGTTCTGCATCGATGTTAAGTATTCTCTATAATCTCTCCTCGTTGTTTGTCTCTGTAGCCATTTTGCGTCCGTTTGTGATTCTGTTTTGTCCTTTTCTTTCATAAATCAGGCCTCTCACACTGTGGGTGCCGGTTCCCGTTCGACCCGTTCGGCGGTGAACAGGTCGGAGCGATGAATCGACCCGAACCTTCAACCTTTTTCCATCAACGTCATTTAAAACAACATCACGCAGCTCTTCATCGCAGGGCTCCAGGAATAGACGACGGCTTTCCTTTTTGTCGGTTCTGTTCTTGAGACAAATGAGAATTGATTTGAAAGTGAACGGAGAAACATCATCCGACCTCTTCCCGTCGCTCCCTCAGCTCCTCCCCAGGTGAGGGGGGGGGGTGAGGGGGGGGGCTTCGAAGACTCGCTGTAATGTCTTTTGACAACATCTTAAATGACTGGAGGAGGAGGAGGAGGAGGAGGAGGAGGAGGAGGAGGAGGAGGAGGAGGAGGAGGGTTGATGTAACCGGGCTGAAATCACATCTTAACATCCCAATCTGTCAGAGTATCTGAAGACCAGACATCTGACGCGCTGCACAAAGTGTCAGAAACAGAAAGACATATTTACTCTGCCTCGTGCTGAACTTGCTGATTTATTTTCCAGCTTTTGCAGGATTATCGTCCCGTATCGCAGCAGTCGCGTCTCTATATTTGGGGGATTTGGTTTAAATGTCTTCCTGCTCTGATCAGAAAACGCTCTTCTTCTGTGGTTTGTTTGATGTTGCTTCGTCAGTGACTTCAGTGCGTCTCTTGGTGGAGATTAATGGCTCAACTTGTCCTGTAGAAGCATCAGAACACAGTGAGTGAAGAACCAGAAACAGAAAGAAAGGCAAAGCAGCCTGGACGGGAATATTCAGCTGACGAAGTTATTCCAGACCAGCTGCAAATAACAATGACTTATTGGTATTCATGAGTTTGATTATTAGATTCTAGATGAATTAATTGTTTGATCCAAAATATTAGATAAATGGTGAAAAATGGTCTTTTGTCATTTATGGCAAAGAAATGAATTTACATAGCCGTTAACTATTCAAATAAAATGAGTTGATTGACTCAAGTTCTGCATTTAGAAACTTTTCTAAATTAATATTTGGTTCGTAAACAACACCAGTGACCTGTATTCAAATCAATAAATATAATAGGTACAGACAGACGGTCTCTGTTGGATGCTGAGCGTCCGGCGTCATGACAACGACTCACTTCCTGAGATGTGTGCAGACTTGTGTTTGACGTCCTGACTCTTCCTTTTTAACTGCGTCCACGTGGAAAGCTTCACGGAGGCCGTTTGAAGCACCTTTTGTGTTCGTGTTGTTTTCACTGAAGTGTCACCTTCAAAGTATTTGGGTCTCGTTTTGAATGAATTCAAGGTTTAGAATCACCGGCAGTCAGAGAGGAAACACGTGCAACACCTTCAACACCTGATGGCAGCCAGAACTAAATGTCTGCTTTTTAGTTGTCGTGTCAAGATGTTTTTTTGTCGGGTTGTTCATCCTGCTCCTCACTCGGGAACCTCTGAATTCAATATTTTCAACAATATTCTCTTTGTTGACTAAAACAACCCGTTCTCTCTCCGAACTCGCCAAATACCGACGCAGCGTGCTTTAAGCAACATTTTGAAGTCTATGTTTTTAGAATGTGGTATTTCTACTTTCACATAAAGGTCTCATACAAGCTGCAGAATCTGGTTCTGAAGAGTGAAGCTGATGCTTCACGTGTTAAAGCTGCATTCTCTCTAGTGGCCACCAGGGGGCGACTCCTCTGGTTGTATAGAAGTCTATAGAAAATGACTCTACTTCTCTCTTGATTTATTCCCTCAGTAAACATTGTAAACATGAGTTTATGTCTCAATCTCTAGTTTCAAGTCTTCTTCAATACAGCATGATGTTCATTTAGTACATGATGGTCCATTTAGAGTCACACAGACCATAAAGCAGGGGATGCTTTAGGGCGGGGCTACTGTGATTGACAGGTCTCTAATAGACCATAAAGCAGGGGATGCTTTAGGGCGGGGCTACTGTGATTGACAGGTCTCTAACAGACCATAAAGCAGGGGATGCTTTAGGGCGGGGCTACTGTGATTGACAGGTCTCTAACAGACCATAAAGCAGGGGATGCTTTAGGGCGGGGCTACTGTGATTGACAGGTCTCTAACAGACCATAAAGCAGGGGATGCTTTAGGGCGGGGCTACTGTGATTGACAGGTCTCTGCCACGGCGTTGTCCGGTCTGGGAGTTTTCCGTGTTTAACGTTAACCCTTTCACTTCAGTGATGGTCAATGGTAACATTTTGTGTTCAGAGTTCGGTTGTACTGAGCGCCACCTTCTGGTTGCAGAAGAACAAGATGACGATCGACATAACCAAGATGGGGACATCCAAAAAACCAAGATGGAGACGGACAAAATCTTCTTTTTTGATCATAAAGCACGTGAGGACGGGCTTTTAAAGAGACAGACGATAAATACAAGTGTGTTCAAACAGACAGTCGCAGAAAAAGAATGTGTTGTGATCACTAAAGCAGTAAACATGTTGTAGAAACCCAAAATACAAGTATGAACCCTAAACATGAGCATGCTACGTCCCCTTTAAGTAGTATCTGAGTACTTCTATGTACAAGTACCTTTAAAATTGTAGCACTAAGCGTCGATCAGACTTTAGGCCTTGGAGCTCAGGCGTGTTGCTCACCTGTAGCGCCGTTCAGTCGGTTTAACAACTGTTGCTGTAAAGCTGACGTATCGCCTCTTTAAAGCTGTGTGTGTGTGTGTGTGAGTGTGTGTGTGTGTGTGTGTGTGTGTGTGTGTGTGTGTGTGTGTGTGTGTGTGTGTGTGTGTGTGAGTGTGTGTGTGTGTGTGTGCGTGTTGAACCGCGCCCATCTGCCGCCCCGCCGAGGTTAAAACGAAAACGCTCAGAACATTATATAACATCACTGCAGCGCCGACACAGACGAGGCTGCCTGAGAATCGCTCTTCAAACCCGCCGCCTGCACGCGGGGGAGACGAGGGAACGTAAAGGAAGGAGAACAGCGTTCCGTGTTAGCGAGATGTGACAGACTCAAGCGGCGGCGGCGGCTTTGATGAGCAGGAGTCTCTGGCGCTGTTAATATAGGTTAATACGACAGCTGAGACATAAAGGTGCACAGCCGAGAAGAAACGTGACGGAAGCAGCGAAGCGCTGACGCACATGTCCAAACGTGGCCCCGACAAGTGGAGCACACACACACACACACACACACACACACATACACATATATATATGTATATATATATATATATGTGTATATATACATATATATATATATAT
>CM051706.1:1398829-1436329 GCA_028022725.1 Lycodopsis pacificus | reverse complement strand
AAAGATATATATAAATATATATAAATACATATAAAAAGATATATATAAATATATATAAATATATATATATAAATATATATAAATATATATAAAAAGATATATATAAATATATATAGGCTCGGAGAGGAAAACACGTGCTGGGTGTGTGTCTGTGTGTGTGCGCTGAAACGTGAGTGTGTACATTCAGCTGACTGCGTGGTGTCCTGGGAGGACCTGTCACATGGGCCCGGTTTCCACCACATCACACACACACACCCACACACACGCACACACACACACACACCTACCATACACCCACACACACGCACACACACACACACCTACCACACACACACACACACACACACACACACACACCTACCACACACACACACACACACACGCGCACACACACACACACACACACAGACAGACAGACAGACAGACACACACACCTACTGAGGAGGGAAAGAAACCCTGTGTGGGCTGGAGGACAGACTTTCCTCCTCGTCATGTGTGAGTCGTCGTCTCTTCGACCTTTTTGCTCAAAGTTTCCCAAAAATCCTACAAAAAGATGAATTTATTTTATTCTTCTGTTAAAAACTTATTCCGTTTTGTTCCAACTTTATGACAGAAAAGCAGCTGGCGGAACCCAAAAAATAGTGAAGTTAAAGACTTTTAAAGGTTTTGTTATGAATAAAACGTATTTTTCAAATCTTCAAAACTTTAATCGTCAAAAGGAAATTTGGGGATTTTGAATCACTTTTGGACAACAATGTGTTTTTTATGAACGGTTCAATGTGAGAGATGTTTTCTTGAAAGGTTTTTGTGATTCTGACACGCTGTCTGTCTTTTATAACTCGTCTTCTTTCACACTAGTGGGCAGAAAACATCTGGAACACACAAGCAGCTGTTTATTTTACTGCTTTGTCTGTTTGTGTCTGTGGAGTTCTCATCAGTTACGTCACACGATGCCTCATTTGTCGTTTGTCAGTAATGAACAGGATAATCATCTGTGATATCGATTTGTCTCCGCTGCTGTTTCGTTGTAATTCAAGTTCAGTGAAATGTAACAAAGTACATTTATTGTTCTTCTGCGTATTTCTACGCCAAGCTACTTTGAACTTCACTAAACTTTATTTTCAGATGCTAATGTACTTGTTTTACTCCACTACTTATATATATTTTATATACAAACCATATTAAACCACCCGTCAGAACTCAAAGTAGTTAAGATTAGCACTACTTCCATGTTAATAAGTAGTAATAATATGAATGTAACGCTCAAAAGGATCCATTTGTGTTCAGTGTGAGTACTTTTGATCAACATGAAGAACTTCAAAGCTAAAGAACACATCGTTTGGTTTCTAGAAGACAAACACCCATTTATGAATACGACCCGAGACGAATACAGATGAAACGATGAAACCTCAATTATCTCCCGTTAACATGGCGATGCCAAAAGCCAGAAAAATAACTTTTATTGATTTGATATTGGTTCCATCAGCGGTGAAACTACAATAATGGAACTTTTTTCCTGCTAATATTTGACAAAAGTGTTTCGGTTGGAGATGATGATGAAGATGATGAACATGAAGATGATAAATGTGTTTGTGAGTGCCGGTTTATTAAGATAGTCAATCGATTACATTACGGTAAAATTATGTAATTTTCTGAATTCACATCAAACGTGGCGCGAATTATTCGCGTGAGTAGATTACACACAAAGTCTGTGCACAGGCGCGATGACACTGGAGTCGCGCCAATTTGCGATGGCGAGGCGCGTTTGGCGAATTCGGGCGAAGTCGCCCAAATTTGCGTCAAACGCCCCAAACGCGTGAGTTGAAATTCTTCAAAAGTTGGCGCGGCGCTGTGGCGCGATAGCCTATCAGCGTTGAGATGTTTCTCCTGTCGTTGAATCAGGAAACAAACACTGGAGCCGATAGAGACCAAGCTGTGTGTGTGTGTGTGTGTGTGTGTGTGTGTGTGTGTGTGTGTGTGTGTGTGTGTGTGTGTGTGTGTGTGTGTGTGTGTGTGTGTGTGTGTGTGTGTGTGTGAACCTTGCGGAGAGAACTAACTAAACATTCAGACTTTTTACAAATCGCCATCATTACGTAGTTATGTCGGAGTCCCTTTTTGTCGGTTTGTTGCCGTTGAATCACAGCCGATCAGTTTATTAGTGTTCGTACAGATGTAGTGAACACAGCTCGATAAAACCCACGGAGCTCCTCTGAACAATGTTATGAACCAGACATGACGGCGTTTAGTTTCCCGGGATATCTGTGACTTCCACAACACGTACTAAGCAGAAATAGAGGTTATCTTTTCCACGGTTGATGACGGACAGTTGAACGGCTTTCAGGGCGATAAGCCCCGCCCCCTCTCCAGCGCGATTCACGCGAATGAACACAAATAGTCGGCGGCGCGAATGACGATATCATGTCTGATGCCAAATGCGGCGCAAATTGTTCGCGCCGCATTTGGCATCAGACATGATATCAATTATTTATCAAAACTATCATTGTAAATATTTAGGAAAAGCATCAATAGTTAAACCTACAATATCGTCAAAATAACTGTTGCTGGACCCGCTGGAGGGAAGGGAGGCCCGGGAGAACCAGAACCAGCACTGAGAGGGGCAGACCTGCTGCAGTAACATGAGAGGTTCTCTAAAGAGTCTGGTGCTCAGAGACACTACAGCTTTAGTCCACAGGGGGCGCCAGAACCAACACCACATGACACTTCCTCATGGTAGCTTTAGTTAAGTACAATATCTGACGATGATCTTAACCTTTTAGTACAATAGTATAATATATTAATATAATGATGTAACATGTGACTCTTATGAATCCGTGACAAACGGTCGTCCCTCCAGATTTTAAAGGTTTTAAGCGTGCAGAGATTTGATCCGTGTGAACGCAGCCTGTCAGGGGTCTCATGAGGACGCGGTGGTCCGGCCAACTCCATCCGTCAGAGCTGAGGCATCCGGGACAGTGTGTGTGTGTGTGTGTGTGTGTGTGTGTGTGTGTGTGTGTTAAAGGGATTATCACTGAACAGATGAGCGTTGTCTCGTCTACATGTGCAGAGGACGATGTGTCACTGCGGCGGGACACGACAAAAAACCACTCTGATGTTCTAAGAGGAGGAAGACTATTTGTGGAAGTGACCATATTAGGACTGAGGAGGCGTGACGTAGAGACCTGTCAATCACAGTAGCCCCGCCCTAAAGCATCCCCTGCTTCATGGTCTGTGTGACTCTAAATGGACCATCATGTACTAAATGAACATCATGCTGTATTGAAGAAGACTTGAAACTAGAGATTGAGACATAAACTCATGTTTACAATGTTTACTGAGGGAATAAATCAAGGGAGAAGTAGAGTCATTTTCTATAGACTTCTATACAACCAGAGGAGTCGCCCCCTGGTGGCCACTAGAGAGAATGCAGCTTTAACACGTGAAGCTTTGACTTCACTCGGCAGACTTCTTCCCGTGTTCCAGAATGGACATGAATGAATGAATGAATGAACAGCTGCCTATAAGAAGCTGTGTGTCGTGTTTGCGTCCTGAGATATGTAGGCCGAACAGGCAGAGGGAGGGGGTGTGTGTGTGCGTGTGTGTGTGGGGAGGGGTATAGGAAGAGAGGGTGAGGAGAGGAGAGTTGTCCTCAGGATGACCCATAGCAGCACCAGACATCTCTCTCTCTCCCTCCCTCCCTCTCCCCCTCTCCCCCTCTCTCCCTCTCTCCCTCCCTCTCTCCCTCTCTCCCTCCCCCTCTCTCTCTCCCTATATCTCTATATGCTCGCTCGCTCTTTGCTGCGTAATCGTCTGAAAGAGGGAGAATAAAAAGAGAAGCTTCACCTCCTCTCTTAAACACCTTCTCACAAGAAGGTTCAGTTAGAAACCACAAATAAAAAGAAAAAGTAGCAATCTGGAAGAGTTTGCAACGTTTACGCAATACTTTAAATTAGGTTCGGTGTGGTGTCACTAATATACAGCATGTTACTATTCTAGAACGCCAGCTCCCCAAAAGTGAAGCCAGAACATCTGGATCGCCCCCTGGTGGCTGGATGGGTTGTTAATTCATATTTGATTCATTTTGTATTGTGATGTTCGTGACATTTGTTACACTTTCGAAGCTCAGATTGACGTTCTCTGATGTCTGTTCGGTAAATATGAAACTACACCCAGCAGCCTTGTTAGCCTAGCTTAGCATAAAGACTGGAAACAGAGGGGAACAGCTAGCATGGGTCAAGACACTGAAGAAGTTTATTTTATATATTTATCAGTGATATTTAGGTGGATTTTGTTGATCATGGTCATATTTATTATTATTTAAAGTTATCATCTTAAAGAGCTTCATGACATCTTACCACGATTTGGATTTTATTTATTTATAAATGATATTTAAGTCTTAACATGTTACATTCTTTAGTTTCCTGTTTCATACACTATTGTTTTTGTGTTGGTGGTGGCGGAGTCCGCCATTCCCGCTCTGGATGCAGAGTTTAAATGTGACGCTGCCATCAGATGAACTTGATCTGCTGCAAAATAAACTCTTGGCTGCAGTGGTACATTCACTATGACGACTGAAGTACTTGTACCACACGTGAGTATTTCCTTTTTCTGCTATATTTTCTGCTACTTTATACTATACTTCTCCTCATCATGTCAGATATATATATATATATATATATATATATATATATATATATATATATATATATATATTTATATATATATATATTTATATATATAAATATATATATATATAAAATAATTAAAATAAGCTTCACCGGCTGCAGCTTTACAGTGATGAACACATCAATGCATCAATAATTATCATATAATATATATATATATTTTAGTTTAAATTACAAAACGTCTTCTCGTCCACCATCATTTATTTTAAAGGAAACTTTGTACATTTTGGGAGAACTAAAGTTTGCAAACAAGAGAAAATATAAAAAAGTCCGAGGTTCAAAGTTGAAACATTACAGGATCATTTATTCAAAAGCTGACAAACATCACTCAGCATGGTGAGTACTGTTACTTCGGTGTACTTTTACTTGTAAAACACAGAGTACTTCTACACCGAGGTAGTACTACTTTTACTGAAGTAACAGATCGGAGTACTTCCTCAACTTATAGAACCGCTTGTTTTCAGAGTGTGTGAGACGCTTTAAACACGAGATTTATTCCTCATCGACCTGCCACACACACACACACGCACACGTGGGTGTGTGTGTGTACATGTGTGTGTGTGTAAGTAGGTCAGTAGTGAAAGGGTTCTCTGCTGTCCTCACTCGGCCTCTGTTCGGCCCGTCACACCACTCGTGTCGACTCTAATTCTCTCCCCCCCCCTCCTCCCCCCCCCCCTCCTCCTCCTCTCTTTTCTCTCTGCTCTGATTAGAAAGGCAGCAGGTCCCACCCCCGGTTCAGGGTCTTGTGGAGGTTTAACTCTTCAGCTGCCGCCTCTCGTCGTCCTTTTTTAAAATATTTTTAAAATTTGACCCTTTAAAAAACGTCTCTTTCTTAACGACCTGTGTGTGTGCTTGTGCTTGTGTGTGCGTGTGTGTGTGTGTGCTTGTGTGTGTGTGTGCGTGTGTCTTGCAGCCGGTGTGTGTGTTTTGCATTTGAAGGGAGACCCCCGCGTTCGTGGAGGATGTCTCGTCTCTGGGGGAGCGGCTGTGTTCCAGGACGGCTGCATGAAGACCTGAACAAATGGTGCGTTACCTAACCCCCCCCCCCCCCCCCCCCACACACACACACAGCGTTACATGATTTACAGTAGGGGGGGGGGGGGGGGGGGCGGTGTTTGAGCTCATACTGCCCTCTGCTGGCAGAAGAAGCAAACAAGAAAACGAGCCGTTTATTTCTCCACAAACAAACGCCCCAACATGGCTCCCGAAAAATGAAACGGAAACAAAAAAATCCACCTAAAAATCTGTAGTTTAATTAAAAAAAATGCCTATACAACCAGCAGTGGCAGTATTCTCAGTAAAAATACTCCAAATGTACCATCTAATTAAAGTAGGAGTATTATCACCTTTCACTGTTTGATATTTATTGTCATATTACTGTTTATTGCTGCATTAAAGCAGCAGAATACTGTGAAATGCAAATACTCAAGTACAGTATCGTAGTAGAAAGTGTTTAAATGTGAAGAAAACTGATGATCAGACAGTTAATCTGTTTTAATAATTAATCATTTCAGTCGTTTTTTCTTCGCTGCCGTTGCGTTGGTTCATTTCACGCGTCCGTCTTTTGAAACGTTTCATCTTAAATCACATTTTAACCAAACGGACGTATAAAGTCAGAGCAGCGTCTTCACTTCTTCTTCTTCTGTCCAACAGAAATAAACGATGTTAATAATTATCACTGATATCCAACATGTGAATCAGTCCGGACTCGAACCCGCAACCTCTACGTCGCTCTGTAAAGATTAAAGGAGAAATAAAAACATCTGAGTCACGACTGCTTTTCAAACTTTTATTTTTTGCTTGCAGACAAAAAGAGAGAAAGAAATCCATGAAAGTCCAGATATAATAAATAAATAAGCTCAAACATTTGTCTATTGAAGCGTTGAAACGGAGCTGGTGTGACGATGATTGTTCTGATGTTTGCATATCTAACGAGTCTACGATGAAGCTGAACAAAAACGCGTTTCTTCTTTTTTATCTTTAACCCGACATACGAAAAGTTAAAAACGAGAGCTCGTTGGTTCTCGTCCCTAAAATATCTTCTGTAATTCTTGTGGAAAACCTGAACGATATTGTTTTTCAGTTCACCCGTATCTGAGCAAATAAATGCAGGAAAAGCGTCTTCTTCTGTCTTTTTAAAGTGTTTTTTTAAACTTTGGTGGCGCAGACAGAAACAGCCCGACGCCTGAAAGACATAACTGTGTTGTGTACTCGTGTGGTCATGCATGCAGGCGTGATTAAAGTGTAAATGTTTGTAGCTTAACTGACTGAGGTAAAGTTGCCTGTTTCCTGAAGTAGAGCACACATGCCTTTAGTTTCTGTATTTCCTCTTTTTGGACAAGGACACACAAACAGTATTTGGGTTCGTCTCCCTCTCAAGTCAATAAATCTGCTTCTTGTTTTTAAAAAGACAAATAAATGATTTGTGGCTTAAAACGACTGAAGTTCAGTCTGTAACATCCTCCGCCATCTTTGTTTTATTTAATCAGAGCTCAAAGGAAAAATCCACCTTAAAAACACGTTTATTTTGTAGTTCATGACTCCGTTTCCACCAGATTTCCTACATTTCCCAGAATGCCTCTGAATTGGTTGTTTTCAGTCCAAAAATACACGATTTTGAAAACCGTGAAAGTTTGAGGCTCATAGTTGAAGATCTGAGTTTAATGAAGTCGTTTCCTTCAACGACATCTGGAGAAGAAACCGTCGTGATTGATTTATTTTATGTCGTGAATTGAATATTTTGAGTTTTTCGACTGTTGGTCGGCAACAAAAACACGAGATGTTATTTGATTTATTCATTTGTGAATAAAATGTCAGAAAATAGTGATAAACAGTCGTAATAACGTCCCAGAGCTCAGAGTTTTTATTTATTTCACATCATTAATATAAATGTAAAATGTTAATGAGTTTCTAGACTGTTGGTCAAACCACAGAAGACATTAAATACTATTTACAAGCGTTGATTCATTATTTTGACCATTAAAGTGATAAACAGCCCAAAGTGACATCTTTAAAAAAGCAGAAAGATAATGAATTCAGTGTGATATAAATCCTCAGTTTGTGTTGATCCAACAGTTTGAGTTCATTTAGATATAAACAGGATGGACAAAACAAGAGAGACGCCTCAGTTACACACATTCGGACTGTTAGCTTTAGCTTTAGCTCGGTGTACCTAATACGTCTGATCAACACATCGATATAATCTACCACGCTGTTCACATAAACTAATAGCCAATATAACTGTGTTGTTTTTGAGACTCTTTGGCCATAAAATGTATTTCTTGTCTCTCGTTGAAGTGTGTTGCTTCAATGACACTACTTTTCCAGGTGCATTGTGGGATAAGTTAAGTCTGATATGTAAAGCAGAGGTTTTGGTGGATGTTTCCCTTGAAGGAGTTGCCGTCTCTTGTTTTACTTCAGTGATTCGTGTTTGGAGGTAAATGATGTCGTTGAAACTGAACGGACCCAAATGATCCCCATATTCAACAGAACTCATAATAATGAAGGTAGATTCAGTCCAGTTGTATTTATGCGTCGTTAAGACTTTAAAAAAGGGGAAAAAATACCAAAAAGTAAAAAGGCGGACGTTGAATTCAAACCGGCTGATTTCTCTTGCTTAACAAACAGAATGGCACTAATTTGAGTCGTCAAGTCACAAAAACCTTTCTTCTTTCAGAACAAAATGTTCTCGTTGTTTGGAGGACGTTCACTTCAGAAAATGGTCCATTATTCTGGAAAAGTTCTATATTATTGAGAAAGCCCATGCGAGGTCTCACCTCTCACTTTAAAAACTTTTTTCTTTTTTGAGTACGAAAAATGACAAAAGCCCCCCCCTCACCAAAATAAAAGCCCCGTTGTTTACAGGGGCAGGATTGGAAACTCACTCGCTCGCAGTGACGTTTGGCGAGTCGTCCCGCGTGTTTGCTTGGTCCCCACAGTTCATCAGCAAGAAGGAGCTACATGCTGCAGCTTTGTCCTTAAAGTCCGCTCAGTGCTTCTCAGCTGCGTCGGGGCCCAAAGCACAAACCCGTCCCGCCAGTTAACCCGTCCTCCAGCCGAGCTGTGACCCTGTCTGAGCTTCCTGCGGCCATCTTTGGGTCCAGAACCATCAGCTGAGAAACACTGACGCGCGTCGTCTCCACGGTGGATGCTGTGGAATGAAAGGACGATCGATGTGAAACAGTTAAATGAATCATTCTCCTTTTAAAGATCAATCACTGCTACTCCGCTCCAAATAAACCAAACTATGTGAAACTAAAGATCAAGTTTAACCCGATGAAGAGACATTAACTCTGCAGAGCGCTCAGCGGCGACCCGAGGAGGAGCTGGAGCTCATCACACACGTGAACCGTGTATCCGTAATCTCATTATTTTGGTCACTGATGTTTTTATTTAAAGTCACAGTGTAGAATGTCGTAAAAAGTCACAATAAAAGTCATAGTATAGCATGTCGTAAGAAATCTATAACAAGTCACAGCACAACGTGTCGTTAGGTCATTGGGTACATCCCAAGTCTTTCCTCATTAATATTATAATAATGTATAATATGAATATATGTTCATGTCGACTGAACAAAAGGACCACAGACAACTGTCTGTTGATGATCTGATGTTTCCTCAACTTCTATTATGGAAACAATTAAAGTCAGAGAGCTTTTTTTACATCATTTCATTCAGTCACGTGAGGCGGATCATTGATGAGTGTCGGGTTTGATAGTTATGTCATTTAATTTACTTCTTTAGAAACCATATTCTGGGTTATTTAACAATGACGTAACAATCAGGATTTCAAACCGTACAGACAGGTAATAATGTGATCAACATCTTTACCCTGGCAGTGATGATTACTGTGACTTTATGAGTAAAAGTCTCTCCAGCTTCCCTGGTGGGAGGGACTAAGATGCAAGTTAAACGGGAATGCCGGCATTGCTACAATCCAGCCCGAACTACAGCGAGAGAAGCAGTGGGGTGTCTGGCTTCATGCCCTTTGAGGTTCAATACCATCTCAGGAATTCAGAGTGGTGAGGGCTCGGGATTGTTGTATTTGTTTGGGTACTTTGGTCAATTTCTGGCACACTCTTGACGTCTCCTGTTTTTCGCTCTGCTACTCTTAAAGTTGCTTCTACAGATGCTGTTGTTGCTGGGTTGCAGGATGAAGATTGGTAAACTGATTGGGTTCTGTTCAAGTATTCTATGTTAAACGGTATAGGCTTTGTAGGTTGCCAAATATTGGGGATTCCTGATAGGAACCCAGGTTTTATGGGGGGAGTGTGACGACCCTCCTCCTGTCATACACTACGTGTCTGGTTGTGTTTCCTTTTGTTACAGGTGCTGATTGGAGGATCGTTAGCAGCCAGGGTGGCTCAAATACCCTCTCCGGGTGGCCGCTGCCCTCTCTGAAAGGAAGATCTTGTTGACAGTGAGGCTTACGACAGTTGTGCTGTCATCATCGGGTTACTTGTTTTTGACGAGACAAATAAATTACTACTTTTGGCCGCCAGCTCGTTGTCTCCTTGTTTTTGTTCCAGTTTCTGAACATGTGTTGAAAAAAGTCATAATAAAAGTCACAGTATAGCATGTCGTAAAAAGTAATACCGTATAGTATAGTATAGTATGTCATCATATATTTAAAAAGCCATTATAAAAGTCAAAGTATAGTATTCGTAGGGATTCTTGCTTCACAGTTGTTTTCATAACGAGGTGTCGACGACGTCACATTCTTTGCTCCATCACCAGTTTATATCTGTGTTTAGTGAGACATAAAATCAGACTCACCTCTCATGTCTGCTCCTCTGCCTGGGGCTGTGATTGGCTGACACCTTTAGACTCCTCCTTGATCGCTTCACCTTCATCCTCCACCTCGGCTTCCCCCTCCTTCTCCTCCTCCTCCTCCTCATTGCAGTCGTCATCAGTGGCTTCTTCTCCTTGTTCTTTCACCTCCATCTCTCCTTCGCTGTCTGCATGTTCCGCTGCAGCCTCCTCCTCCTCTTCTTCCTCTTCTTCTTCCTCCTCCTCCTCCTCCTCCTCCTCTTCTTCCTCCTCCTCTTCCTCTCCCTCTTCCTCTCCCTCCTCGTCGCTGAAGGGCTCCCTGCCCTCCACCACCCTCCTGGCGGTCTCGGAGAACCAGTCCCTCACCTGCTCGTAGCTCATGCTGGACTTCGTCACCAGGTCGTCCAGGTCTTTCTCACTCAGGGCTCGGTGTTTGAGGTAGTAGTCCTTCAGGAACGACTTACCGGACTTCACCTGCAGGACGTGCAAAACAAACTTTACATCTAAAAGTACCAACATTTTGACTTAGATTGTCTAAAGTCAGCTGACATTTAGGGAAATATGTTGTCTTATGAGGAGCTACTTCAAAAGTATACATTAGTTTCAGCCAGGTGTACCGAATAAACTGGACACACAAACCTTGATCGGGGCGGCGCCCCCCTGTGGCGAGCGTTTGCAGGGATACGGCCGGCGTGTCCTCCTGGACCAACCGCGAAAACGCTTCCTGGACTTCTTCTGGGTCTTAACTCCGCCGTTCAGCGCCTCGTCCACCTTAAACACAAATGTATTTCCTTTTTTTTTTTACAGTTGAGTCCAAGTAAAAGTTCTCCCAAGAAGTACAAATATAATTGAATCTCTAGGAGGAGTTCGTTAAAGTAAGGACGCCTTGAAATGGTCAGAAAAACGGTCAGAAAATTAAAAATGGCCAACTTCCTGTTTGGTTAGGGCATACTTCCAAGAGGATTTTTTGTATGTCCAATCCCGTTACACAGACCTACCACATGTCATACATCTAGGTGAAACCCAATGTTGGGGCTACTCAAAAGGGGGCGCTATCAAGCAAACATGTCACACCCCAATCAGACTGCAATTTCCGCCATCTTTGCCTTGCGTGCCAAATTTAAAAAATCTTACCAGTAACCCAAGCACCTCCTTTTTGCACTGAAATGTGGACAATAATAATTAAACAGAAGGACTTAAAAAATAAACAAGAGAAGTGTCTACTGCATGTGTTTTTAATTAAAAAATGAAAAAGCACTTACCTTCCCACTCTGGTAGAGGTAGTACCACTTCAGGTTGCTGTTCTTGCAGGCGTAGCGTGTGTCTCCGAACCAGTTGACGATGTACGTCCTCGGCAGACCGCTGTCCTCCGCCATCTGGTCGTACTCCTCCGACGTGGGCCACTGTGTGCGGACGAAGGCCTTCTTCAGGATGTGGAGCTGCTCCGGCGTCTTCTTCACCAACTTCCTGCTCGAGGGCGGCGTGGACGAAGCCCCGGCTGCCGGCTTCCCCTCCTCCTCCTCCTCCTCCTCCTCCTCTTCTTCCTCCTCCTCCTCCTCTTCTTCCTCCTTCGAGGGCATTTTCCGCCTCTCGGTGAACCAGGCGTCCACCTCGCGCCGCGTCAGCTTCGTCGCCGTGCGCAGCCGGCTCAGCTCCTCGTCCGGGGGCGTGTCCAATGTCTGGAAGCTGGCCTCCAGGATGAGCAGCTGCTCCGGGGTCTTCTCCTTGAACTTCTGCGGCGTGAAGTCGGGGAAGGCGTGGCGGAATTTGACCCGCGGGTCGCTGGCGGAACCGGACGGAGTGGCGTTGGCGGAACCGGACGGAGGGGCGTTGGCGGTAGTCGGCGAGCAATCGCCGGCGTCGTCGCTGGAGTCGATGACGATGGTGGCGGCGGCGCCGGCGTTGTTGTTGTCGCTGTTGTTGCTGTCGTTAAGGCTGCCGCCGCTGCTCCTCCCTCCTCGTCCTCCTCCTCCTCCCGGCGCTTTGGCGAGCGGGGCTTCACTCAGCAGGACACCGTGGTGATCCTTGGAGTTCCTTTGGTTGTACCGCGTGTCGCTGAACCACTTCTTTATCGCTCGCTTGGAGAGTTTGGTGACCTGCATGAGTCGCGATATCTCCGCCTCGGTGGCGAACTGCCGGCGGCCGTAGCTCGCCTTCAGCTCCGCCAGCTGCTCCTTCGACTTCTTCGGTTTGGCCCCCGCCGAAGAAGCGTCCAGAGCACCGGCCGACATTTCCGTCTTCGATTCCGTCGCGGACGGTTCGGCGGCTTTGGGCTGATTGCCGGGGACGCCCGTGACCGTCAGGGTGATCGGGGAGGCCACCGGCACGGCGCTTCCGTTGCCGGAGACCTGCGTGAGGACGAGGCCCGACTGGCCGACGATCTGGCAGGTCTGGAAGATGGACTGCAGGCCGTTAGCGGCCGCGGCGATGTTGGCGGGGATGACGGTGATGGTCTGAGGGACGGTCTGCACGGTGCCGTTGAACTTCTTCCTCCTCGCCTCCTCCACCTGCAGAGAGAAGAGTACGAGACTCTGATACATGATACGGACTTTAGCACATTAGCACGAGCAGAAGTTGAATATTCTTCCTGGTGTGACGTCAAACACACAACAAACACAGCTCATCTCATCAGATTAACAATCAAGGACTGAATAATAAATCACAATTCCTCATGAATTCCGAGCAAACTTATTTCTTCCTTTATCCAAAACAAATATTAATTCTTAATAATAGTCCAAATTACCTATGGTACATCTTTATTTATCCATCCTGCGCTTTCACACGTTTAATTTCAAGAAAGAACCTCTGCTTCGGGGGATTTCTACTTCCTCCATTTGTTACATTATGTTTCTTATAAAATAAATCATAATTTACAATTATAATTATGGTTCCTTAGAAGTTTGGAGATGCTGTTGTTTAGCACATTAAGCGCACAGCTGGTGAGAAAGACGAGCTGCGCTGGTTTATTACTGGAAAACAACAAATGTAAAATACATAAGTAAAAATGGGAACAATTGATTGTGTAATAAAGTGACGGCTGCAGATCAAAACCAAATATAAATAATAATGTTTTTGTGAATGGAGTCTGGTGTCTTTAAAGAGATTATAGCTCCCCATCAGAAAGAGGTGAAAACATAGCGTACACGTACGTGTGTTAGAATCCGTCCACTATGGAGAAGTCACGTCATACAAACAGTTCAAAACATCTCAACGAACCCTTTAGGATTTCCTCCTCTTGGACTTCCTTTCTCCAAACTGAGGCCTAAATCATGTACTTAGCTAACATGTAAAAAAAGGTAGAAGGCAGAGCATGAGGAAGAGTTCTGGACCCTTTGCAACCCTTAAAAACGTGAGCGATTCGTTTAGACCCGGGTGTGGATGAGCACCGACCTCCTCCGGCGTCCAGCTGACTCCGTGTTTCAGCCTCTGAGCAGAAAACCAGACTTTGATCTGCTCCTCGCTGAACTTCGTCTGCGAAGACAAACCCATGATCTCCGACACCGACGGGTACGGAAACCTGAGACACAAAAAAACTTTATTGACAACATAAAGTCTCTCCAGTCGACATGAGATGATGTCTTACGTAACAACAAGACTTGTTTTATCTTGTGTACGATTAGACGAGACAGAACTTTATTAATCACGAAGGAAATTATTGTGCAAGAGTTTGATGAAAGATTACAATAGAATAAAAATATGTGTTAGTTAAATTAAAGATATCGACCTAAAGGGACAAAGAGATCATGCGTGACAAAGAGACAAAAAAAGCATCAAATAATCTCATTTCAGGCTATTTTTTAGCATTATGTTCTTGACAAAATTATTAAAATGATAATTCCCTTATTAATTATCAATAGTTGCCAATTCATTTTCTTGTTTACAGACTAATTGTTGCAGTGGGGAGACGGACTTCAACATTTAGTTTCGGTCTTTTCATGGGATTTGTTCCAAATAGAAATAAATGCCCTTAAATCCTCTGAAGCCCAAAACCCGCCGGTGGGATTAAAAAGCATGTTTGTTTTTTAACACGAGCCAAAACTACAACGTTCATCTCAGCCAGAAGCTGCAAAAAACATCATTATCGTCAGATTTTCATCTTTCCGACTCTTCCTTCAGAAAAAGCAACTAAACAGAAGCTAAAATGATGATATTTCATCTCAAACATTTTATTCTACATTTAAAATCTCACCACGAATAAACCGTTTGGAGTAACCACGTCCTGTAAAAAGCCTTTAATTCTGAGCTCAACATGACTGAGACCAACAGTCACATCACAGAAACTCTGAACACAGAGAGGAGAGGAGAGGCTGGAAGTAGAGGATGTGAAGATGTGAATGTTCAATATATATTCATGATTTATGGCATTATAACTGTTATTCTGCACAAAAGACATGTTTGAGTTCTCTCTACTCGTCATGATTGTTCTGCAGAATTGCAAAAACACCCTGAATCTGCTTCCGAGGGTGAAGAAGCTACTTGCGTCATCGGGTGGATTATTTGAACACGAAACGCTGACTGGCGGTCACGTGACCAGCGGTTACCTGTTGTAGGCGCTGACCAGCAGGACGTTGTTGTCCATGGCCGTGTTGTATGTCGGGATGCTGCTGATGGGGATGAGGAGCTGCGTCTGCGTCTGACTGCAGTTCTGCTGGTTCTGCAGCGCCGACAGCACCTGAGCCAGCGTGCCGGGGGGCAGCACGCCGCCGCCGGAGCCCCCTTTGAACTGCAGCAGGTTGGAGCTGCTGACCACGATGCTCTGCGGGACGGCGTGGAGCTGCAGCGGCGTGGAGACGGGGATGAGGCGCGGCGTGACGGCGGCGGCCATCGGGGCGGGAGACAGCGCGGGCGGCTCCTCGTCGTCCTCGTCGCTCTCCACCTTGATGACGTCGTCGACGGCCATCTTGTGCATGGCGGCGAACTTCTTGGGCTCCGCCCGGCTCCTGATCCTCATGATGGGCGTCTTGCTGAGGGCGATGCTCTTGCGGGACGTCTCCTCCGCTCCCTCGTCGTCCTCCACTTTGACGAAGCTGCCGTCGAAGGTGAGGTCGTTGATCGTCTGCTGGAAGACGGTCTCGTTGTGCCGCTTCACCATCGTGCGGGTGAAGTTGTCCTCGCCCGGGTGGAGGCGAGCGTTATGGGCCAGCAGGGTGTCGTAGCTGGACCGGAAGAAACCAGTCAACACTTCATTAATCAGACGAACTTTAGGGTACAAAAACATAGAGATTCAGAGGTTCAGACTCATTTCATCCAGTAAAACTGGGTTCAAAATGAAATAAATCAAGGTTTTAAATAAAGTAGAGCTAAAACTAATCTGGTTAGTTTCATCTAATCTAACTAATTTAGCAAATCCAAGTTTAAACCAAAAGTAAAGAGAGTTTAATCAACATGATGCTGGCTTACTCAAATTAAAAAAAACTTACGTTCAGCTACTTAGCTTAGCATTACTCATGAAGCTCTAATGTTTCCTCCTTTTAGAAAAAGTTGGCAGAACAAATAATAGAAAGATTAAAAAAAAATAAATGAACAGCAAACCTCCTCAAGTGTAAGTTGAAAGTTAATACTGGATCAGTCAAAATTTGAATGAGTAAAAACTAAACTGATGTTTAAAGGAGGTTCAAATGAAATATTTCTTAATTTTAAGCTATTTTTAAAGTTTTGGTGCAACATGATTTAAACTTAAACTGATTTTATCTGCTGAAATAACTTTTTTCTATATGTAACATATGATTTGTGTTGTTGGATATTGCTGCTATAAATCCTTCTGTGTCTTTTTTGTGTATCACATTTGTATTTTTGGATTGTCGTGTGTGTGTGTGTGTGTGTGTGTGTGTGTGTGTGTGTGTGTGTGTGTTCTCCTGTTTGTACGTTAGCTTGAAGGGACGAATAAAAAATTTGAACTGGACACGAAAACAGAATGAAATCCTCTCATTTGAGAAACTGAAAATCACAATTAAAGGAAAATGTTTCTCCATTTTTTGGGGGAAATTCACTCATTTGAGAGTGGATATAGTGGCGTCTACTCTCCCCGCTAGTATAACAAGTATTAAACCCGAGTATACAAAGTATTAAACCCGAGTATACAAAGTGTTGTACCTCTTGGTGTGGTAGTCGCACTCCATGCAGACGTACGAGGTGTTGGTGACGACGTCCGGATGCTCCGCGTCCACGTGCATGGTGAACAGGTTGAGCTCCGACGTCTGGAAGCTGCAGTACTTGCACTCGTAGCCTCCCTCCGCCATGTTGGAGTCCACGTAGTCCGACACCGACGACCGGCGGTCCGCATCCTCGCCCGGCTCCTCCGGCGGACCGCCAGGGAACTCGGAGACGAGACCGTCCTCCTGGTCGGCCGCGGTGACGTCCTCCATCTCCTGGTCCGAGTCCACGGCTTCTCGGGGGGGGACCATGCACGGGGTGGTGGACTTCCTCCTGCTCGCCATCCTGAGGGTTTTTTGGGGTGGGGGAGGGGGGGCAACGTGTCTTGTCACAGCTGTCTCAGTTGAACTCGTCCCGCTGTGGCTGCAGAAATGTATGACGTCATCGGTTGAAACGTTTTCCTCTGTCGTCCTTAAATCCTGAAGACGAGAGAAGAACAAAGAGTCGTGTTTTAACTATTTATTAAGAATTTTAAGACCCCTATAGGATAATAGCTCGTGCTTTTTATCTTTTACATTAGTTTTCGGGTATTTTATTTCCATTTGATGTCGTTATTGTTATTGATTTCATTTTGTTGTTTAACGAGGCTTATTATATTTATTATTGTTGTTGTCGTTATTCTATTTTACACCACTTCTTTGCTTCCGTGTGTGAATATATTTCCCTTCTATGAACCAACAACACTCATCTTATAACTTATAGAATCATATTTCTGGTTACTTTTCTCATCTGGCTGGACGTTATAAATATGTAACAGTCTAAATACTTGTTATTCAGTATAATAAACACTGCTATGAGTTCTGTAAATTGCACAAGTAAATGAGATTGATCAGCTATTAGAAAAGCTTCTGTTGCAGCAGAAGCTTTGTGCGGTTTATTAAACTGTGAGGCTGCAGCAGAAAACACACTTCCTGCCCCCACACACACTCACACATACACACAGACAGACACACACACAGACCTCTCTCTCTCTCTCTCTCTCTCTCTCTCTCTCTCTCTCTCTCTCTCTCTCTCTCTCTCTCTCTCTCTCTCTCTCTCTCTCTCTCTCTCTCTCTCTCTCTCTCTCTCTCTCTCTCTCTCTCTCTCTCTCTCTCTCTCTCTCTCTCTCTCTCTCTCATACACACACTTCTCAGCTAGCTTACTTAACGACAACAAACACCAGCAGCATCCTAAGCTAACCGTAGCTAGCTACCTAGCTAAGCTAGCTAAACGTCCACAAGTGGCAGCGGACGTGAGGCGGCGCGCGAGACACAGACAACAGTCAACCGTCGCAAACCAGCATCTTACGTCGAAAAGCAGTTAGCTGTCTAGCGGCTGTAGCTTCTTCGTAGCATCTCTGGTTCTCGGTGTGTTGAGACGCAGTCTTCCGCCTTTCTTTTACCCGAATACACCGAGGAGCCCATCTGCTTCTCAGCTAACCGGGACACGGTGCTCCTCCGAAGGCCTCGAGCTGAACCTGTTAGCTCCGGTTGTCGGCTAGCGATGCTTTACGACTCGCATTCTTCGCTCCGTTGCTATCGTTAATAAAAAAGGACAGTTTAATAAAAACGGCACCGATAGTTCACCGAACCTAACGATGGCCATTTTTTTTTCATACCGCCGCTACAAGCAACCAACGGCCGGGGAATACATCCGGTTTCATTTTGTTCAAAATAAAAGCTTAAACTAAAGTTTAACCAAATTAGCAGTGTACAAATACAGAAGTAAAAGTAGTAATACCACAGCGTAAAAATACTCTGTTACATGTAATATTCTTGTATTTAAAACCTAAAAATACTTGGATTATAATTATTTAAATGTATTTGTATATAAATATATTTATTTATTAATGTATGTGTTCATCACTTAAATCTTGCAGCTGGTAAAGGTGATCAACTTTTAAAGTTGAATGTATTAAGTTAGTTGATTTATATATTTAAATACATCTCAATTTAAAGTAATCTCTCTCAGATAAATGCAGCAGAGAAAACATTAAGATATTTCCCTTTGAGATGTTGGAGAACAGAAGTATGAAGTAGCATAAAATGGAAATACTCCAAGTACAAGTTTGAGGTACTTGAGTAAATGTACTTAAAAACACAATAATAATATAAATAAAGAACCACATCATGTATCTACAAATTTGCTAAATTAGCTCAAATTGCCATAAACTTCAATAACATTTCACAAAAACACCTAAAATACACAAATCCCTGATCAGAATTATTGACTAAGCTGTTACTTTATCTTTTTTAATAATTTCATATGAAATAGCTCGGCATTAAATTTCTTAAAATAATGTTATTTATAATATATAAATTGTTTGTTACCCTTCAGATAATAACATTCTATATTGATTGATATAATTTATGTTTATACTGTATTATATTTATTTGTGTATTATGTATTAGATATTAACTGCTGTATTTATTTAATTTGTTTTACATTTAATGCCCTGTCGTTTATTCTGAAGGTGCCCCTGGTAAACGGAAACGAACGTCACTATACTG
Source organism: Lycodopsis pacificus (assembly GCA_028022725.1). Taxonomy (NCBI): domain Eukaryota; kingdom Metazoa; phylum Chordata; class Actinopteri; order Perciformes; family Zoarcidae; genus Lycodopsis; species Lycodopsis pacificus. The sequence goes on along the minus strand of CM051706.1, from coordinate 1,417,237 downwards.
TCTCAGACTTGACTGTTTTATTTCTGTACGTCATTGCGTCACAGACCAACGTCAGGAGTGTGTTCCAACTGTGTACTATCGCTCTGAATCACAGCGTACCGACGTAGTTATGCAAGAAGTTACATTCTGTTCTTTGGCCTTTAATTTGTTATTTACAGCAGAGGAAGAAGTACTCAGATCAAGGACTTAAGTAAAAGTACTTGTACAACAATGTAAAAATACTCTGTTACAAGTAAAATATCTGGATAAAAAAAGAGTAAAAGTAACTTATTTTCAATAAACTAAATACTTAAAGTATCAAAGTGACATTATATGCATGTATTATTGCTGATGTATTAACATATAAGTAGAACTGCAGGTGGTACAAAACCAGCACATTTGACCTATTTTATATACTACATACTATATATTTTATATACTATTTACTTATATACTTATATATTTAGGTTTGTGCTGAAGCTGTCAAATAATAACAAAGTATTCCTCTGTAATAAAGTGAAGTATAAGTATGAATTAAAATGAAATCAAATGAAACTACTCAAGTAAAGTAGGAAGTACCTCAAAGCTATACTTATCAAAGTACTTCACCACTGATTATTTAATGTAAAAACTAAAACTATTTAGAATTTAACAAATATAATTATGAAGCACAATTATCAGAATAAAAAACAGGAGCCTGTCAAAGTTTGAAAAATAAAAAAATATTTGTTTTTATTTAAACTCAGAGTGGCAATATAACAGTGTCTCTGACAGTTTTGTGGAAACCTCACGGTGTCAACAAGCAAAACTGCTCACACAAACCATGCAGTTGCTCGGGTGAATTCCATACAAACTTCCATACAAATGCATTGTTTCACCATGGAAACACAACGGCCCTGGAGCCCACTGAGGAGAGTGGGGGGGACTCGTTTCACGTATTGTTTATTTGTGGTCATTGGGTTATGTTTTTTATTACCTTTTTCTTTTATGGCACCACAAACAGATGAAGAGCAACTACGACCAGCACATCAACACGACTTTTGACTCAGACGATAGTAACACAACGCCGCATAACCGCACCAGACGCACCGCAGTACAGAACTTGAAACATGATTGGCTCGACAACAACCCAGGTACATTAAACCACGTCTATTCATCAAATATGTGGTGGCGATACGCACGCTATTCAGCCCGCCAACAAAACCGCACTAACTGCTATGTCTGCTCATTGATGCCGGCCTCGTCTCACCAGCCGCGTATAATAGCGACTAGGTCTCTGGGTCCTGCAGAGGGCTGTTTCGTCAGCCAGGCAGTTGCAGGGTGTTACAGCCCTGATGCAGCATGGACTACAGTAAGAAGCACTAAGTGCACAGAAACACTTCCAGTACAGAGATACCGCGGAAGCAGCTCTACTTCATCCCAATTTCAAGCATCACACGTACAGTATGCACCACACTTGAACTTTACATTTTGCTTTGCGCGTAACGGCTCAAAATCAGGAGGCCAACTTCACCCTTCTATGCAACGTGACTTTCATAGGGGCAGTTAATGCGAGAGACGAAGACTGTTCCCTATTCGGCGACACATCCAATCATCCAGATGTCACCATGGATGACACCCCCGAGGGCCAATACAGTATGTTCTACCGTATTTCGTGTGCAAATAGCTCAGGTAATGTAACAGCTGCTTCTATAAGGAGGTGCATGCAACTAGGGAACATTGAGGACTGCTTAGATATGAAAGACTGCACGCCAGTCCCATTTTATCTACAACGGTTTTCATGCGATGGCTGGAAATATGTGGCACGAGATACAGCGGACTGCCCAGCAGGAGTTAAATGCTCTCTAGCTCACCACTCAGTGCTTCCCGGTAAAGACGGAACATTTCCAGTTACAGATGGGTGGTGGCTCTGTGGTCACACAGTATATGTTGTATTACCTCCAGATTGGAAGGGAGTTTGCGCGCCAGTATCCATATCCGACCACACAGTAATAATATCAGAGGCGACTAAAACACGTTTCTCTCGCGATTTAGAATTCAAACCGCGTGACTCAGTTTGGGGTTCAGACGTCCCGGAAGAATTCAAACACAGGAGCGTCAGCGCCACGGTTATCCTTTCGCTGTTCCCCCGGCTGGGAGTGGCCAAGAATATGTTACGTTTAGAAACTATTGATTACCGACTGAAGAGCTTCTTGAACTACACTCTTGCGGCGTTCACAGGAACCACTGAAGAATGGACTGGCCTGCGACTGATGGTTATGCAAAATAGAATGTTTTAGATCAACTGACAGCACCACAGGGTGGCGTTTGTGCTATTATAGGGAAATACTGTTGTACCTTTATTCCAGAAAATGACGCTGATGGACATATCATTGCACAAGCAATCCACAACATCACTAAAATTCAGGAAGCCATGGCTAAAGATGGCATTCCATCTCCAGACTGGCTCACAGGGTTATGGTACGCATGGAAGGGGATTTTGATACAAGCAGCCATGGTCATATGTGCTTTCTTTGTATTTGTACTTTGTGTAATCCCACTACTCAGGAACATGATCTCTCAGCTCTTCACCAGACAGATGACTATGTACTGTCGTATGTCAACCAACGACCAACAACTAGACCAGTTACCTACGACTGACTTTGCGGATGACTTTGATGACGACACAGCCTCCTTTGATGATTTCGATGTGCAGGTCTAAAGACAGTTCTTGATTTTTTATCTTTTTATTATTCTTTCGTGTTTATTGAACTGTAGTGTTTGCTTAGAACAACTAGACTTGGTCTCACAAAACCATTTTTTTTTATATTGTGTGATTATGTTGTAATCAAAAGAGTGGATTGTAATGGGAAAAAATGTTAATCACTGTTCTCTGGTTTAGTTGTCCTTAGACTGACAGCGTCTGCTGTGTCATAAATCTTTACCTTAAGATAAAGAACCACATAGCTGCATCACAAACCTTTATTTGAACCGAGAACATTTGTTTGTGGTCCAGGGGGTCTTGCTATTTGAGATCCTGTGCAAATGGTTTCTGTTTTCCTTCATCCCTTTGTTGAGTACGAGAGGAGAGGCATGGCTTCCTTCAGACATATGCTAAGTCGACACAACCCAGGGGTAATGAGCCCCCACATGCTGTGACTTAAACTCCTCAACCAGGTCAAAAGGACGGTGGAGGAAGGCATCTGGCTGGATTATCTGTTGTTCATGGAGAGGCAGACTGAGTACAAAGGAATTGTAAATAAGTTGTATAACACTTTCAGGTTATCATGAGAACGGGACACTATGCTTCAAAGGAAAACCTCTGTCATTACTTTTGGTTTTCATCCTGTCTTTTTGTTTATTCTTGTTTACAAGGCAGGGTTTCAGCATGCTGACGGTGTATAAATGCCAATGTATTCAACTGAGTTGCCAGAGCACCTCTAACAGATGACGGTGAAGTATCTGTGAGACTGTGTTCTCTTTGCTTGCAAGCAAATACATTGACCATCTTTGATCTTTCATCAAGACTCTGTTTTCATTTGACATTGATTTGAAAACACTTTACACTTCTCTCCCGAACAGTTTCAGAAATATTCCATCACACGGGTTTCTGAGAAGTTGTCATGCAGTCGCCTAAAAATGCTTTTCTTGCAGAAATCTACAAAATATCAAAAGTTTTGGATACTAAATACACAGCTTTTTTTCTTATGGCGTTCCTCGAGGTCTTGGTGTTTTAATGTGGAATATTTTAGTGATTTTTGATCATTTTAATCAAGTAAAAAACAGGTTAAATTTAGCACCAAATCTGTAAAACAAATGGTACCAACCCTTGAGTTATAAGTGAGAATGGGTTTATACTTCCATCATAATGTTCTCAGACCGTTTAAAAGGCACAAAACACAATGATCAATGCAGATGTATGACTAGAAAAACACACAAAAGCGTGTCTATGTGGGTCTCTAAGGGTTAACAGAGATATCAAACCATTAATTAAAGTGTGTTTGGAAGTGAAATCCTCACATGTGGACTGAAACACATTTCCTTTGATAAGATATCAGAGAGGCGGGTCGAGGCCTCGGCTCAGCGTTGTGCATCCTCTTGGCTCGATGCCCGGACTTCCTGCAGCGCCTCGGGGGTCTGAGGCGGCGGCAGAAAGAAGCAGAAGCTTTACTTTCACTCCCTTTACTTTACATCTGCTGTGTTTATGAAGCTGCAGCGAGTTCTGCACTCACTCTGCACTCGAGGCTCAAACGAACCCCGTTGGCCGTCATGGTCGAAGGAGTCTTTCAGGCCCGGGTTCGATGCCCTGTTGGCTCGGGACGGTCGTACCCGTTCACAAGGATTCTGTAATAAGTGTGCCGTCGCCTCTCTCAGGGAGCTCGGGAGCAGAAGAAAAATCCAAAACCCCAAAATATTCAGTTAACTTTGATTATATGCCAAATAAAACAAAGAAATGCAGAGAACTCTCAGATTCGAGACGCTGGAATCAAACCAATTATCAGAATTATTTTCTGTAACTAACTGAAGATACGACAATATCTTAATCTGCAGTGAGCAGGTGAATCCAGGTGAAAAAGCTCAGAGGATTTTATTTTTTTCAGCAAACCAGACACAATGTCCACGGTGAAATAGTCCGGCTGTGAGCCGTCTCTCAGCCTCTTGAACCCCGTCTGCTTTATGACTGAAGGATGAGACGAAATGAAAATCGATGCAGAGATCAGAGCTTTCACCTGGAATCACCTGCTCGGTGTGTTTCATGGAGACAGTGGAGGAGAGAATACAACCCTCAGTGAAAGAGGCAGATAAAAGACTTCTGGGTCGAATAAGGCTTCAACTGAATTCTGAATATGTCTATCGTACTACAGCGGTGCCTGAAACTCTGGTTCCTGTATTTATTTAGTTCATTTTAAGTTACTTGAAGTGATTCTGGCCGTCTCACCCGTGGCGTCGCTGTCCTGGTTGTACTCGAGGCCTGCCAGATGAGGCCCCACCACCTCCCCTACATGGGAGCAAGACACAAGCAATTTAAAGTAGTTGAGCCGCTTTTTGTGGTTGTTTTGAGTCTTTGTGGTTGTTTTGAAAGTCTTTGTGGTTGTTTTGAGTCTTTGTGGTTGTTTTGAGAGTCTTTGTGGTTGTTTTGAGTCTTTGTGGTTGTTTTGAGAGTCTTTGTGGTTGTTTTGAGAGTCTTTGTGGTTGTTTTGAGAGTCTTTGTGGTTGTTTTGAGTCTTTGTGGTTGTTTTGAAAGTCTTTGTGGTTGTTTTGAGTCTTTGTGGTTGTTTTGAAAGTCTTTGTGGTTGTTTTGTCTTTGTGGTTGTTTTGAGAGTCCAGAGTCAGATGCTCCATGACGTAACGCAGGAAGAGGCGGAGCTCCAGCACACTAATCGCTCCACTAACAGCTGCTTCCTCCGTAATACTGCAGACTTTAACTGGACAACAGCTGCTAGTAAAGACAACACGGTCAGTCATGCCTGTAATCAGTTGTCCATGTTGAATTAACCTGGTAGTCGATCGGTAATCAAGACTGTGTGATTTTTCTGGGAAAGGGTCACGTGATAGAGGTGTGACGAATCACGTCGTGACACGTCGTGACTGCAAACAACCAATCAAGTAGTGAACGCAGGTCATCAAAGATGACGACACGCTGTTTACAGTGTTGTCTAAAAACAAAAACGTCTGCAGTCGCCTCCCATCACCACCAGATGTCACTAAAGGATAAACTGAGCTTTGTGTCGAGCAATCATCGAATCTGGGAGTGTTGGAGAGTTAAACTGTATATGTGACATGCGAGTGCAGGTCTTAACAAATGTAAAGTAGGTCTCAACACACCACTGGATAGTAAATGAACAAAAGTAAGACAGGAAGTGAAGTTGTTTAAGAAAGGAAAGACGTTTTATTTTGATCGATAAGTGCTCCGAGGAGTATCTTAAGGGAAAGCCGTGCTAGCTTTATTAGCACAATAAATACTGACACACTCAAAGGTCAGAAACAGCTGCAGATTAAGACTTAATATTGTAAATATTCATTATTTTACTTGTTTTAATTTGTTTGTTGTTTACACGCAGGCTGTGAACAGCTGCAGCAGTTAGATTCATGATTCTTTAAAGAAACAAACTGTTCAACGTCTACTGCACGACAGCAAATCAACAGATTCTATTCAACAACGATTTCATTTTGATATTTCATTTATTTCAGAAGCAGGTAAAGATTTAAACATGAAGAAGAACCTCACAGACAAATAACATCCAAAGAGTCAAACGAAAACCAAACTAAAGTATATCTCGGTATCGAGTCATTCAAATTGGAAGATTCATGAGTTGGACTCATCTAAACGGTAAAGATTCTTAAAAGCTTCGGTGTCTTTCAACAAACAACGAGCAGATTTCAGGATTGACTGCAGATCTATTAAAGTGGCAGATTGATACTAAGACTGAGCAGAAATAATTATAAACAGAAGGATAACAAAACGTAAAACCCAAAAGATGAAAACATTTGAATGCAGAGCATATAATTATATTTACTTAAAACATTTCATGAATATTGTTTGTGTTTAAAAAGCCCCAAAAGGAAAAGATAATAAGCATAATAATTAAGGTTACCAGTAAATATCTAAAGTGATCTGTTTTAAGGTTTATTAATATTCATCTCCAAAAATTATCAAATTTCATGTTTCTGCACATTCAAAGCTTTTAAAATGAAGTTAAGCAATTTATGATTAATTCAACAAGCTCATATAATAAGTGTATTTACAACAGCGAGTACTAAATGACTTCATTACTTTACCACATATTTTAATTTACCCCTGCTTATTACTCACAAAAGACTTTTGTTCAATTTCAAGCTACTTAAAAGAAACCAGCGTATTTATAGATTCACTACAAATCAGTTTTATGTGTTTCTACTGTGAAACGACCTCACCTTACATAATCCACAATAACAAACATATCAATTGTAATTTGTCGTATCAAGTGCAGAAAGGCGGCCATCTTGGATGACATGGATAAAGTGTGTCAGGTGATCGTTTTGTATGTTTGGGGCTGAAATACATTCAACGGGTACACAAGAGATTGGCGGCCTTCCTTGAGTTACTGGCTCAACGTTAGCGAGCGCTCGTGATTTCGCATCGATATACGGATTCAATCGTCTTCAGAGGGAAAGATAAACACCCCGAGTACATCCCTACACCAAGGTCCACACGGACCGCTCAAACATTCCTCCTCCTCTCAAACAAGGGACGAGCCCACGTTTACGACTCTGGACTCTCAAAACAACGTCCTCGAGAACAACCCGGCGTCGCTGTCCGATACCCGTGTTTGATTAATGAGCTGTTTGCATCAGTGTGTGTGTGTGTGTGTGTGTGTGTGTGGGGGGAGGTGATTGGGTTCCTTCTTCTATGTGTACGGAAACTCATCAGGCCGGATTTAAACATCGACTTTCTAACTTTTCCCTCGACATTTATTTTTAGACACAAAAAGAAACCACGTAGAACGTGTTGGCGTAAGCGTGAAATATTCGTTGTTATCTGCCGCAGCCGTGCGGCCTAAAGTAAACTCTCTCTGGATTCGTGAATGACTCGCAGGTCACACTTCTCTCATCACTTTCCTGGATCTTCAACAAGCTCACCGTCGTTTTACTATTCCAAACCAAGCAACAGAACTCTTATTTTAGTGCCGATTCGGTTGTTTTCTGAGCTGCAACGAGATGTTGACGGCGTTTGAGCGTTGACATTGATAATGACATTATGATTTTAGCTTATTGTTGTTGCTCATTTTCAAATCGTCTCTTTTAAAGTCTGTCCAGGAGAAGTTATCTGTTGTGTTGGTTGATTTGGTTCCAGAGAGCAGAGTCGTGATGTGAGAGACTTCATGCGCTCGCCTCTTCCTTGACCTCTCCCATCAGGATGACGCTCTCAGCTGGACGGATGAACAGAAGAGATATTTTATTCATACGGTAGATATTAACAAACACAGTAGCTCGATGCAGCTTCCAGCAGGAGGAACGACTCTTTTTAGATTTGATTTAAGTAACTTTTGGACTTCTTCTTGGTTATCGGTTGACACCACCTTGATATTAAATTCATATCAATGAAACAGCGGCCCACAAGTGAGCCCAACCAGTCCCAGTGCATTCATGGTTTCAGCACATTGAACACTAAACACAGATACTCACCAGAGTTGTTGTCGTCGTTGTTGAGAGACGGATCTGGGCTGGAAGCAGCTTTAGCAGAGGAGGAACGACGAGTTCATTCATAAACAACATCTGGTGTGACCAAATATAATCATCATCAATCATAATGTAATAGAATCCATATCAGAGAAATAAAGCACTTACGTGAGGGTTGAAGTCCTGTCCCTGTTAATAAAAACACACAAAAGTTAAAACACACAAACACAATGAAAAGGTCGCTTTCTGTGAGCGGTCTTTATATCCGGTCTAAGGTCCGACACCAATCAGAGTCTTTACATTAATTAGTTATCGGTCGATACAACCCGATACTTAAATTCAGAATAATAATAATAATAATACATTGTATAGTGCTTTAAAAAGGTACTCAAAGACACTTTACATGGTAAAAACAGAAACAATAGAAGCAATTACAACACACACATAAACACACACATAAACATACACAAACACAAACAATAGGGGTGTAACGGTACGCATATTCGTATTGAACCGTTCGGTACGAGGCTCACGGTTCGGTACACATGATGAACCGAACAATACGCTTGAATAAAAAAAAAAAAGGAAAAAAAAAAGAAAAAAACTTTAACCAGGTAGTCCCGTTGAGATTAAAAATCTCTTTTGCAAGATGTGAGTAACAATACTACATCACATGAAGGAGCAGGTTGTGTTTTTATGCTCATGTGTTGCTAAGAAGACACCAGAAGATGAGTCACTCAGGTTTAGTTCCATCATTGTTCAAAGTCAAAGAATAACTTCATGATGTTAGTTGTAATGAATAAATATATTTTAAAATCAAGTACATTTCTCTGGCATTTATAGTTTCTCCTGTACCGAACCGTGGCTCCACTGTATCGTACCCAACCGTGAGTTTTGTGAACCATTACACCCCTACTAAACAATATACATACATGCACATACATACATACACATACACATACATACACACACATACATACACACACATACACACATAACTAAATGACACGTCAGCCCAACCAGCCCCAGTTCAGGGTGTTTTGATCATTTAATGTTTCAGCTCATTTATCACTGAACACAGACACTCACCAGAGTCGTCGCTGCCAACAGACAGAGATGAGCCTGCGAAGAAAATCACATCAATATGAGGCCGTTTTTATTTTATTCTACCAAAATGATAAAAGAGAACTTAAATAGATATTAAAAACTCTGTTATCTCAGTGATATGAATGAGATAAACTTTTCATTTTGATCTTTCATGACGTTATGAACAGAAATCAGCGTTGATTATTGACAGCTGATATAATATGAACCTGCTGCTGAATAACAGTCACAATAACACAGACTGACTGACTGATGGAGGCAGAATCTCTGTTCATGAAGGTCTGGAGCTTAAATACCAGCTTCACATCCTCGTCATGAAGGTCTGTCAGACAGCGACGTGAAGAGGTGAAAATACTCTGAATACAGAGTACTTTCAAACTGATGTCAAAGACTAAGACTAAGACAAAGACTTTTGATCGAATTTAAAGGCACATTTTTCCAAAACATTTTTTAGATGTTGATGGTTTTTAACTCTGTGTGTGTAGTGTGGATATATATATATATATATATATATATATATATATATATATATATATATATATATATATATATATATATATATATATATATATATATATATATATATATATATATATATAGATATATATATATATATATATATATATATATATATATATATATATATATATATATATATATATATGCTGGGCAAGTTAACGCGTCATTATCGCGTTAACGCATTTTTTTTTATTATTTTTGTATTTTGAAAGTCCGTTGCTCACTGGACATCGCTGGTGAAGTCAGCAGACTCTCACATGTTAGTGCAGCTCTACGCTGACATTCACCGTAAACGCATTCAAACGCACAGATCAGAGCGAAGGACTTTGAAAGTTAGCGGAAACATTAACGTGAGACAACATCCGGTTTCTTCAGACCAACATCCGGTTTTCAGAATAAGATGCCAACAAAGTATGAATTATATTCACATTAAGCAGTACTTTAAAATAAAAGTGCGCAATACACTACTTTTGAATTCATTATTGAACTTTGCCATAACAATGCGATTAATCGCGATAAAATTTTTTAATCGTTGCCCAACACTAATATATATTTAAAAAAAAAAAACATATATATATATACACACACGTTTTGGTTTCTTTGTCGTCGGACATCCGAACAACAAGCTAAGCTAGCGTTAGCATCAGCTCGGCTGAGGTGCAAAACGTCCTGAACCACGAACACGGAAGGAATCCTAACGAATCCAATGAAGACAACAACTCCCATGATGCCACGCTGCTCCACCACCTCACCGAACTACGCTGTGAAGTCATCATTTGAGGAGTGCTTTCTGCACTAACCATGTATATATACTGCCCAGACAAACACGTGAGAAATAAGAAATAACAAAAGGTTTCTTACCCCATTTCTTCTCCACATGGACCCTGGTCGCCTCGTGTATCACTTCACAGGTGTATGTAGACGCGTCACTCCTCAGGATCTCCACGCTGTCACTTCTCTGGAAGGTGTCGTCTCCGTTCGGCAGAGTGCCCGAAGTACGCAGTCCGTCCTCCTTACCTAGAACACGGTTGTTCCTCTTGATCAGCAGCACGATCTCTTCTGGGTAGAAACCCGTGGCGAGGCACGTCAGAATGACGTTCGCCTCAACTTTGGCGTTCCTCGTGAACACAAACACCTTTGGAGGAGCTGGAAGGAGGAACCAGGAAGTGTTTTTAATTTTTAATGACACCAGTAAGAGGGCTGTACATGTCGACGCCGTTGATGAACTTCATCTAACGTCGGGCTGCATGTCGCCTTCACAGCCGTGGTTGTAAGGAAGGAGAGAGAGAGAGAGAGAGAGAGAGAGAGAGAGAGAGAGAGAGAGAGAGAGAGAGAGAGAGAGAGAGAGAGAGAGAGAGAGAGAGAGAGAGAGAGAGAGAGAGAGAGAGAGAGAGAGAGAGAGAGAGAGAGAGAGAGAGGTCTCATCTGATGAGCCAGCGTTAACACAGCTACTTGAAGACTCAAAGGAGGAGAATCTAAATGTCTGTTTGCTGTTCAGAGAAACTAAAAGCTTCAAATTTAAATCTCTCATTGTTGAGGCGATGAGGGAAGGCAGAGAAAAACAACATAAACTAAACAAACTTATGGATTCAGATCAAAATGATGTGAATTTGAATTATGTTGTAGAAGACAATAAAGTGACTTCAGAATGAGGCACTTGTGTTATGTACTGCTGTTCAATGCGACCTCTGAACTCCTCGAGACGTCTATAAAGCAATAACAGACCTTTGTCCTGATAATGAACTCATGCACCACATCTTAACTGGAACAAACTCAACCACCAGGACACGGCCATGTTGGTATTACTGTTACTATCAAGCTTAAACCTCCACGTTAAACTCAAAGAACGCTGCTGACTTGTGGCTGACAGAGGAGAATGGTTCTTTATTGCACCTATCGCCTCCTCGTTGACCTCTCCCATCAGGATGACGCTCTCAGCTGGACGGATGAACAGAAGAGATATTTTATTCATACGGTAGATATTAACAAACACAGTAGCTCGATGCAGCTTCCAGCAGGAGGAACGACTCTTTTTAGATTTGATTTAAGTAACTTTTGGACTTGTTCTTCGTTATCGGTTGACACCACCTTGATATTAAATTCATATCAATGAAACAGCGGCCCACAAGTGAGCCCAACCAGTCCCAGTGCATTCATGGTTTCAGCACATTGAACACTAAACACAGATACTCACCAGAGTTGTTGTCGTCGTTGTTGAGAGACTGAGCTGAGCTGGAAGCAACTTTAGCAGAGGAGGAACGACGAGTTCATTAATAAACAACATGTGGTGTGACCAAATATCATCATCATCAATCATAATGTAATAGAATCCATATCAGAGAAATAAAGTACTTACGTGAGGGTTCAAGTCCTGTCCCTGTTAATAAAAACACACAAACGTTAAAACACACAAACACAATGAAAAGGTCGCTTTCTGTGAGCGGTCTTTATATCCGGTCTAAGGTCCGACACCAATCAGAGTCTTTACATTAATTAGTTATCGGTCGATACAACCCGATACTTAAATTCAGAATAATAATAATAATAATAATAATAATACTACATTGTATAGTGCTTTAAAAAGGTACTCAAAGACACTTTACATGGTAAAAACAGAAACAATAGAAGCAATTACAACACACACATAAACACACACATAAACATACACAAACACAAACAATAGGGGTGTAACGGTACGCATATTTGTATTGAACCGTTCGGTACGAGGCTCACGGTTCGGTACACATGACGAACCGAACAATACGCTTGAATAAAAAAAAAAAAGGAAAAAAAAAGAAAAAAAACTTTAACCAGGTAGTCCCATTGAGATTAAAAATCTCTTTTGCAAGATGTGAGTAACAATACTACATCACATGAAGGAGCAGGTTGTGTTTTTATGCTCATGTGTTGCTAAGAAGACACCAGAAGATGAGTCACTCAGGTTTAGTTCCATCATTGTTCAAAGTCAAAGAATAACTTCATGATGTTAGTTGTAATGAATAAATATATTTTAAAATCAAGTACATTTCTCTGGCATTTATAGTTTCTCCTGTACCGAACCGTGGCTCCACTGTATCGTACCCAACCGTGAGTTTTGTGAACCATTACACCCCTACTAAACAATATACATACATGCACATACATACATACACATACACATACATACACACACATACATACACACACATACACACATAACTAAATGACACGTCAGCCCAACCAGCCCCCAGTTCAGGGTGTTTTGATCATTTAATGTTTCAGCTCATTTATCACTGAACACAGACACTCACCAGAGTCGTCGCTGCCAACAGACAGAGATGAGCCTGCGAAGAAAATCACATCAATATGAGGCCGTTTTTATTTTATTCTACCAAAATGATAAAAGAGAACTTAAATAGATATTAAAAACTCTGTTATCTCAGTGATATGAATGAGATAAACTTTTCATTTTGATCTTTCATGACGTTATGAACAGAATCAGCGTTGATTATTGACAGCTGATATAATATGAACCTGCTGCTGAATAACAGTCACAATAACACAGACTGACTGACTGATGGAGGCAGAATCTCTGTTCATGAAGGTCTGGAGCTTAAATACCAGCTTCACATCCTCGTCATGAAGGTCTGTCAGACAGCGACGTGAAGAGGTGAAAATACTCTGAATACAGAGTACTTTCAAACTGATGTCGATTATTTTATGTGTCTAAAATACGTCCACAGCAGAACATCACTAATGTAGTGAAACTCTGACGATGGAGAAGAACTTCATACAAACACCGCTACTGTCCCTTTAAGAGAATTAAAGTAGTTACCTGCTTTCTTGAGTAGATCGCAGAGACGTCCTGTAAAGAAACACAACGTATGAACACAGTGTGTAGTTGAACGTGGCTGAAGTCTCATCTGATGAGCCCAGCGTTAACACAGCTACTTGAAGACTCAAAGGAGGAGAATCTAAATGTCTGTTTGCTGTTCAGAGAAACTAAAAGCTTCAAATTTAAATCTCTCATTGTTGAGGCGATGAGGGAAGGCAGAGAAAAACAACATACACTAAACAAACTTATGGATTCAGATCAAAATGATGTGAATTTGAATTATGTTGTAGAAGACAATAAAGTGACTTCAGAATGAGGCACTTGTGTTATGTACTGCTGTTCAATGCGACCTCTGAACTCCTCGAGACGTCTATAAAGCAATAACAGACCTTTGTCCTGATAATGAACTCATGCACCACATCTTAACTGGAACAAACTCAACCACCAGGACACGGCCATGTTGGTATTACTGTCACTATCAAGCTTAAACCTCCACGTTAAACTCAAAGAACACTGCTGACTTGTTGCTGAAAGAGGAGAATGGTTCTTTATTGCACCTATCGCCTCTTCGTTGAGCTCTTCGTTGACCTCTCCCATCAGGATGACGCTCTCAGCTGGACGGATGAACAGAAGAGATATTTTATTCATACGGTAGATATTAACAAACACAGTAGCTCGATGCAGCTTCCAGCAGGAGGAACGACTCTTTTTAGATTTGATTTAAGTAACTTTTGGACTTGTTCTTCGTTATCGGTCGACACCACCTTGATATTAAATTCATATCAATGAAACAGCGGCCCACAAGTGAGCCCAACCAGCCCAGGGCATGTTTTGATCATTTAATGTTTCAGCTCAGTTATCACTGAACACAGACACTCACCAGAGTCGTCGCTGCCAACAGACGGAGCTGAGCCTGTGAAGAAAATCACATCAATATGAGGCCGTTTTTATTTTATTCTACCAAAATGATAAAAGAGAACTTAAATAGATATTAAAAACTCTGTTATCTCAGTGATATGAATGAGATAAACTTTTCATTTTGATCTTTCATGACGTTATGAACAGAATCAGCGTTGATTATTGACAGCTGATATAATATGAACCTGCTGCTGAATAACAGTCACAATAACACAGACTGACTGACTGATGGAGGCAGAATCTGTGTTCATGAAGGTCTGGAGCTTAAATACCAGCTTCACATCCTCGTCATGAAGGTCTGTCAGACAGCGACGTGAAGAGGTGAAAATACTCTGAATACAGAGTACTTTCAAACTGATGTCGATTATTTTATGTGTCTGAAATACATCCACAGCAGAACATCACTAATGTAGTGAAACTCTGACGATGGAGAAGAACTTCATACAAACACCGCTACTGTCCCTTTAAGAGAATTAAAGTAGTTACCTGCTTTCTTGAGTGGATCGCAGAGACGTCCTGTAAAGAAACACAACGTATGAACACAGTGTGCAGTTGAACGTGGCTGAAGTCTCATCTGATGAGCCCAGCGTTAACACAGCTACTTGAAGACTCAAAGGAGGAGAATCTAAATGTCTGTTTGCTGTTCAGAGAAACTAAAAGCTTCAAATTTAAATCTCTCATTGTTGAGGCGATGAGGGAAGGCAGAGAAAAACAACATAAACGAAACAAACTTATGGATTCAGATCAAAATGATGTGAATTTGAATTATGTTGTAGAAGACAATAAAGTGACTTCAGAATGAGGCACTTGTGTTATGTACTGCTGTTCAATGCGACCTCTGAACTCCTCGAGACGTCTATAAAGCAATAACAGACCTTTGTCCTGATGATGAACTCATGCACCACATCTTAACTGGAACAAACTCAACCACCAGGACACGGCCATGTTGGTATTAATGTTACTATCAAGCTTAAACCTCCACGTTAAACTCAAAGAACGCTGCTGACTTGTTGCTGAAAGAGGAGAATGGTTCTTTATTGCACCTACCTGTCTTATACAAGAAGATCAGAATCCCACCAACCACGATCACGATCAAGCACAGGAGCCCGCCCACTATGGGTCCGATGTCAGGTCCTCCGTTCTCTGGAGGAAGCGTGTGATCTAAAACACAGAAAACATTCGTTACATTACATTACAGTCATTTAGCTTTTATCCAAAGCGACTTGCAGTAACCGCATTCACACCAGTTCTTCCTTCACTTCACTTTCAACAACACTCCCGTTCGTTAGTGTCACTTTAATCGTCTTTCTCGTGTCTAAAAAACGACTAGACCTGCGTTTAATATTCTGGTAAATTGTGTAGTAACACTCGCGTAAATGTTCCAAAGTATTTAAAAAAAACACAGAAAGGTGTGAGAAAAAAAACGGTAACGGTGGAATTCATTTGGATCAAAATAGACTTTTGATCGAATTTAAAGGCACATTTTTCCAAAACATTTTTTAGATGTTGGTGGTTTTTAACTCTGTGTGTGTGGTGTGGATATATATATATATATGCTGGGCAAGTTAACGCGTTATTATCGCGTTAACGCATTTTTTTTAATTTTTTTTGTATTTTGAAAGTCCGTTGCTCACTGGACATCGCTGGTAAAGTCAGCAGACTCTCACATGTTAGTGCACCGATACGCTGACATTCACCGTAAACGCATTCAAACGCACAGATCGGGAGCGAAGGACTTTGAAAGTTAGCGGAAACATTAACGTGAGACAACATCCGGTTTCTTCAGACCAACATCCGGTTTTCAGAATAAGATGCCAACAAAGTATGAATTATATTCACATTAAGTATAAAACTATAAAAAATTGCCCTTTTGTTCATGTAGCAGTACTTTAAAATAAAAGTGCGCAATACACTACTTTTGAATTCATTGTTGAACTTTGCCATAACAATGCGATTAATCGCGATTAAATATTTTAATCGTTGCCCAACACTAATATATATTTTAAAAAAAAAATATATATATATATATATATATATATATATATACACGTTTTGGTTTTTTTGTCGTCGGACATCCGAACAACAAGCTATGCTAGCGTTAGCATCAGCTCGGCTGAGGTGCAAAACGTCCTGAACCACGAACACGGAAGGAATCCTAACGAATCCAATGAAGACAACAACTCCCATGATGCCACGCTGCTCCACCACCTCACCGAACTACGCTGTGAAGTCATCATTTGAGGAGTGCTTTCTGCACTAACCATGTATATATACTGCCCAGACAAACACGTGAGAAATAAGAAATAACAAAAGGTTTCTTACCCCATTTCTTCTCCACATGGACCCTGGTCGCCTCGTGTATCACTTCACAGGTGTATGTAGACTCGTCACTCCTCAGGATCTCCACGCTGTCTCTTCTCTGGAAGGTCTCGTCTCCGTTCGGCCGAGTGCCCCCAGAATACAGTCCGTCCTCCGGAGCTAGAACACGGTTGTTCCTCTTGATCCGCAGCACGATCTCTTTTGGGTAGAAACCCGTGCCGAGGCACGTCAGAATGACGTTCGCCTCAACTTTGGTGTTCCTCGTGAACACAAACATCTCTGGAGGAGCTGGAAGGAGGAACCAGGAAGTGTTTTTAATTTTTAATGACACCAGTAAGATTTAAAAAACAGATACGATACTAAAAATAGCAACGTGAAACATGCGACTAGCGGAGCCAGAGCCGGGGATCAAACCGCCGATCCTCTGATTGAAGGACGGCCCTGCTCTCCACTTAGCCACAGTGGCCCTTCCTGTTACTACAATGAAAGAAACCCTCACAGGCCGACGCCCCCTTTGGAATATCAGAGTAACTGTTGTCGTATGAAGCTAGTTTGTGTCGTACATACTGGCTGCCGTCTGCTGCAGATTCTGATACTTCACGAACTTCTGCATCCAGCCCATGCACTCGTTCTCCAGGTATCCTTTGGTGTATTCCTTCAGCACCTGGACGCCGTCCCACTTCCTCTTGGTCTGCTGCGCCGCGACGGCCGGGGCGACCCAGACGCCGTGGGCGTAGTCGAAGGACAGGAAGTCGTTGCCGTCGTAGCTGTACATGTCGACGCCGTTGATGAACTTGATCGTACCGTCGGGCTGCATGTCGCCTTCACAGCCGTGCCGCCACTGGAGGACGTGGTTGCAAGGCACTAGAGAGAGAGAGAGAGAGAGAGAGAGAGAGAGAGAGAGAGAGAGAGAGAGAGAGAGAGAGAGAGAGAGAGAGAGAGAGAGAGAGAGAGAGAGAGAGAGAGAGAGAGAGAGAGAGGCAGAGAGAGAGAGAGAGAGAGAGAGAGAGAGAGAGAGAGAATCATTCTCTAATATCTCCGACTACTCCATACACCACCTATCCCTTTCTGCACAGGTGCCATATCAGGTGTTTGGGAATACATATTTCCCCCAGGCTGTCAGAGCTGTTCACACTCAACTTCACTCAATTACTTAAAACAATCAATGACGACCTCCTCCGCTGGATGAACCGACCACTATCACTCATGGGCAGAATAGCTACAGTTAAAATGACAATACGTCCTAAAATAAATGAGCTATTCACAACGATACCATCTCAACCACCCACTCCTGCTTCAAGTCGCTGGACTCAATCGTTACTCAATTCTACTGGAAAAATAAAACAGCAAGAATGAAACTGGCCACTCTGCAAAAACCAAAAACACAAGGAGGACTTGAAGCTCCACTTTACTTCCACTACTCTAGCAAATAACCTTCAGTACATTCTTAAATAGATCCACCCAGCCAATCAGACAACACATGGTTAGATATAGAACAGACCGTTTGTGAGGACATTCAGATTTCTGACTTACCATTTTTAAGCCAATCTATCAAACGCCATCCATGTTTCAATATACTAACAACAGCAGAACCTCTGACAGCCTGCTGGAAACTC